>CABFWO010000059.1:365478-388854 GCA_902155825.1 Timema genevievae
TATATATATATAGATATATATATATATATATATATATATATATAAAGTGCTCGTCAATTACCTTATAACTATCATCGGTGGGCACGCGGACAAACGTGCCAGTATCGTTTTGTTTGCTTTTCTGGTGAAGGGTAAGTTGGGGTTTGAATCCTGGCTGGGTTTACAGCATGAGTTTTCCTTTTAAATGATTATCGACACTCCCTCCTTGCAGATTCGGGTACAATTCATTTAAATTCTACCTTATACCCTCAAAATCCGGATTTTTACTAAAACGAGGAGAAAACCCACCCCTTGCTACCACCCCAAAACTACTGTAAGATCAATAAATATATTTAATTTCGTTTTAAAAGTGGTTGATCGTTTAAATACAGATTCGTTAAAAAAATAAATCGTCATGTCTGCATGCTATTTGCCGCATTAAATATCTTCCCCCTCTCTCCTTCCCTCTCACCCCTCCCACTAACACTCATAATCCGTGCAAGCAGCAACTTTTATAACATATGCTCGAATGTGTTCTTGTGTGTAAGCTCGTGAGGATGGGTGTATTTCTCGCTAAACGAGTGGCACGCATAGTTGCGTGATAATCGGTGCGCTAGCCGGCTCATTGATCAATCCCTCGGGCACGGTTAATTACCCAGATGTTTAATTACCCGACCCCTGCCTGCATGAAAACCCCACCCGGCACCTTCCCGTGTGGTGGTGTGCCAGGTTGGTGGTGGACGGACAGTGGTAACGGCCACTATACGCTAGTATAGTTGTACTGTTCGGCGGTAGTGGATTAAGCACTTTTTACATGAGAGATTAGTGGGTTAGGCACCATTGATTCGATTATAATAAAGTTTAAATGGGTGGATTGGGCACTTTATAGTAGAATATTAATTGGAAACTAATACAGTAAATCGCCAGCAGACTTCAGTTCAATATAAGCCATCTATAACATATAAACGTTATCTACTCCGTACACCATGTCTGAGGTCACATTTATTCTCAGTGAAAGGGGTAGCAAGGTTTGGTTAATTTAGGTTAGGTTAGGTAGCACTTTCAAATCAACCTTAGTAGGGTAATCGTGGTGCAAGGTATCAGTGTCCAATACACCTTGGGAAGGAAATAATGTTGCAAGGTATCAGTGCCCAATACACCTTGGGAAGGAAATAATGTTGCAAGGTATCAGTGTCCAATACATCTTGGAAAGGAAATAATGTTGCAAGGTATCAGTGCCCAATATACCCTGGGAGGGAAATCATGTTGCGAGATAGCAATGCCCCATCAACCTTGGGGGATGTTGGAATGTTGCTGGTAGCCTGTGGTCAGAAGCAGGTACCAGTCCATCTAGGCCCACCGAGCCGTGTGGGGGTGTGCCATTGTAGTGGGGTAGGGGCGGTGGGAACGGTCCCCAGTCTAACATCATACGTTATCCCAGCGTTGCTAAAGGTCACTTATACACCACGTCACCATATACTCATCAAACATCCGCTGGAAAAACTGTGGACATCGTATCGAATCGATTCCAATTGTGTTGTTTAATCTTTTGTAAAATAATACGTATATTTTATGAATCTTCTATAAAATATTTACCTTTGAGGACATGCTCTTAAGATCTTATCAAATAAAGTGGCGGAACCAGAAAGCTTAACCTGTACACACAATGTAGTTAAAATGGTTCCAATACCAAGAGACAAACTCTACATTATTAATAGAGCAGCTTTGGTGACCAGGTTTGTAAAAGATGTATGGTCCATTGGTAAATATTTTTAACATGATTGGCGTCCATTTTTGTAATCACTGTACATATATTGAATAAAATGTGATGTAATTTAATAGCACACATGTTATCAAAGGGGTGTCAACTTTTTTACCATATTTTTTTTATAAAATAAACCTTTTTTTAATAAAATAAATATGACACTTTATTATCGCCGTGGACCATTTATTAAAACAATTCTTAGTCAAATGTTCTCCTAAAAATAAGTAAATACTGTAGATCATGTGGAATGAAAATGTTAGAAGAATATTCGAAAAATTTCGTATTTTCAAAAATCAATCAGTAAAATACCCTTAATTTTATAGCTAAAATTTGGTTCGGTAGCCGCATTGTCTAAGGCGCTAATCTCGTAATTGAATAGATTGCTGATTAAGAGGAGATTATGGTACGATTCCGGTCGGATATACTGAGGGTGTTTTTTCCTAAACGGGGTCCCATTCTCGATGCAGATGCAGGTAAACTTCCTCTGAATTCAACCCTTCTCATACTTAACCCAATAGTGTTATAGTTAGTAGGCCTACATAAGCGTACTACCCGAACGGGTAGTAAGACGTGGTGCAAAAAAAATATGTAGGAATTAAAAATGTTAACAAAGTAATGTGAAGTTAAGATGTGCGTTCATTCCCGCCTCGAATTAATTGATAGAACCGGTGTGTACACACCTTACAATCTCTCGTAATCTGCATTACTTGAAGTGAGATTGCGTTACACAATGTTCTCGTTATTCTGTGCTCTCCAAGGCCGCCAGGGGAAAGAGGGCATTAGCTCGCTCCTGTTATCGCGGTGAACCTGCAAACTTCCTGGCCACCATTCCGATACACGGCATCAACTTGCGTTCGACCTCAACCAAACACCTAGTATAATTGGTACGCAGGCTTGGGACGCCTATTAGAGTTGGTACGCAGGCTTGGGACGCCTAGTAGAGTTGGTACGCAGGATTGGGACACCTAGTAGAGTTGGTACGCAGGATTGGGACACCTAGTAGAGTTGGTACGCAGGCTTGGAACGCCTAATAGAGCCGGTACGCAGGCTTGGGACGCCTATTATAGTTGGTACGCAGGCTTGGGACGCCTAGTAGAGCCGGTACGCAGGCTTGGGACGCCTATTATAGTTGGTACGCAGGCTTGGGACGCCTATTAGAGTTGGTACGCAGGCTTGGGACGCCTAGTAGAGCCGGTACGCAGGCTTGGGACGCCTATTAGAGTTGGTACGCAGGCTTGGGACGCCAAATAGAGCCGGTACGCAGGCTTGGAACACCTCACCTAAAAAGGGGGGTAGGGCGTTAGGCTGAATCAATGCTATATCACATTAATATTGTTTTGGATATACGAATTTTATCCACACTAATGGGATAGGGAGGAGGAATGTGGAATTTAAAGGAACTATACCTGAGTTTTCGTGGAAGGAAAGCAGAAATCCATTTATAAAAATATGTCCTCAGTACATCCAGCCGGAATTCGAAGTTTGAACCCCAGCCTCTCAGTCACAGGAAAAATCAGATTATATTAGCTTGATATTTAGTATGTGCGCCCACCCATATGAGTGAGATGACCTATTACTATATAAAAGTAGTTTTAGTGACGTTTGTAACTGTCAGAAACCTACCTTCTTATGTCGATCCCACTATACTGTCAGGGAAAAAGCTTCTTTGGCCTTTACCAATCCCACTATACTTACGTCAAGAAAATAACTTCTTATATTATTGATCTCACTTGAATGACGTCAGGAAAATGGCTTCTTAAGGCGATATAACTTTTAGTGACCTAATTGGTTGATGTTTGGTAGCTCAATGGCGCGTAAATCCGTAGGCCCAAGGTTCATACTCTCGTTCGAAACACGTTACTATGACTTGGATAGGACAATCATGACATCGTAGTTATTGTTAATCCAAATTATTAATACACTCTGGTGCAGCTTATATGATAGGACTATAGTGGAGCCCAATAAGGTAAGACTATAAATTTCACTGTGAACAGAGTGTACCATCCATCCGTCCGTCCTTCTGTATTGGACCTCACCCAAGGACAGCGCTTGCCAGCAAACTTTATGGAGCCATTGAAAGGCCACCCGTCGCCAGGATGATTATAAAATACTAGTTTTATCATCTTTAAAAGTCGTTTATCGGAAACAATTGAGCTGCTAATTAAGCCCGTGGATTTGGTTCATTTGTACTCATGCGCCCGTGTAGATGAAATAAATGGCCAAGTGGGCCGCCTGCCAGTCTGCTGGCGTTTTTTGGGGGGAGTGAGGAGGGGGAGGGGGGGTGTCGATCCATTCAGAGTTGGGTCGAGGATAAAGGTTGATACGATCACTCCGGACATTCTTCTCTCCGTCTCACCTCTTGTTTATTTTTTACTGACCTTAATTCACCCCCCCTCCCCCATGAAGACAAGACAGGTGGTGTTGGAGTGTAATTAGAGATTAGGTGGTTTCAAATTATTATAGTTCACGCGTTTGTAAGGGGTCAAACTTGCTCTTTTATGGTTTTTGAAGTTTCTATATCAAAACTTTTTTTGGTCAAAATAAATCACATTCTGCTTCAGTACAAATCTAGAGTTTAATTTTCTTCATGTGGTGATATCAACAGTTCTTGAATATCTGTAAAGGGTGTCCTGGAATTTAATGACAATTTTTTCTCTTAATTTAAAAAGTCATTTGATGCCGCTATAATAATACTTAGCACCGCGTCTTACTAACCGTTCAGGTTATACGCTTAATGCCGCTATACTGATGACAGATATTCAACAAATGTTGATATCACAATATGAAGAAAATTAAACCTTAGGTTTTTACTGAAGCAGTGTTTTATTTATTTTGTCTTAAAAATGTTTTGCGATAAAAACTGCAAAAACACTGTCGTTTTTTCGCGTTCCCTACGCCCCCACCTTAAGGTAAAGTAATTAATGTTTGGGGCTGAAATTTAGTTTAACTAGACATTAATATAAAGCCTACACAGTTAAATATTAATAGTATTAATATTATTACTAATATATATATATAACTAGTATTAACATGTATTAATTATATCAATATTTCATTAAAAAATTAATGTTATTTTTATTATATTAATTTTATTAATATAATAGCTATGTCATTATGTACTCCTCATATGAATATATAGCTATACTAAATTTCAGCCCCATACATTAAATTTACTAATTTACCTTAGCAAAAAGCATAAAATGACACGTTTGGCTTTTTAAAATGTGCAATAAAATTTTGTCGGTCGAATGACCTTAAGGGGGAAAGGGGCGCCTACCGGAGTGCTAAGACGGATCGCAGACTTTTCCCAGAAATTCCTCGTTACTCAAGAAATGGTTTTCCATTTCAATATATTATTTATGCCAAAATTTAGGTAAAAGCTATCAACATGGGACTGGAAGTGTTAAATTGTATGAGTTAAAAAATAATAAATTGAAACTATAATTATTTCATTTTTCGACGACGTTTCACGTTAAATGTCGCAATTCTTAGATCGAATTAAAGGGGTTGAAACGTAGATCCAGCCTTCCTCAAACAAAAATAGGCCTAATAGTGTAATTTTTGATCAGGGTCACAACAGCATGAGGAGTGTTTTAGTGGTTTTGATTCTTTAAAACTGCTATTCACATGAGAAATACTACAGTGTGAGAACATTTCTCTTCTAAGTAGGTGGTGTCCTTAAAATGTCACCAACTTGGCACGCTTAGAAGATTTAAAAAATATATTAAAATAACACTAGTCTGATTATGATAGGAATAAAGTTATTTTACCATCATAAAAGTTACTAAAACAATTCTAATATATTCATACGCCAAGTCATGTGATATTAAGCTGTCATTTTCCGTTAATAATGTCGCTAACTCTGAAATACTACTAGCCTACTAATAAAGTAAAATGTTATCAATGGTGACAGCAAAAAAAGTTTTCTATTTTCTAACGGTTCCTTCTTACTATAACTATCCTATTATATTTTGTCCACCCTCTCTTTACGATGGTGAGATTTTACTTCCTCTAGACCAGAGGTGTCAGGTGGCTAACATATTTTTCAATGTAGCCACACTGTGTTGTAAATAAGAAGTGAAATTTGCCACAACATGTAAAAATTGATAAATTAATTTGCTCAGTCGAACATTTAAAAACAACAGCACACACCGTTTGAACAAGTTTATTCAAGACTGTACATTTTAACTACTAAGTTACAACTGCCTCAAACGCAAATGATGGAAATAATGTTCAAAACTAAAATGTAAGACAATTTAATGTGACATTTGACATTCCTTTTGTCTGAAGGCAGAGAGATAAATTTTGAAGTATTGGATGGCTGTGTCTCATTTAGAAAGGGGAATGCTTCTAATGATATGCAGGAAATATCAAGCTACAATCAGCACACGCCGTCAGGGAAAAGTTTATTTTTTATGAGAATTGGCAAACTCAAATTCTCCACACTTTTATAGCCATTTCGCCACACTTTTATAGCCAATTTGTCACTTACGGCGATTGGAGACAGGGTTGCCCACCCCGGCTTTAGACTCTTGACCATGGGTCGCCAAATTCATTAAGTATGGGAGATACTTTCAAAATTTCAAATGGTTCCACGAGCTACCAAAATTAAAAATCGCACTCATTATAACACAATTTAAAACAAACTACAGTCTTACATTAAAACGTTTTGGCTTTAGCCCTAGGAACAAACATACAGTAAGTATTGTAATACCCACTTTTTTGAGTTTGGAGACACGTAACAACATCAAGATTCATAACATTATTGAGGTCAAAATTTTCACGACTACAATATTTCCGCTTTATAAGAAATTTTAATGTTTGGATACACATCTATGATATTTTATAATACATATCAAATAAAATTAAAAACGGTTTATTCTTAATGTTTTTCTACAGATTTACTTTTAAAAATCAAACGTTAAAAAAAAAAATTCTTTGCGATCAGACTATGGCGATTGCCTTTGCGCTCATTTGGGACTAGTCTTGCCGAGCGGGATGGTCATTTGTCTTAATATAATTCTTTGGCTCCTTTGTGGCGCTCCATTAAATTCTTCCAAAACTTTTGTTCTCAACCCAGACCCACGTCAATTATCCAGTTGTAATGGGGCCAGCTGAATTGAACTATAAATGGCGTAAAGTTTTGAAGCACACTACAATTTCTGCCTCTAGGTTGGTGTTTGCTTTTAAAAATGTGCTACACCTCAACACCGCGGCTAGTTTATTTTTCTTGTTTGTGTTAAAAAAAAGGGGGGGGGGAGTAGAAAGTTTCACTGGAATGATAAACTACTGGAAACCCCCTTCCCCAAATCTACCCTCGCTCTCCCCCTCCAATGCACTCTCTTGGAGTTCGAACACCAACTACCCTGTTAACGACGCTGCTTACTTGAAGATTTCGAAGCTATTTCGTGAAGCGGGTTGTATCTTAACTTGACGCAACCAAGCACCGTCACACTTAGGTGCCGATGTACGAAAAAGAAAGGGAGAGAAGAAAATTAGCAGTCCACCCTGTGAGGCCTCTTGTTTATCTACTATAACACTTCCCCACTTCCTCTGACAAGTTTACACCGTCACTATACTATTTGCGCCTTGGAAACATTGGATTGCTTTTTAAAATTACCTTTTCCTTGTTTCCTATTCTAGATAAACATATGCTACAACGGAGTTTTTTAATGTAGATCCTGGCAGGAAGACTCCTACAGGCCATTTTCGTGATTAAGCCTAATAGCTTAAGTTGTAGAAGATTTATAAAAAAACTTCGTGATAAAAATAGTAATTTTGTGAGACTGTAGGCTATCTTGAGCTGCCTTGACGCCACAGTTAGGCAACGTTCTTAACAGTGACCTTGTTTAATGCGAGGCTTTGAGAAATAATTCGATATAAGTATAGGCCTACATCTTCACTCAATAGTTCAGGCACTTGTCTAAAACCGAGACATTGTTAAGAGAAAATCTTGAAAAATTCAAGTTAAATTATGAATTTTCATTGGAAATAGTTTTTTTTAATATATAATTTGCTCCGCATTATTCTAACCGTCTGGTCTATACACATTTAATTAAACTTATAAAGTAGGGATGAGGAAGGCAAGAAAATTATCACCATTTGCGTGATGAGATGGTTGTGAATCATTTAAAACACCTTAGTACACCAGGCCCGGTTTCGAACCACGACCTCCCCATCGCAGACCAACCATACTAGACGAGCTTAACGTTTAGTCAGTGTGTCCACCGGTGCAGGCTACGTATACTAATTAGGATCGTTCGTCCGTAGCCTATTCCACATGCGCGGGTGTGTTGGGTTGTAAAATGTTACGACTTGCAATAAATAAGTGGTGCCCCCACCACCATTGATGTTATCGTAACGGACTGTTTGGCGGGTGGGCTGGTGTATGGGGGGGAGGATGACAAGACGTGTTTGCGGTGAACTAACATCCTGACATCTTCTTCCCCTTACACTTGGTAAAAGAGACAAACGTGTAAACACGAGTGTTGGGGGTTGTGAAAAGGAGACTATCAGTTACCCCTCCTGGATTCTCTTCTAACGTCTTAGCTGGGAAAACAAACATCAACCCCTTTCTACCACTCTTCGCTGCCGCCTTGCACAGAGCTTTTTCATTTTTCAATGGGCCAACTCTAATAGGTCTCCTACACTATCAGTTAGACTGTCAGTCCTAAGAATGACAGTCTGATTGACAGTATGCATCAGTATTTACAACGAGACCGTACACGGTCAATCTTCGCGTCATTATTCTTTGTATCAGTCTCAGCTCCTACATGCAACGCGCAACAACATGGCGTATGCAGTCCATGTTTGCTACTGAGTCTGAATAAAATACTGACGAGTGCGCGCACACGGTCAGTCAAACGGTCAGTACTACCGTCAGTATCTTCCACCACTTGCAAGACTGATAAACTGAGACTGATGTGATCAGAAAATTCGGATCACATCATTATGTTAGTCAGTCCGGCCATCAGTCAATCAGTACTTCCCCTACATGGTCAGTCAGGCTGTCACTATTAATTATTACTTTATTAATACTGACAGTCTGACTGATCGTGTATGGACCCTATATAATTTATAGACTATCAAATACTTCGCCTTCAAGATAGTCTTCCGGTGGTATTTAATCTTATCAATTGGGTGGGACCTGCCTCGGTGGCGTAGTTGGCTAACGCGCTAGTCATGTTGAGCTCTAAATTCAACCTTACTCATCCCTAACAAATTAGAATAGTTAGTACATATAACGTATAACCCGAACGGGTAGTAAAACGTGGTGCAAAGCATCATTATTCAAATTAAGTTTGTTAAACACTGCTCCCTTCTCGTCACAAGTCGCGGCTAGCCAAGATGGGATTTCTCTTTTTCTGGACTTTTCTTTCCAGTTAAAACAGTAAAATATAGCGGCATCGGTGGGCATGAGGAAAACATTTCAGGTTAATTTCTTTGGTTTGCCGATCAGATTTCGAATTGCGGTTGAGTGTGATGAGGATTTTTTCCCATCTCCCTCCACGCAAATTTGGTTACACTTTCTCTAAATTCAACCTTCCTCATCCTTAATACATAAGCCTATTTAGTTTTTGTTCACAAACAAACGCACACGCATCGTAGATCTATACATAATAATGCGTTTGCAAGTGACACTTTTAATGCATATTGCGGTAGGCCCTATACCTGTTTAATATCAAATCTTAATCCTGATTGTAAAATTTATCTTATGCATGCGACACATCTTTTATGCTCCAAATGATCTTTTATTAGGTTTTATTAAAAGTATTTGCTATGTTAGTGGATGTAGGAGTCCAGTGGCGTGTCATGAAGTGTTGCCAGGTTAAGCAGCATTAGTTTAAACTGTACCTTTGAATTGTTCACACCCCTCAGTAGAGGCATGCACAGCAGAGCGCATGTATGGTCGGTTAAATGGGGCCCAAGTGGGCGAGAACCTATCACACATACAGGTTTAACAAAAGCTGCTTCCCTTGCAACACTCCACGACACGACACGCCACGCCACGCCACTGTGTAGGATTGCTTCCCCGCTTGGCACCTCCCTCCATACCCTTTCCCAGTGCTCTGGTTTAAACTAGCGGAAGGCTCATTCATGGGTCCAGGGCTTGTCGACGATTGTCTCGAGTTCAAGCGATGATAAATTCGCCGCTGCTCTTGTATAAGAATGGATGGGAGGGGGGGGACTTCATGCAGGTGAAAGGTCGAACAGACGACCTCGCCCAAGGGTTCAAGGACGTTTGTTGACGTCATAAACTCGCGGTACAAATAAAAACTATAAAAACTTTTGTTCGCTGTGACTTCAACAGAGTAGACTCGTGCCACCTCGGGGTGTTATTTACGAGGCCTCAACTTTTACGTGGCGACGTAGATAATGAAAAGAGATAACATAAATTTTGGCCTCTTCAAATTCTACGGCAGTGGCTTTGTGGAGGGGCGGACAGTAATTACTACTATTTCTAATTTAGAAATACTGCTTTCTTGATCTTTTTTATCGCGTATTTATCGCTTTTGCCGAAAGCTTATTCTCACGTTCCCTGAAAACAGAGGGCTTGGATAGGACAGCAATTCACACGCGATCAAAAATATATGTTGATGTCAACCTCGGTGATCTTGAGGTAAAGTGTTGGTTCAAACCCATCTGGTTTCGACGAATTTTTCTTGAGCGATAACAATTTGTAGCGCGACTTACTTCGGAGTGGAAGTAAAGCCTTCGGTCCAATGTCAATTGTGGCATATAAAAGAAGGTATGTGAAAATACCTTTCCCGGTAACATTTGTAGGCTCCTTCTTTCTCGCTCAAGGAAATTCTCGTGTGCTGATATAGTCAGTCTGTTCAGAAAGCGCACGTTAAATTCCTTAGATAAAAAAAAAGTATGTTGACCAATATTGTGCTTTGCAACTATAACCAGCTGACTATCAACACACTTTATTTTTAATTGTATAGCCATATATTTAAGATTATTTTCGTGATGGATGATTTCAACACAACTTTACACACGTTTCATATCATATACCCCGAATGGGTGGTAAAATGCAACGACAAAAAATATATATATATAAACAATATAGATATTTTTTAAAAGTGATGTACTTTTGTTTGATTTTCCTAAGAATAACCTTATCTGGCAGCTACACAAATTAAATTTTACTTTCACGTAACGGTATCTATACAAGACGTATGATCTTCAACTTTCACTTTTGATACATAATATCAATAATAATTATAAAATATGAAGCCTTCAAATATTTTAATAAAATGCTAACAATGCTGACCTAAAAAAAAGTTTGTATTGTTGGACTCTGTTTTTCGTGCTGAGGGTCTTATAGAGAAAAGCTTTTTATATTAGCTCTCTTTCGGCTGTTGCCAAATCTCCTCACTTTCAGTTATGTCTGAAGGTGGTGTGCTTAGGTAATAAGGAGCTAATGGCAACCTCAACGAATCACCGCTGTAAAATTTGTCTTAGATTTTAGGGAAGATTGATGACACGAAAACAAGAGAAGGGTAAAGCGGTTTCCTAAAAGTAATCATGCACTTCTTTCAGCGATGATATCCAATGTATCGGTGATTAAACACTTGTTAACAAGCTGTACCTTTCAGACCGGAAGATGCATGACACGCTACTGTATGCAGCATGTGCCACGTGCAACGTCGCGATTAAGTAGTCTAGTTCACGATTTTTTTTATTTAGCACTACGTCTTACTACCCGTTCGGGTTATACACTTAAGTACTAATTATGCTAAAGGGTTAGGAATAAGGACAGTTGAATTTAAAGGAAGTGAACCCGCATTTGCGTGGAGGGAGAGTGGAAAACCATTTAAGAAAAACCACCCCCAGTTCACCCGACCAAGATGCGAACCTCGATCTCCTCGTCCTCGGCAGTATAGCTTAACACGAAAATAGCGCGCTAGCTAGCTACGCCACCGAGGCTGGTGTGTGGTTCACTGTTTGGCGTGCAGCAAACGTTTAGTTGTTGCTGATTCTGTCGATCTGTACAGAAATGTCTTGACAATAACTCATTTCACTATACGAGACGAACAACAATTTAATATTGATTTTGTATGTATCGTTGAAAGATATCTTGAGATATATGTTTGCACATAGAAGGATTATTCCAAGATAACATAAAATAAAGAAGATAGGGGAAGAAATAGTAAGAATTTGTCGGGATATTTTGCTAATTTGGAAGATAAAAAGCCCTAAGAGTTAATACTCATTGAATAACTTAGTGAAGCCAAACACGCCGTTTTCTTATTTCGCCTTCTGATAACTGGCCAGTAGTATCAAATCCTCTTAGACCAGAGGTGGGCAATATATTTCTCAATGTAGTCACAGGTGTGTCGAATGAGGGATTAAATTCGCCATACCATGTACAGATTGGGAAATTAGGTTACTCACTCGAACATTTAAAACAACACACTTTTTGTACTAGTTTATTCAAAATATGTACTATCAAATAATTTTTTTATGAAAATTGTTCATATTGTAAATGTAAGACAATTTATTGCGAAATTTGACAGTCATTTTGTCTGACAAGTTGCAGAAACATTGGCTGAATATCTGAACTCAACGAACTTGCAGGAATGGTTTCAATGATAAGCAGGAAATATCAATCCACACTCTCATGGCCAATTCGTCACTTGTGGCGATTGGCGACAGAGTTGCGCACCCTGCCGGCCTGTCCCCAAGATATTGCGAGATTATCTCATAACGGTGAATCTCGACATGGTCTAATCGAACTCGTAATTTCATTACGTAAATTTGCTATCCTCGAGTTTAAAATTTAAAATCTTGCAGTTCGTGTTGAGTCGTCTACTTTCGTATGATTATGCTCTAGAGAGCAAAATTCCGAACTTCCGGCGTGGATTTGTGTTGTACTCAGCACTTTTATGAACACACCCTTCACATATTTTAAACAATAGAAAAACGATATACGCTACTTTGGTTGCGTTTGTGCGTGTGCGCTTGCTTCTTGTAACCTTCAAAGAGGGAGATAAATAAAATGATCTGATGAACACTTGGATTCCCTCATTTATATTTTTTGCTTTGTTATATTTTACTTCTGTTACGTTTGTGAGAGTAAAAGTTAGTTTGCGTGTGTTTAAGATAGAGGAAAATAAAATGATAAGCAGCTAGGTTCTCTAATTTCTTATTATGCTCTTTTTTATTTCGTCTATTCTACATTTGTGTGAGTAAAACGTTAGTGTGTGTGTGTGTGTGTGTGTGTGTGTGTGTGTGCGCGCGCGCGTGTGTTTTTTTAGATGCAGACGATTGTGTTCCCACATTAACTGAATTTTTTCCGTAAGATTTTCAAACCATTTAAATGAAACAAATGCAGTCGAGATATCCCAAGTTTTTAAAAGTTTACACTAGAGTTTAATTTATTTTAATGACATAAACACCAGACTTTATCGAATGATTTACAATAAAGCAACATCAGCAATTCCATTTCTCTTCTCAAACTCACATATCGACTACAGCGCTTGGTGTTTGAATCCAAAAGTGTCGGTAACGTCGAAGTTCTCCGGTCTACTATAGATCAGATGTGTCAATGCTTCAATCAAAGCCTCTACGAATACAACCCCCTTTCCGTGTGATACAATTTTTACAGGAGAATTTTCATCTCTAACTTTTTTTTTGTCACCGCGTCTCACTACCCGTTCGGATTTTACACATTTGAAAAAACCCCACTAATTAGGGATGGAAAAATAAATGTGAGTCTACCCGCATTTGCACAGAAGGAGAATGAAAAACCATTTATGATAAATACCTTCAGTAGACCCGACCGGGTATTCGAACCTCGATATCCCCGTCATCGGCAGTCCAGTATATTGCGAGAGTGCTGCCTTAGACCATTCGACCACCGAATCGGGTTTTCATCTCTTACTGAACATAAGAAAAAAGTAAGGAGATGGCGTATCCTTTACCCTGCTGAGGTGCGTAATATGATAAGATGAGACATTTTATACGTGTCAGCAGCAGCCGCCGTCTCCCCAGCCCCCACTCCCCCTCCTCCCATTTTTACCCAGACCTGTGTTTGACAAGTCTGACCACTCAGCCTAGGGGACGGACGTGTGTTCGTGATGCAAAGTGATGCAAGCGAGGATTTGTCTGGCCGATGCAACGTGCACAATGTCGTTACAAGGTCGGTCGTTAACCTGCTCGCCTCGTCTGCTCTCCTGTTCCCGCAGGACACATAGCTCACACGACCTCTGCCGACTCCTGTTAGTTTATTTATTTATTAACTTATTTCACATTTTCCACACTCCGTCCAGCAACTGGCAACTATCTAGCTTTTAACGACATTACTTAGTGAAATCAAAGCTATATGGCCAAGCGAATGGCATCTTAACTTGATACACTTTAGTACTCTAAACATTATTGCACTTAGACGCCAATATATGAAATATAAGGAAGGGGAAAAAAAATTGTTTCACCTTGCGAGGCTTTTTTGTTCATCTGATGATAATGATAACACTTACCTTCTTCCACTGACGAGTATAAAACTCACTCTACTATTTGCGCCTGGACAACATTGACTATATAGACATAATATTATATGCTTCCAATAATCTTTTTTAATCTGCATCCTGGCAGGCCATTTCCTCGGATAAACCAAATAACCTGAGTTATAAACGAGTAAAAAAAAAGTTTTTACAAAAAAAACTAGTTTAAGATCAAAAAAATAATTGTGTGATAATGCGAGAATATTTTTAGAATTATTTAAGAATTTATAGTTTTGGCTTCAATGTTATACTTAAACTTAAAGCCCGCCGAATAAAACCTAAATACATTGAAATGGGAAATCATATTTTGACTTTCCGCCCCGTCACAAGTAGGCAGTCTGGTTAAACAATCAAGATACCTTTCCCGGTGACTTGGCTGCCTTAAGGCGGTTAGATTCACATGGGTGCACTGAGGGTGGTTCTTCACTTGTGCTTTTATCACCCTCTCTCCATGCTGACGTGCGTGCATATTCTTTAAGCTATCTTAGGATTCTGGTAGGAAGGGCAGTCTAACAGGTACAAAATAAACTAAAACTACTTTCATATATTCATACGTAAAGTCATGTGATCTTTGGCTTTCACTTTTGATGTAGAGTATAGATACTTATAAAATATTATGGTAAAATGTCATCATTGTTGGACATTGTAAGACTCACTTTCCCTCCGAGGGTGTAGTAAAGAAATATGTCACCACGTTTGTGTGACACTATTTTAATACTGTATTCTAATAAGGGTTGTTTTTTGGGGTTCTATCATTGTTGAATTTAATAATAATAAATACGTGCGATTGATTAGTTTAATTCACTGTTGTTGTGATTCTGAAAAATTTTGATCAGTGATTATATTTCACAAGTGCTGCTGATTCCCTTTATATAGAGTTGTGCTTACTAAAAAATGTTTGGATCATGAATGATTCTAGATTGTGCCCATCAGGATCAGCAGCACGTGTGATATCTAATCGCGTATCCCAATTGTTCAGACTCATAACAAAAGTGAATTGAACTAGTCATTCATACGTATGTTTTATTAGTTATTATTAAACTCAACAATTAGAAAACCTCAAATAAAAAGGCACCCCGTAATAAAATACAATATTAAAATAGTGTCACCTGAACGTGGTGACGTTATATTTCATTACTACAAGCTCTAGGGAAAGTGAACCTTACAATATTGACGCCCCACGCTGGGCGCCAATATTGTAAGGTTCACTTTCCCTACAAGCGGATGATAATGAAATATAATGCCATCATGTTGGAATGTCACTATTGTAATAATGTATTATATTACAGGGCATCTTTTAATTTGGGGTTCTATCATTGTTGATTTTAAAAATAAAAGATACTTATGATTGATTGGTCTAATTCATTGTTGTTATGAGTCTGAACAACTGAGATCCACAATTAGTTTCCATTATTTAAAAAAAACTAGTCACTCCACGTATTACTATTATCGGTCCAGATTATACTTTTAGCTACACCAATGTATTAGGGATGAGGAATATACAATTTTAATAGTATGTTTCCAAATTTTCGTGGGAGGGAGCGGGAGAAGATTTGGAAACAGGAAAAAAATATTATACACATTGTTTGTATTCACTCCCTGACCTTGTCATCATAAAGCCATGCTAGGCGAGTCTGACATTTGATCCGCTTATCCACAGATGCGGACCAATTTCTTCTAACCATATGGTTGTTAAATGTAAACTTTGTTTACCCTGAAGGTATTAGTCTTACTTTGACGGATTTCACTATATCCTTGTCGTTCAAGCTACTTGATAGTGTATTCTCGGTCAAGGTAAGAGTGCTATCTTTCACGTAAACGAAATGTGCAACTAATATTTAAGAAAAAATAAATAAAAGGGATTGTTCATATATTAGATTTCTTTGGTGCTCTTGGATTAAGTGAGTCAACCACTAATAAAATCCTACTTTTAGAAAGTTGCATCTACTAAAATTAAAATGAACTTTTTATCTGTTTCTAAACTTGCACCGATGGACACGTGTTTACATGGTTCACTTTCGTCGAATCTGTTTCTTTTCGGTGACGAGGTGTTTGGTGTTCGAAAGGGTTTTCTAAAGGTTTTCCCACTCTCCCTCCACTGAGATGTGGGTACATCTCTGAATTCCACTTTCTCATCCCTACTCTTAAGTGTAAATAGGAAAGGCTGTAGTAAAGCTCAGTGAAAAAAAAAGAAAAAAAGAAGAGATTCGAAAGATGATTCGTATGGGAGAGTAAAAATACCTACTTTAGGAAACTGCCCCTGCAACATAGACCAAATACAGAAGTATTATTTTCATTATGCCAGCAGTCACCTGGAGAATGTTTAGAAACACATGATATTTTAGCACCGTGTTTTACAACACGTTCGGATTATACACATATATGTACTAATTACGCTTATGTGTTAGGGCTGAAAAAGGTTGAATTTAGAGGAAGTGTACCCACATTTCTGTGGAGGGAGAGTATAAAACCATTTAGGGATAACAATTTCAGTACACCCGACCGGGATTTGAACCCCGATCTCTCCGTCATCGGCAGTCCAGTCTATTGTGAGAGCGGTGCCTTAGACCATGTGACCACCCAAGCGAGTCATTGAGAGTTGAGACCCGTATAACTGATTCATGACGCCATCATTTAGCCCAGGTTGTATGTAGTTTAACTTTTTTCACTGACCGGTTTGATAATTTTAGAACCTTGATAACAAGCGCTATATTTGTTTCTATAATACTCATCACGGACGTTAATTGATTTGGCTGTCTCCAAGGAGGGTTTTCCGACTTACCCTTCTGAATGCGTCAACAAGTGTTATAAACGGTTATGATGGCAAACAAATAATAATTAACTGCCTCCAGATTCCACCTAGTTTGTGTAGTTGTACAAACATCCCTTCAATTAATCAAACAAAATGAAAGTTCAAACACTTTAAATCGATCACCAAGGAAATTGTTTACTTTAAAGTGATTAATACTCTCTGGTGTATTTTCGCGCGTTAAGATCCTTGACCCTGTCGAGTGCAGGTCTAAAACCTATTTTGTGGATTGGTGGGTGGGAGGGTGAAAGGCGTGACGTGGCTTCACAACCGACCAAAGTATCCTTCCGCGCCAACAAGAAAATATGGATCACGGAAACCGTAGATGGCGCTAGCTACTGGACAGGTCTTGCGGAAAAATCATATGTTTGGAAATATCAATTTTCTCGAGAACGAGTGAAATTTTTATGTTAATATTTTCAACATCCCTTCTATGATAATGCATCGATGTTTATTAATTGTTACATTTTCTTAATTTTGGTTATGAATCTGGCAGTTTTCTATTGAAAAAGTCAATTTTATCGATATTTGATCAATGTTAAATTATAGAGGAGGTGTGTATATAAAAAAGAATAACTTATTCAACATGCTTCTATTCTTGAACAAACTGTTTCTGAAAAGAAAATTGCAAAACAATAAACATTCTTGAAGATAACTGTTGGTTCCCATGGCTCTGCATTTCCACGCCAAATGAAAAGGGAAAATCGCCTTAAGCCATGTAAATAATAAAACTAACTTATTTATTGTTTCTCTAGTATTAGACCCTACGTTGTACGAGTGAATCTCAGAAGAAACTTTGAGAAAATACTTTTTTTTTTCAGTCAACAATGGTAACACCCGCTTCGGTGGCCGCATGGTCTAAGGCGCTATCATTGCAATAGATTAGACTACTGATGATGGGGAGATCGTGGTTCGATCCTGGTCATGTGTTCTGAGGGAGATTTAAAAAAATAGTTTCCCACTCCCTCACCACGCATATGTAGGTACAATTCTAAACTCAACCTTCCTAATACTTAACCCATTAGCGTAATTAGTACATAAGCGTATAGTAAAACATGGTGCTAGTAAAAAAAAAGATTAACATTTTACTACAGAGCCAAAGGTCCCGGTTTCGATTCCCGTGTCCAGGTGTCATTTTTCAATTTAAACAATAATATATTATTGGTTTTATTTTATAGGTATTGATAATATTTATCAAGAGTGACAGCTTAAAATCACATGACCTGACGTATTGATACATTAAAGTAGGTCTAGTAACTTTTATAGTTATCAGATAAGTGTCTTCTTATGAAAATTTGACTCTAGCTACCTTCCATTTACCTACCTAGCCAAGTTTGTATAGGGTCTATCTCCCATTGTGTACCCGTCTCTCCTCTGATTGTGCATAATTTAGGAGAGGCAGATGGACAGACTATGTTACTCCATTTGCTTTCTCTCTTCTAGACTGGAGGACTGGCATTAGCATGTCTGCATCAACTACTCACACGTCACATCTACTGCCGTCATCTCGCGTGAACGAACGCTAGGCAATATTAGGATGAAGCGTTAAATTTTCTCATTAATATGTGAGGGTGCTTCAAAGTTGTCACTCGAAGTAAAAATGAACTCTTCGCAGGTTTCGCATTGAAGTGAATAAAATGCTTCTGCAAATTTCTAGTTTTAAATTGAGTCTTAAAAATTATTTTGATTTGTTTAGTGTTTAATTTATATATATATGCTTGATACCTTCAAATCCTCAAACCTTCGAATCCTTAAGGATATTATAAATTCGCGATTCGACTATCTAAAGTAAAAAGTGAGTTAGAATTATTTGCTTTATAGCCCTAATAGACCGCCTTTATTGTCTAGTAGTCAGAGGACCCGGTTACAAATCCAGAGGTCCCGGACTCGATCCCCGGTGCCTCCAGATTTTTCTGGAAAGCACTGGGTTTGTAACAGGGTCAACTTAGCCTCGTGAGGACAAATGAGGAGCTACTTGAATGAAAAACTAGCTACTCCTGTCAAGAAAACTGAGCTTAACGCACTAAGGGCTCGCTGTGCTGACCATATGACACCCTCTATACTCAGATACTCAGAAGTTGGTATAATATTCTCCTAAAGCCGATGTTCGATAGGTCGGTATGGCTAGATTGCGTACAGACGCCATAGATTTTTAGTTAGAGCTCTAATACTTCTTATCCACAGACCGCTAACTGTTTAAAATCAATCACTGCCTCTACTTACAGCTCCCACAACAAACTGGTAACTGCCGAAGGCTGACTGCAAGTTTCCCCCTTCCTCGTTTTCCTTCCACCTCTTCAACCCTCATTTTAATTGCGGTAATGATCTGTTATGAGCATAGCGGCATTAGATGACAAACGTTTTAAATGAAGAGAAAAAGTTGTCATTAAATTCTAGGACACCATCGACAGATATTCAAGAACTTTCGATATCACCATGTGAAGAAAATTGATCTCTGTGGTTGTATTGAAGCAATTTTTGATCTATTTTAAACAAAAAACTGCTTTCCCATAAAAACTGCAAAAACACTGGTCTTTTCTTGCGTTCCCCACTTGAGCACTATTGACAGTTGTTCACGATCATTCCGACTCACGGATTTCAGATATAAAGGTCCGTGCCTAGCGTCTTACCACTCGTCTGGGGCATCCGCATATTTTAAACCCTCGGCCTTCCGGTCGACGGAAAACCTATTTATCGCTATCTTGACAGCATTTACCGCAGGAACACCGGTGTGACGGGGCTACACGTGTGGTTAAAACGCCCGTCTCTAGAAACATAGGTTCGATCCTGACCGAATACTAGGCTCTAACATTCTCACATTGCGTTAAACGCTTGTAAAAAAAAAAGAAATCACTTAATAATAATATTCTTCTCTGTTCGTGAAGTTATGTGCCAGGTGTTTTCTCGAACCAGATGATTTTTCTTATAATAGTATCTGTTATGTTTTATTTACTCCTTGATTCCTTTCAACACTTCTTCCTTTTTAAAAAAAACAAAGTAGGCCCTTACATTAAAAAAAAAATGTTGTTTGATGGCGTGTCAACACAAATTAGTCCATACAATGCCTGAGAGAAGGCAGCTGTCCGTGGACCTGTGCCGAGATAATGGCTGTTGCCGTGGTTTATGTAAATCATATTGGTTAACACTGGGACCTAATGAGTCACTAATGTACTTCCTGCTGCACTTGAATAACTTACCATTTCTAAACAGGACCATTTCTCTCGCTCGAGTGAGCTGTCATCTGCTGGAGGGAAGTCCTAAGTCGGGTTCGCGACTGACAAATGAAGGGCTAGCGTATGCGTTAAGGGTGCTGCCTATCTGAAGGAGGAATATCCTTACACTGGGTGTATTTATTTATAAGGCTGACATGTATGAAGTTTCAAAACCAATCAAAATTTCCTAATTTTTTTTATAGTGTGTCTGACCATTCACTTGCACTATATTCGCCAGAGGACGGCGGCCGCTCGGTTGTCATAGCTCGATTGCGGCCTGACGCCATGGAGTAAATTTTACTTCCTTTTGTACTATCCACATTTAATAATAACTAATTTGACATCACAGACCCAAACGGATTAATTTGAAATGAAATACATCTTTTCTAGTGAAAGGTTTGAGAAAAAACTATAGCTTACCCCCCCCCCATTGCACTTACATTTAGAGTGAACCTCGTCGTGAACCTCGTCCTCCTAAGTCAGAGGGAACCGAGATGACTAGAAACGGTATGTTTTTGAGTTGGTTGATATTCAAGTGTTTGGAATAGACTTCTTAAAATTTCTTTGTAGTGCCTATGTCTACCAAGTACTCTGCGTTTCCTTTCCCATCAGATTCTAATTTTATATTAATTTTTATTTTTGTTAGGCCTATTTAAAAATGTAAACATTTTCTATAATTATTAAAAATTTGTTCAAAAATCCTGTCCGAAATCTGAGAAGTTTGAAACATTGTGTCCAATTTTAAACAAAAAAAAAAATCATGATTTTAGGTCTACGAGATAAGTATGACGGTTTTATGTCATTTATAATATATTATATCTTGGTGACGAACTTCTTTCTTTTATTGTTCAATAATCTTTATATTTATAAGAGTTTTATACCGAAGGTTACATTAAGAACGCTTTAGGAAGGACAGTATAAAAAATACAAACATATTTGTTTATGGGCAGCTTTAATAACATGTTACTATATTTATGTATAAAATGTGGCGGCTGTAGATCACAAGACTGCCGTTGATGGAGATATCGGGAGTTCTATCCCGGCCGTGTGTACTGAGTTTTTCCCCCCCTAAATGGTTCTCCATTTTTCCGCCACGCAGTTGCGGGTACACTTTAAATTCAACCTTTCTCATCCCTAACACATTGGAGTAACTAGAACATAGGCATATAAACCAAATGGTTAGGAATAAAGGATGCTAAAAAAAATGTATAATCCGTGAACGTGGATGTCACCATCACAGTAAATTCCAATGGTCTTCAACCTTCGGGGGTACGCGATGACATTTAAGGTGGTAAAATTAATCGATATACAGTATTATTTAATTTATTTATTTGAGGTATTTAACGTGTACTTTCTGAACCGACTGATTATATCATCACACTAGAATGTCTATGAGCGAGAGAGAAAGGGTTTACCAATTTTCACGGGAAAAGTATTTTAACACACCTTCCAAAATTATTTTACACGCTACATTCGACATGGGACCGACGGGTTTACTTCCCCTCCGAAGGAAGTTGTGCGACGGAGTTTTATAGTTCAAGAAAAATCCCTCAACCTCGGTTGGGTTTGAACCCATGAACATCGTCGTGGGCTTATCACTTTACTCAAAGACAACTGAGGTCGAAAATATATATAAATTATACTCTTATAGACTATAAATCTAAATTAAAACTTATTATTTAATACATTATTTTGGATATAATTTATTTGATTTATTTTAGATGTAGATTATAGAGAATATGTATAACTTGCATCAGCACCAACAACTTTGGGGGTAAAAGGTTGAAGAAAAATTAGATCTGGGGGTACGTGAACAAAAAAGGTGGAATACCACTAGACTAGACTACCGATGACGGGGAGATCGGGGTTTTAACCCGGTCGGGTGTACTGATGATGTTTTTTCCTCAATTGATTTCAACGTTCTCCCGATCCATGAAAATGCGGGTTCACTTTCTCTAAATTCAACTTAATTCATCCGTGCATAATATTTAGCATAATAAATATATATCTTTATAGCCCGAACGAGTGATATTAAGACGTGATGCTTGGAAACGAAAAAACAATTTTGTTTATGTAGGCTGAGAGATACCAATATAGGCTACCTTCCCCAGGGTTGTCACGCACCCGGAACATCGGAAAAACCAGAAAAACACGATTTTTTTTGTTGGGGGGGGGGGAAGAAGGAAAACACGGGACTTTTTCAAAATCTAGTAAAAATACTGGAATATTTGTTAGTTTGGAACATTCAACTGAAAGCTTAAAATAATAGGTATATAGATGGACGAAAAAGTGAACTAAAGAATTAAGCATCGATGATTCAAACATATTGTTTTATTACCCCTTAAACAAGGGAGTTTGATACTTAGAAACCGGTGGCAGCCCTGATTCCTTCTACGTAGACTACCTCTTTAGTGTAAATATGGGTAATAAAACGAGCAGCACAAATTAATCCGTCCACTCTCTTGAAATATGAAATGTCTGCTATTAATTGTTTATTAGCGCATTGTTCTTGTGTGGAAGGCCGTAGTACTTCATTAGGCACCTGCAGCCTACAGGCACAGAGGTTTTTGAGATACGTGTGGCGTCATATTCAAGAGAAGGACAATATTTTGTTAAGGATGTGTGGATGTTGTTTCATTTCGACGTGTCTGACTGGAGGTCTGTCAAAATATGTACAATCGGCACTCGGAGAACAGAAGATAAAAGCATTCATGGTGACCAAACAGGCATCAAGAGTGGGTTAAGTTTTTCTTGCTCTTTGTATTACTACCCGTCCGGGAAATACCCTTTTAACTACACTGAATGGAGTAGCAATTAATAGGTGAAATATGAAGGAAATGTACCTGTATTGGCTGGAGGCAGGATAAGAAGCCATTAAGAAAAATAAATGGTACGGCGCACCGCACAGACTTTCTCTCTCTTTCTATAAACTCTTAATATTTCTGAACGGAATAATGTACATTGTATCATCACCACTCCACATAAGAACACGCATAAAATAATATACAATGATATAGAATCAATGAGAAAAGAGGCGCATCTTTGTCCACCTAAGAGCATTTCAAACAGTTTAATGTCTTCCACAAGGGTCAACACTTCGTA
>CABFWO010000059.1:403407-417066 GCA_902155825.1 Timema genevievae
GGCGAGGCAACCTTGACGTCCCACTTGGGCGAGGCAACCTTGACGTCCCACTTGGGCGAGGCAACCTTGACGTCCCACTTGGGCGAGGCAACCTTGACGTCCCACTTGGGCGAGGCAACCTTGACGTCCCACTTGGGCGAGGCAACCTTTGCGGGGTGGCTTTGGCATCTCACCTATTTGAAAACTGTTTCTCTATGGTCTGATATGGACTGCGAGCCACATGCTAAGTAACCTCCGATCATAGCGTTTGTTTTGGGAACGTCCCGAGGTCATTGCTCCAGAAGTTGGGTGCTGGGGGAGTCTTTGCTGTCGTGACCATTCATTGGTGATTCATTACGGTGTTATCCCACCATCCGACAGGTACAACACGATTTTCGTGAAACGAAGTGACCTAATCCTACTTATAGCATTTTTGAGATAATTTTAATTTTGGCAAAGAATATTTTTATCACCACGTCTTACTACCCGTTCGGCTTATACCTGTACTAGTTACGCTAATGTGTATGGACGAGGAAGGTTGAATTTAAATGTATCTATATTTGCATGGAGGGAGCTTGGAGAACTATTTAGGAAAAAAACATTAATTACACCCGACCGGGATTTGAAATCCGATCTCCCTCTAAATTCAAACTTCTTTATCTTTAACACACTAGCGTAATTATTACATATCCGTAAATGTAAATATGCCCCCATTTTTCTAGAGGGAGAGTAGGAAACCATTTAGGAAAAGTCCTTAAAACACCCGTCCTGGATTCGAACCTTGACCTCCCCGATAACTGGAAAACTGGACCAGACCATATCAGATGAGATTGACGTTAATTCATCATTCGCACTGTTGCGGGTATACAATTTTTGTTGAAAAATGTAAACTTAGGTGAAATTAAAATTTTAGTACAATTTGTATCCCTATTTATATGTATTAAAGAATTTAATATACACATAACTTACAGTTTTAATGAATATAACTATAATATTAATTTCAATCAAATTCATGTTTAAACAAAATCTAATATTTCAACCCAACTTATATAACTTACCCATCTTCTAGCATTTAAGAACCTCGAACCCGCTTCGATGGCCGCATAGTCTAAGTTGCCACTCTCGCAGCAGACTAGAGTGCCAATGACTGAGAAATCGAGGTTCGAATTACGGTCGGGTGGACTGAGGGTGTTTTTTCCAAGATTGTTTTCCATTCTCCCTCCACACAATTTCCGGTACATTTCCTCTGATTATATAGCCCTTCCTCATCCCTTAAACCATTAGTGTAATTAATACATAGTTTATACAACCCGAACGGGTAGTAATACGAGGTGTTAATTTAAAAAACCTAGGCCCAACACAGGTCCGTCTCTAGCCAAAGATATCAACTTCGTAATTTAAAGCAGATAATTACACCTTTATTTCGCGCTAGCAATTACCAATTCTTACATTTACAAGACTTATTGTAACTTACTTTCCTATCAAAACTAAATTTTAAATGTAAATACAATTTTTTTTAAAATTACTTGTGTTTTACTTTGTTTAGAAACATAATGCAAATTTAATCAAAACAGAGAAAACAAATTTTTTAAAGTTAAACATAGCAAAACTCTTTCCATCCGAATTAATTATTATTTAAATAAATCTATGATCGTATTTATAGTCTAATGGTCAGAGCTCCTGGCTTTAGATCCAGAGGTCCCGGGTTGGATCCCCGACGCTTCCAGATTCTCTGTGAAGCAATGAGTCTGGGACGGGTTCAACTCAGTCTCGTGAGGACATATGAGCAGCTATTGTAAGGAAAAAGTAGTGGCTCTGTTCTAGAAAACTGAGATTAACGGCCTGAGGGTTCGCTTTGCTGACTACATGACACCCTAAACCCACATAAGTTGGCACTATATTCGCCAAAAGACGGCGGGCGCTCTGTTGGCATGGCTCAATAATTGCGGGCTGACGCCATGGAGTTATTAAATAAATTTATTCTAAACATGTTTTCATTAATTTTCACACGCGTCCCTCAAATACAGGTTTAACTATAAACTAGAGTTTGTTTTCTGACCGGCTGTAACGAGCTCATGGACTTGTGGGCACGCAGAGTAAACGTCAAGTTCATCTAGTTTGGGTTATAGATGATAGGGAGATAGGGGTTAGAAACTTGACCGGGTGTACTGAGGGTGGTTTTCCCTTAAATTGTTTCCCAATTTACCTGCACTAAAGTAACAATTTTTTTTCTTCGCATTTTCAGGGACTGCCTGCTGTTCTTAAATCTCTGGCGGGGAAACGGAAAACGGAAAGGTATTTCGTATTTGCCATTTAAATGCTAAATAATGCAACCTAAATTAGGGGGCTCTTAAACTTGTTTCACTCAAGGCTCACTTAAATATTAAGTATAGTTGTTAATCATGCATTATAATACATTTCAAAACCGCTTTTATCATAAAATGAAAATAAAAAGAAAGCCTCCAATATTGCATTGACTATTATTATTATTTTATCGCCGCGTCTTAGTGCCATTTCGGGCTGTATTCATATGTACTAATTATGCTAATCTGGTAGGGATGAGAGGTTGTGTTTAGAGAAAGTATACCCGCATTTGCGTGGAGGGAGAGTGGAAAACAATTCAGAGAAAACACCTCAGTACAGGAGTCCTGGATTCGAATCTTGATCTCCCCGTCATCAGCAATCTATTCTCTTGCAAAAGTGACGCATTAGACCACGCAGCCACAGAAGCGGGTCATTCATTGATTATTATATTTTCTGATAAACATTTTATAAAAGTTGTTGAATACTATTTATAGTAAAAGTTATACATGCTACCCATAAAATACTATTTTTATAATATCATGGTTTTACATTTGTGACATGAGTACTATTCATAAAAAAAATTATTTAATTTTGTATAATATTGTATTTAAAATATGTATTAAAATATGTTCCTGTCCTTGGGAGCAAAGGGGTGGTTTCCTAACACACAAGATGATTCAGACCAGGTTATATTTTTATGTAATACAGCTGAAGGTCATTTGTATCTGCTGATTGATATATTATTTGGTTTTTGATTGCCGTCATTGCTAAGAAACCACTGCCACAAAGATAGGTAGATGCAAACACCATAATCGTTTTTATTGCTTCATTTGTCAAAGAAAAACATTCATTTATTACAGTCAAGCAGAACTCCAAGTTGGATCAATTGAACGTACTGCTCCAAAGATAAAACAAAAACATGTTTCGCCTCATCTGAAACGCCCTCGTGCCTCACCGGTGAGGCGCGCCTCATTTAGTTTGAGAAACTCTACCCTCAAAGTAATGTTTTGTTTGGAGATGATCTGTTATTGAAATCCTTCCAACAATCTATAGCGGAAAAAAAAAATCGAATTACATGCGGTACATTCTACTAAAACAATGTCGTCTAGAACACAGGTTCATAAACTGTGGGTCACGACCCGTACGGGAATCGCGAAAAATATTGTGGGGGTTGGACCAAACCTTTACAAACGCGAGTAAATTAAATATTTATTACATAACTATTAAAATTATAGCACACTACACCCTTTCATTTTATATTTGTCCAACCAGCTTCAATGGCGAAAAGCCTTAAGGCATCACTTTCACGTTACTTAAATGCTTCCTTCTTCATTCCTACCCCATTAGAGTAATTTTCTTACATGCCTATAACCTAAACAGGTAGTAAGACGCGATTTTATATATATATTTATTTAGTTCATTAATAAATAAATGTCGTAAACACAATTTTAATAATCATTTTTATAAGTAACTTAGATAAACAAATGGTTTCCATTGGTTATATACATGAATAAATTTGTAAAGTATAAAAATTGAATTAATAATATTGAATATAACTGCGTGAATTCATTGTTTGCAATACAATTTTTAATAATTTATATTTCTCATTTGATCCAAAACTACTAAAAATATGGTACTCGAGTCTAAAAAACTAAACTTAAAGGAGTCACGAATAAAATGGAGTTTAAGAACCTCTGTGGTCTACAGACACAATTTAATAATAATAAAAAAGTCCGAATGAGTAAGAAATACTCGTCGAGGCTATGATGATGTCTCAAACTATTTAGCACCTGACTTTTAATTAAAGCAATTGTACTTAATCCATATAAAGTTCAACTGCATTAATTTATTCTACGCATCAGGGACGAAATAAATCTGGAAAATAAGTCTTATTCCAAGGACTGGTGTCGAAAATTGGGCACAAATGGCCACTTTAAATAATACGCAAATTCTTATAAATTTCTCCTACATATTACTACTCAAATTCCTATACCATTTGTGTAATTTTTTTTAATCACCGTGTCTTACTACCTGTTCAAGCTCTACGCATATATGATAGTTACTTTAATGTGTTAGGGATGATGAAGGAAGCAGTTCACATCCTCAATTGATCCAACCGTAATTCGAACCCTGATGTCTCCGTCATCAGCAGCCTGCTCTAGCAAGAAAGTCATGCCTTATTCGGTAGTCCATTAGGCCACTGAAGCGGGTAGGCTATTAGTGGAATTTATTTTCGTTTATTTAAGGAATTTAACGTGCACTTTCTGAACCGACTGGTTATATCAGCACACAACTTATGAACTAACTTAAATATAGAACAGACACATCACCCAACCCCAGGTCGTTAGTTCATCATTGTGAAAGGGGAAACCCACATTTCATCACTTATAAAATTTTCGGCCATGCCAGGAATCGAGCCCAGGACTCTTACCCAGTAGACAAACACGCTACCGACTGGGCTAAAGTGTTGGCCCTACAAGTGTAATTATTAAAATGTGAATAGTACTGAAGAGTAGTAAGTCGCGAGGGGGTAGGAAATCTGGTAGCCGTTCCTTGAACCACTGGTTGGGAAACTCTGGCTTAGGAGGCAAGGTTTGTCGAAAAGGGTGTGTCAGAGGGGTTGTTCTGAATATAGCGACGGGTGGTCCTCTCACCCAGGCTACAGGGTTGTATTGTATCACCCCCACACCCTCGTTTGAGCGCGTGCGACCGCTGTTTTGTCATCTTCAACTTTGGAGTTTCTTGAGCAGTATAACACCTTCTATCCTTGCACATTCCTTGAGCTTCAAGGATTTTGCAAGTGTTTTGCGGGTAAAACTTTCTATTCAAGATGAGAAGTAAAGGTGACTTTTTGTTATTTCTTACGAAAGAGAGGTTCGTAAAAATGAAACACATTTCGATTTCGACCAGATGTATTTGATGGAACTCTTCGTTTCAACAAAATGTTGATTTAAGGTGGGGTCAGGGCTGTCACGCTCCTGGATGACCGGGAAAACACTGGTCCTTTTGCAAAACTTAGTAAAAATCAGGGGGCTATGGAGTCGTACGAAGCCTGTTACTCCGATTCCTCTATTTTTCTAATGTCCGACTCCAATTCCAACTACGATTCAGATTCCTGCTCTTTCATAAAATATTCTGAAAGCATATTAATTATTAATTATTAATAACAAATTTACTGCAGTAAAATTCTCCAATACAGATTACTTCCTAGGAAACTTCGACATTGTGTGTATTAATTTATCAATCCAAAATACTAAAATTCATCACAAAGAATAAAAAAAGTATAAAATTGTATATTTACCATATATTGTTATAATATTACAAGTTTTTATTGAAGCTGGAGTCGGAATCTGTACATTTTTACCGACTCCGACTCCACTGACCTGGAAAAAAAACTGGAATATTTGGGTAATTTAACTGAAAGCTTAAAATACGAGTAGTATTTCCTTGCTTGGACGAAAAAATAAATTGAAAAATTAAGCATGCTAGTTAAAACATGTCTTATTAATCCTTAAACAAGGGTTGTGAAGCGACAGAAGATGTATTTTTTCATAAATCTTAAATCATCATGTTTTAAATATAAGTTACATGACTTCACACGTAGTTTGATGAAGAATGAAATTTTATTACTCCTTTCTTCAATCTAAGCTGCCTGGAAAAATGGTAATTCATTCCAGAAAAACTGGAAAACATAGGGAATTTTCTAGTAATAAAATAGTGGCAGCCCTGTGGAATGGAAGGCAGCGTGAGTTAGTCAGTTTTTTTTTTTACAAAAAACCTTTTTGGCCAAATTAAACGTATTAGTTTCGTAAACTGTAAACGTATTAGCTTAGAAAAGTTTTAGTTTAGTAAACTGTAAATGTATTAGCTTAGAAAACGTATTAGTTTACTTTTATACACATAGTAATTTAAACAGTTCTTTAACATTTGTCATCTGCATCGCGGAATTTGATTGGGACTTTTAATTTTTATTTAAAGTTTCTAATCAAACACCATTATATTAATGACAAATATTCATTAACTGTGATTAACCATGTGTATTAAATTAAAAGTAGTATCTACTGAAGCAATATTTTATTTAGTTTGGATAAAATTCCTTTTTCTGTTCTGTCATAACTATAAAAATACGCGTTCCCCTTTACCTCATATTAATCCAACAACTTGATATCTAAGGAGCTATTTCAGCGCTATTAGTTATCAATTTTCAATACATTTAAAAAATATTTTAATAAAAAAATGACAATTGACTACGTAGATATGTAAAGAATAGTTTTGTTTTGTTCCACGTCTTACTACCTGTCTGGAGTGTACATATTTTAACTACGCTAACGAGTTAATAATTAGATAGGTAGAACCCATGGGAAATGTACCCTTATTTGAGGAAAGGCAAAGTGGTAAATAATTTAGGGGGAAAAAAATACTCGGTACACCCGACAGGAATTTAAACCCCGACAACTCTGTCTCCGGTACATCAGATTAGACGAGCCTGACATTTATTCCGCATGCCCACTGAGAGGTGTAAGATAAAGTAACAAACCCAACAAATGGTAATGTATCAATAGGGTAAACCTATACACAAATATTAAATTATTTTAGACACTACTTGGGAGTGAACCAAGTTCTCATTGATTCATAATGTCTACTTGTATATTGTCAAAAAAAAAAAAAAAATTGAGGAAAATATTAAAGCCTCCCTATTAATATTTATTTAATACCTTTTGTTGGGTCACCCTTTCCCATTATTTTGCGAGTTATTTTGTTCATTGATTGGAAGGGGTGTATGGGAATCCTAAAACTAGAGCGTCCCGCAGCAAAAATAGTTTTCTTGCTATAGACTCGATGGTCAGTAGGCCTACGTATCCATTGTAATCTCGAAAATTTCGGGAAATGTCTGTAAATGTCTTTACACGTTTAGCTAAAAAATAAAATAAAATATACCTTCTTAAAAAACACAGCAAAGTTTTTTTAAATTTACTAACAATTTTAGCTGTTATCAAAACTTTAAAATACTAAAATAACGCAATTAACTTTAGTCATCATATGCCTTACATACACTACCATTTTTTTTATAGAAAGCGCCTTTTATAAAATACAAATACACATTTTTGTAGCAAACATAGATAACATTTAATATTTTGTTAAGTGTTATTTTATAATTATCAATTTATTATATCTACCCCCAGCTGCAGATCACATGAATTGACGTATTAGTAAGTTAAAGTTGATCTAGTAACTTTTTTACCTGTAAGATAAATCTCTTCCTATGGAAATTGGACTGTACAACCTGATTTTTTTCATAGGAACCCCACTTTCGACTAAGCTTGATTGAAAGTCACTAAAATTTGGCATTGTATTTGATTTATTCATTGTAAAAATTTTCTCTGAGTTATCAAAAGCTTCTAATAATACTTACTTATACATTTCTGTATAATTTCTCTCTACAGTATTAATTAAATTGAATAAGAATGTAAATAAATTGTAGGATCTTTTATTTCCGCTACGTTGACAAAAAGACTTTTCAGTTTTCAAATAACAGGCTGCCTATGAAAATCAAACATTAGAGAAAATAACGATGCACAGAAAACTTGCTTACAGAACCAATTCCCTAATAAACAAGACCATTTTAAAGCCTATTTTTTTATAACCCAATCCCGAACCAAAATCAAAAATATCAAGTCTCACACACCTATATTTGACGGTTATAGTTGGACAAACTTTTTTTTATTTTGCTTTACCAGTTTCTTTTTTTATTTTGAGCCATGACCAAACAAAATACGTGCTGTTACAAAGAAATTAAAAAAAACTTTAGTTTTTTACTACCTATCGTTATGTTGTAAACGCCTACATTGTAAACGTCACCTTCATGGAGGTTTTTCTGACGATACATTGAGGAGAACATTATTTTTTGTAAGGTACCTTTTCGCCTCCTTGTACCTTACTTTTTGATGATCTCAAGTTTGTAAACTGTCAACAGCACAAATGGCTGTGTTTGCTCGAATAAAAACGCAAAGTTTTTTTTTTCACAGCAAGTCGTAAATATTTATTGTCCTCACAAAAGTTAGCAAGGTTACTCAATTATAGGCAATTAACTATTTCCGTGAATGGTGATTTCGTTAACACTGCTAGACTTTCATTTATAGTACAGTTTTTTTAGCTTAAAAAAAGAGTCTAACAACTTTGAGGTAAGGATGAGGAGGGTAATTTAACGGAAGTACACCCATATGGATGGAGAAAGAATATGAAATCAACAGTGATGCGTAAAAACTAATAACTAGTATGCCTGGTTGAGATTCGAACATAGATCAAACCGTCAGACCGGCAGCACCTTAGCAGTTCTCATTATTGTACAAAATGTAACTAAGACTGTGTTTACTATTTACTTTCTCTCGACCCTTCGGAGAGATAAAATATTGTGATAGTCAAAAGAATCGAACTTGAAATTTGGATAAATGTCGACATTTCATGACTCAGTGAAACAGAAAAGGTGGTATTTGCGATGCCGCTTGTCTGTCCGTATCTCGGGCTAGAGCTGAAACAATTTTACTGATCGGGTTAAAACTTGATATCTATGGTTTTCATAAGGTTTCCCCGAGGAGTTTTTGGAATTAAATATCTAAAACTTGCTTCGGTGTCCGCATGTTCTAAGGCGCTACTCTCACAATGGACTAGACTGTCGATTACGGGGAGATCGTGGATCGATTCGGGCTGGGTGTGCTGAGCGTGATTTTTCCTAAATGGTTTCTCACTCTCTCCATGCAAATACGAGCACACTTCCTCTAAATTCAACCTTCCTCATTTCTTACCTATTAGCTTGAATATATAATCTTGTAACGGCATGCGTTTGTATCCGTCCCGGCGTCCTTGGTTCGGCTCCTTTCCGGGTTAGGGTCGTCATGGATTCACGCGCGTCAGTGTATATCTCAGCGCTGGATCTAAATATTTAAGTATAATGTGTTCGGGCGCCAGGTAGTTTCATGTTCCCTAGCAACGATTAGATTGGGTTTGATTTAAATGGAAGATAATATAAATTAAAGATCACAAATTAAATATTAGGATCAATTCATTCCACACTTTGGTTCTGGTTATTATTATTATTTAGCATCGCGTCTTACTACCCGTTCGAGTTATACGCTTAAGTACTAATTACGCTAATGGGTTAGGAATTGGGAAGGTTGAATATAGAGGAAGTGAACCCGAATTTGCGTGGAGAGCTAGGTGGAAAACCATTTAGGAAAAACTACCCCTAGTTCACCCGACCGAGATTCGAACCTCGATCTCCCCGTCCTCGGCAGTCGAGATCAACACGACTAGCGCGTTAGCCAACTACGCCACCGAAGCGGGTTTCTGGTTACTAAAGAATGCATCTACTAAATAATAAAAGTTGAGTTGGAGTGAATGTGTGAGAATGTAAGAACCGTCCAATCTGTATGATGGTGTGACCAGGAGTATTTTTCCTACGGCTGCCGCGAAGACTTCTTGCCACCTCACCGCGTTCCCTTGGATGATTTCCCTTCTTAGTAAAAGCGACCTTGGTCGATATATGTCTGTCACTTAAAATCTGCAACTTGGTTCGAGGAGATCTCTTACAATTTGTTTTGTTCTTTACTGCTAGTTTTTAAACATTGTAAGTATTAAAACCCAATGTGTATTGAACCCTTATTTTAGAAAGTGGGACCAAGCGACTCCGGCACGTTCTTCACTAAAACTCATAACTCCTGCTAAAGTTAACATGAAATATATGTTATTCTTGAAGCTAAGTATTTTACATCACTCACTTTTAGTAAACGATTTCACTTTAAATAGCGTTAAGATAAATATAGTGACTTTTTGTCAATGTTGGTAAAACTTTATTCTAAATTTATGTACACCTTGTCTTATTACTAGTCTGTGTATCCGCATATTTACACAAATGGAATATAGACGAGGAAAGTAGAATTTTAAGAAAGTATACCCACATTTTATGAAGGAAAAGTGGGAAACAATTTAGGAAAAAACCTCGGTAAACCCGGCCGAATCGCGAACCCTGACCTCTCAGTCACGGGGAAACTAGACAAATGTAGGCGGACACCTTTGTCTGCATGTCCACCAGGGTCAATATTTATTTGGTACATCTACTAAAATATTATTCATATGACGATCTGACTAAAGTTTCTGGCAAGAACCTATTCCAATTTTTTAGGAACTTCCAGTTTTGCTTACCTTTCAATTTAACGCCCTTGGGGCGTGTGTTTTATGAATATAAAGAGAGTTAATTCATAAAAAATTGAGATTTCTTAAAATTCTACGTTTCAATTGAAAAGACGAAAATGTCTAATTTTAAATTCAGATTGAGTGAAACGTTTTGCATTCATATTCTATGAACAATAACTTTTTTGTGTGAATAAAATGCATACTTTTCTCTTTTACTACTTAGCATTTATCTCTGTTGCTTTTTATCTATTCAACTTTATTACTTAAAAAAAAATTCCGTCCTTTGGCCAAAACTACAGAAATATAATGTGAGGAAAATTTCTGCGGTGAAGCGCTCTCGCTTTTGGAAAACTTTGCACAATTTATTCGTCATTCGTTATGACGTTGTTTAATTTATTTTAATGTTTATTTATTCATAAATCATAAGATATGTATTATGTAAGATGTATGGAACGCTATACTCAATTATACAAACAAGATTCCATGACCATTTACAAAGGATGACTTAAAAATCTGGCTTGGCAAAAATCAAGAAAAACGACATACTAAATAGTATTAATAACTTGATAACTTTAGTTTTAAAATAAGTATATTCGTAAAAAAAAAAATTGCAAACAGCTAACTATTAAAAAAAAAATTTTAAATTCCAAATAATTGGCTACCTACAAATCATGAATATTTTACAAGGGATGGATATTTGGCTACCATCAATTCATGTAAATTATGTAGGGGTGAGCACTTGTCTACTATAAAGTCATGTATATATTTAGGGGTGGGCATTTGGTTACCATTAAATCATGTATATTTTGTAGGATCGGGCATTTCGCTACCATCAGGTTATATATATATATATATTTTGTAAGAATAAGACAGTTTACTACCTTCAAGTTGTGAATATTTTACAAATGGTGCACATTTGGCTAGCATTAAGTCATGTATATTTTGCTAGGGTGGACCTTTGGTAATTTTTTAAGATATGTATTTATAAGGGATACCTCCAAGTCAGGTCCATTTTGTAAGGGTTGGACATTTGGCTATCTTGAGACCATCTAAATTTTGCAAGGAGTGACATTTGACTGCTTATTGGTAAGGTAAACTTTTCCATAGAGTGTTCAGCTGATCATACTCACAAGTGGCCTTTTTTTTTATCGTAACGGGATGAAAATAGAATTTGTGGAGAAAGAGACTCAAATAATATGTGTCTTGTAAAATTAAAGTTAATAAACCTTAAAGCATATATATAAGTGAGCATTTCTGATAAATTACAACAGTAATCCTACTTCAAAATAAAATATAACCAACCTAACCAAACAAAATTAGTTCATGCGCCTCACCATTATCAGGGCCAGGGATCTGAGATATCCTGTTAAGGCGACAGCAGACTAGTGTGGGCGTTGGCCGCAAGATTTCAGGTGAATCGCGTGGTACACACCTGCAGGTGCTCACGTAGTCTTGTGGTGATTGGGATTATCACGTGGTTTTGTAGGTCGAGACAACTTGGACTATTCGAGGATACAACTCATCTCTTGGGTTGTGCAATCAAATTTTCATAAGAAGGGTCTTATATAAATTTAAAACTCTCAAGGTCAAAATTGATAATATTTTACTATATTATTGGTGTTATTTCATGGATATTTATAATACATATCTAAAGTGACAGTTACAGATAACTTTACCGGACGTATCGATACTTGAAAGTACCCTTGGTGCACCTTGTAAGGTAGCAAGCTAAACTTTCATTATTCCACTATGTTGTAGCTTATAAGAGAGGTTCATATTGGGGTTCGTCAATGTTATACTGCTAGCTTTCAGGGTTTACGAAGTGTACATATTATAATATACCCTGTTTATTGGTAAGAAGGTGTGTCTTAAAGGTCTTTTCCCCTGTCAGAATTCTACCATATAGTAGGAGTTTGGTGGGAGAAAGGACCTTACAGACATTCCTTCCTGCCATAGACAGTGTATACACATATTAATAGGTCCGTCCTCTGCAAATTTGTCTGTACTTCCACACTGGTAGTCTAAAATGATCGGATGGATAGTACTAGTAAGATTCCGTCTTAAATAGGCCTATAATCCGCCTCGGGGGCGTAATTAGCTAACGCGCTAGTTTCGTGTTGAGCTAGACTGCCGAGGACGGGAAGATCGAGGTTAGAATCTCGCTCGGGTGAACTAGGGGTGGTTTTTCTTAAATGGTTTTCCACTTTTCCTCCACGCAACTGTGGGTTCACTTCCTCTATATTCAACCTTTCCAATTCCTAACCCATTAGCGTAATTAGTACTTAAGCGTATAACCCGAACGGGTAGTAAGACGCGATGTTAAAACATAAATAAAATAGACCTATATAGGCTACACAAAGTATCTTACTACACATCTGGGCTATCAGAAATTTACATATACAATACATGTGTATATTATTTTGGCTGCTTTCTTTCAACGCAAAAAACAGTTGTCCAAGCAATACCGTCTTTAGGCAAAGTGAAGTTGTTGGCAATGTAAGACAAGGCACACAGGATTGACAAATCTGGCCTTACCTTCAAATTGAACATTAATATACAAGGAGGGTGAATTTTGAATAAGTCTTTCATCGTTTTGCAGAAATTAAGGTTCGAAATCAGTGACTGTGAATCTTTGAAGAATAGGCTAAGCGTTGAGACTGCATTTTTTTAACACAATAAAATTAAATGTTATATATTCCTAGAATGGCTTAAATTTGTCTTATTTTCAACTTGTTTGTGACAGTAATGTACTCTTTATATATCTAATTGAAAACCTAATATATTTTTGTGTGTGTTTAAATTTAAAGTTATTTATGGAGGAGGGGGGGAGGGATGCCAAAAGGAGGATTCGCCCTGGGTGTCAAACTACTCTAGGTCCGTCAATAGTTGGCATAGACTAGACAGAAGGTGGGAGTTAGGGAACATAAGTTAAGTTTTTATATCAAACTTTTTTGGATCAAAATAGATCAAATATTGCTCCAGTAGAAACATAGTTTAATTTTCTTCTCATGGTGACCTCAACAGTTGTTAAATATCTGTTAAGGGTATCCTGGAATTTAATGGCAACTTTTTTTTCTTAATTTAAAAAGTTTCTCATTTGATGACGCTATGCTAATTACAGAAAACAACTGGTGATGTCACTAGCTGAAAAAAAAAAGTTTCTACCGAAGCAATATTTTATTTATT
>CABFWO010000059.1:417177-455914 GCA_902155825.1 Timema genevievae
CCCTACACGCGTATGAATCTAATGAATCAAGTTTCAGTGTCTCATTGGTTCGTATGTAACTGTTAGTGTGACCAATGCCTCGTGTTGTGTCACACTCAACATTGTGTCCTTGTCTGGGTCGTGGATGAGATGAATGGAAACCCCGCAATGACGTCAGGACCAACTCGAGTTGGGAACTTCATTGATTCCGTCCATTATCTTTGGTGAGGGTAGGACGTCCGTTGTATTGTCATACCAGACCTCGTTCAATACGTGTCAAAAGCTTTGTCCGGATGGTCTTTTCATTGATACTTAACCCAAGTACAGTACGTGACAGAAGTCTAAGAAATACTCGTCACACCCAAGCCGGTGGAGATACGTTCTGGTTTGCAGGTGACTGCGAGGTCAGGGACTCGAACCTCGGTCAAGTGTACCGAGATTTCCCCCCCCCCCTAAATAGCTTCCCCACTCTCCCTCTATGCAAATGCAAGTACATTCACTCTAAATTTCTACCTTACTCGTCCATATTCAACTAGCGTAATTGATGTATGCATATAGCCCGAACGGGTACTAAGACCCAGTGGGGGGTGGGGAGGAATTCATTTTATAAATAGTACACTAATGATTATTAGTACACATTAGCTCAGTGTGTAGCGTGTTTGTCTACTGAACTAAGGGTCTCGGGTTCGATTTCCGGCATGGCTGAAAAATGTATCGTTGTTGAAATGTGGATTAACTCTTTCACAGTGATGAATTAACGACTGGGGGGTTGGGTGTTGTATTTGTTCTAGAGTTAAGTTATTTTGTTATTCGTGTGTTGATATAATCAGTTGGTTCAGAAAGTGTACCTTAAATACCTCAAATAATAATGAATGTTAGATAAACTTTAACTTTTTATAAATATCAGTAATGTAAATATTTGGCTAGTAGAAGCGCGCGGTAAACAAACAAATCATTATTTATTTCGGATGGCAACTGAACTTGAATAAAGATCAACTAGACCAATGTCTCTTAGCTAGCCACGGCTACGTCGTGTTCCACTCTTATCAATACTGTACCGAGTCGCTCGAAACGACACCCTCCATCAGGACAGAATGTAAATAGTACAATTAAGCGCAGTAAATTACGATGAAACTGTAACCATTTAACCTTATTAACCCCGTTGTCTGGATCTGATTGTGGAATAATGTTCACTGGGGTTCATCCCGTGGGACGAGTTATGTTCGTTCGTTATTAACAGGGCCTGGACTTGATCTAAAAAATATAAAAAGTAACCTATAAAATATCAAAAAGTAACCTATAAAATGACCTAAATATATGATCAAAAATAACTTTAAATTTTCAAAAAATGACCTAAAAGTATGAACAAAAACTCTTAATGAATGCACACGACTAAATAAAACACGCACGTTACAAATGTATACGATGCCTTTAACAGCTAAACTCTCTCATCCTGCTGAATTTAATATTGATTTACAAATATATGCTTCCTGAAAATGGTTTTGTTTGAGTATTTATGCATTATAAACTAGATATAGTATCTAAAAATATACTTATATAAGATAAATGCCTAAAAATGCCTATAAAATTACGCGAACCAAGAAAATATGACCTAAAAATCCTAAATGGCCAAAGAATGGCTTATAAAAAACATTTCCACAACCAGGGAATCGTGAACAAAGTTAATTTGCACATGATAATAGTCTGATGTAAAAAAAAAAAATTACATGTCATCAGAATCCGGGCCCTGGTATTGCATATCATGTATCCATCCCCGTGGCTGAGTGGTTCTAGTGTTTGACCATAAGTCTAGAAGACCTTAGTTCAAATCCGTGGGAAGCTGAGAAAAAAGATATTTACTATTTGTTTAAGGTTTTCCCTGCTATTCAATTTGTAAAGATTTGGATGGTAGGGCTGGATTATTAGTTAATAAGTTAGTTTGTATGTCGTGTGTCGTAATTATGTGTATGTTTAGAAAGTACACGTTAAATATCCGAATCAAAAACAATTCTTGCGTTGAAAGACAGTAAAGTAAGTTTCATCGTAGACGACAATTTCACATTGTCATACTCCGGTTTTGATTACTTTTTTTTCATCACAGGCAATGAAAATGTGTACATAAATCTCTGGTCATAATCGCATGTTTGTATAAATGTATATTTAATTATGTAATTTTTTGCCAATTTGAATTTTTAGATCATGTTTCATGGCCTTGCGTCGTTATAAAGTAATTTTTAGGCATTCATGCTGCACATACATAAAATATACAAACACTATCGATGTTTTTGTAAATGCAGGACTATTCATTTAGATGTTTCACCACACAGATGTCAAAATTAGAATATACCTTAGTCTTTAAATGAATTTTGTGCACTTTTTACTTTTGTGATTGGAACATTCAAGTGCCTAGCGTCTACAACGAAGCTGGAAAAGCTTACATTGGAATGGAGCTATTAGCTCATAGCAGGTATTTGTAAAGCGATGTTTATTTTTAAAGGAACGCCCTGGGGACTGGATGTTGTGCCTGTCCTAGTCTTAAGTCAGATTAGGTATTATGAAGCTACGACAGGCCCAGCCAGCCGGTAGTAAAAATATGTACTTATGCCTTAAATAAAAAGATTGACCCAGGCCATAGGCCGGAAACAGTAATGGATGTAAATTTTATCAAATTTGACCATTTTCAAGTATAATAGATTACAGTTATATAGCGCGTAGTGCTAGGTGAGCGGTTTAAGGTGGGGATGTAAAGAATGCGAGCTAAATGCAGTTTTTATAGCAAACATCTTTTTTGCCAAAATAAATAAAATATTGCTCCAGAAGAAACATAGCTTAATTTTCTTCACATTGTAATAACAGTTGTTGAATATCTCTCATGAACATAGCGGCATTAGACGAGAAACCTTTTAAATGAAGAGAAAAATTTGTCATTAAGTTCCTAGACCCCTTTGACAGATATTCAACCACTGTTGAGATTAGCCTACTAAGTGAATAAAATTAAAGTCTATTTTTCTACTATAGCAATATTTTATTTATTTAAGCCAAAAAAAAGTTTTGCTACAAAAACTGCAAAAACACTGCCCTTAACTTGCGTTCCCTACATCCCTACATCCCTAAATCCCTACATCCCTACATTCCTACATTCCTACCTTAAGACTTGATACTTGTATCGCATTTGGTTGACATCGATGGGAAGGTAAGGTACTCTATTCCTGGCGGGGCTTGCTAGAAATGTTTTCCCTTGTGTTTTTATCACTTTGGCTTTTTTTTTCCGATCCTCTCTCAACGCTAATGTGGATTTAGTTATATCTAAAATTAACCTCCTCATTCCTAGACCAAGGATAAGAGCGGAATGGACAAACCTGTTCAACTTAAAGCTCGGAAACTAATTAATTAATGATGAAAAACCACGCTGTGAAACATAAAAAACCAGAGGATTCAGGGGATTGATTTTAGACTTTCTCTGTCAAGAGTTCGTCACACTTTTCGTGCGGTATCAAGAGCCTGTTAGTGCCGTGACTCACAAAACACGAATTCTTTGCGGGAGAGCCTAAAACCAACCCCTTAGACCTTATAATGATTTTTTTTCTGTGAGTTTTCAAACTTTTGTTTCTGACGGGGCGCTATAACTTTTTCCGCCATGTGGAGCTCTTATCGGAACAGATAGCTAGCGTGTAAATAAAGAAAGGGTTGCGGTAAGGGGGGTAGGTAAATTCATACTATTTTTCGTTGTGGGACCCATTTCAGTGTCCTAAAGATCTAAGGCAGTGGTTCCCAAACTTTGGGTCGCAAGCCGATATTTGGTGGGCCGCTAAAAGTTTTTTTTAAATAAATGAACATTTTATAATTATTTGAAAATAAAATAATATGAAAAAATTGGGAAGGGAAAAAAAGTTGCATAATTTACGGTTACAGGAATCGAGTTTCATGTTCGTACCTGTGGCGTGGACGTCAATGCTGTCATCAACAGAAACCGGAAACAGCACCCTTCGCTAATCCCTCATTGTGATAGATAATTTATATCCTGTTTTTTTGTGTGTGTAAAATATCCAATAATTACTTTAAAAAAAGTAGTAAGTGAAATGTCATTTAAAGATATGTGGGTCGCAAAAGTGTGTCGTTATAAAAATTGGGTCGTGGCTCTAAAATGTTTGGGAGCCCCTGATATACTGCGCCGTAATAGACTGGTTTGTCGATGACGAGGAGATCGGGATTCGAATTCCAGTCGGTTGTACTGGCGGTGGGTTTTCCCCTCAATGATTTACTACTCTCCCTCCACGCAAATGAGGGTACAATTCCTCTGGATTCAACCTTTATCATCCTTAACACATTGTCGTAATTAGTTTATATGTGTGTAACCTGAACGGATAATGAGACGCGGCGACAAACATATATATTTTTTCATTAGGTATACCCAACGCGGCCTTTCTAAAAACACATATTATATCAACACGACAGTCCGCCTAGTATTGCACATGAAGATCTAGTGCCTTGGTGCATGATACTAGGATCCCAGGACGCTCCCGTAAACAAATATCAAAATATACTCGTCAGTATCACCCAGGATCGAGCTAGGATCTCTTAGACTTGAAGGATACAGGGGATAAAAAAGGGGAAAGTTCATTTTTAACTAAAATTGATATAGTGCTTGCGTTTATTAGACAACCATGAGACCTTTCTAATGCACTTTAGATTATGGTTAAAAGAGGTATGAGTCATATTTAAAATTAATTTTAAAAAGTATTCGCTGAGGTCTTTATGGGATTTGGGAAGTAAAACTCGTCCTGGAAAATGTGTGCAATGTGACTTTTCCTCTTTTTTCCCCTGTACCTCTTGCAGTTGATCACTCTTACCACTTGCCCACGGGGACATACAATTCTAAAGTCATAAACGCGCGCGCGCGCACACACACACACACACACACATATATAATTATATCATTCCATTTAGTTGGTATACGCATCAGTGAACACGTGGGCTAAGACTTCAAACTCGTATTGTTTAATTTGCCGGTGGCGGGAAGGCTTAGGGTCAAATCCCGACTGGATTGGGTGGATTTTGCTAATTTGTTTTCCACTCTCTCTCCAATCGTGTATAGTGGTCATTTGCTGTAAGTTCTATCTTACACATCCCTACCCCAATAGTGTAACAATGCAAATATCCCGAATGAATTTTAAAACATCGTGTACATACATTATTATTATTATTATTATTATTATTATTATTATTATTATTATTAAGTTTTCCCCTAACGATTCAAGGTATAATTATTGATTTCAAAATCTAAAAGTAAATAAAGACATATATTTCTTAGTAAATAAAATGTAGTAAATTCTTTATATTGAAAACGTCAACACCAACGTTAAAAAAAAATATCCACAAAGGAATTTTTGTGTGACGAATTTCGTTAAATAAAGAAGAGTTGATTTATTTCTCGCCGTACGAGGCTGTCAACATAGAAATCATTCTTCTCTCTGTTCATTACGCGGAGTTGGTTATTAGGTTTGTCGGGAAGACGGGAGGGGGAGGGTGGGGGGAGTGGAGAGGGCGCTAGGTATTCGTTTTATCATTGTCACTATTACGTGTCGGCCTCATCACCGCCTCCATTGTTTGGACGTGGGCCCCCAGACGAGGGTTGCTTCTGTAATTATCGCCATTTGTCCAGTTTGACGGGAAACATTCTATACTCACTGAACATACAGGAGATCACTGGCTATTCGGACTTAAAAAAAACAGGGCTGTCACGCCCCTGGAAAACAGGGGAAACACAGGCTTTTTTTTACAGATAAAAAACAAAAAAACAGGGAAAATAAACGGAATTTTACAACAGAAACAAACTAAAAAAATACTATAGTATTTTTGAATTTTAAACATTTAATTGCGAACATTAAAGAATAGGTAGGTCTTTGCATATAAGGAAAAAAATGAACTGAAGAACTAAGGGGTCGCCCTTAAACCGCGTAACGCTGTTGAGAGGTGGGGAGGGAGGAGCTATTACGTCTGCACGGTGTTACATGGGTGTTGGGGGGGAGAACGGGGCGAGGGCCCATCTCCCACCTGTGTGCGCCACTGATCTCAGTTCCAGGCAGAATATTTGCATTATTCGAGTTAGAGACGCCAGATAACTTTGTTCTAGTAGGGTGGAGTTTGATGATGACGCCCTGGAGCTAAGACTGCTAGTCCGAGGTTCATCNAGGCTAAATGTATCTGTCTCTACGCTATGATGTTGCAAGGGAAACGGGGGGAGGTTAAAAAAAAGTAGGAAAAATGTGTTACGTGGTTTAAAGATGACCCTAAAAACGCTGATTTGGACACACCTCCTATCCCTTCCCGCTTACCCTTTTTCATCCTGAAACACTGGGTTGTGCAGCTGATATATATATCCCCTCCCCCGGTAAACTAATCCTGTTCTAAACATCAATTACATAACCCCACACTTGTCAATTTTATGAAAAAATATGAAATTTAATTTCTCTATAGCTTACTACTTTCTAAGTTTCTGTAAAAAAAAAGGAATTATTTTGGATAACCTGGAAAACACCGGAGATATTTGTGTTAAAAAAAAGTATTATCAAGCCTGTCGAGCCTCCGATGAACACTTATTCACCTGACTTTTTTTTTCGCCCCGTACCCACCCGGGCTATAAACATAACAGTGCTACATATTTACTAACGATAAAAATTACAAAAACATAGTAATGGTAACATGAGAGTTATTGCACATGGGAGGAAATGAATGCAAAACAATAAAATAGCAAATAAGTTTGCTCGCATTTATTTGAATCTTAAAGTTACAGTTACTCACAAGTTACAAGTATTTATTTATATTTTGTTACATTGTATCTACTACATCATGTAGTTATAATTGTGAAAGAAATATATAACTGTTTTGGTTCTTATTTATATTCAAAATCACTGCATATTGACTTTCCTCTAGCGCAAATACCGCGTTTCGATTCGATTAGTCTAGGTGTGGATGGTACTGGCTGCCGCTTCTTGCCTCGATTCGATTCGTATAGTTGGGAACGGACCTCAAGGCGCAGTATATTCGCAGCCGTGGTCGAAATATATTATAATGTATGTTACATAACGTTTCTAAGAATCAGACCAACCAGATCCCACAGTGAGACATAAGACGCTTTTGCTGCAAACCATGAGTAACTTTCAAATGTTCGATTCTGTGGCTACTCCTAAAAGTTATACGGTAATCGGCTTGAGCGAGTTTCCTCTGCGTGGGCAGTGGATAATAGTTTCAACAGTCTTCTCCCACCACGTTTCGGATGTCCTACCTCTATAATCTCCTCTACTCCAACTCTTCTCGATGTCCTACATCACAGGCTCTGTTAAAAAAAAATAGTACCGCGTCTTGCTACCCGTTCGGGTTATACGCTTAAGTACTAATTACACTAATGGGTTTAGGAATTGGGAAGGTTGAATATAGAGGAAGTGAACCTGCATTTGCATGGAAGGAGAGTGGGAAATAATTTAGGTAAAACCCCCTCCAGTTCACCCGAGCGAGATTCGAATCTCGATCTCCCCGTCCTCGGCAGCCTAGCTCAACACGAAACTAGTGCGTTAGCCAATCACGCCACTGAAACGGGTCACAGGTTCTTAAACTATGGGCAGGGGCTGCTGCAAACATGGCAAAACGTAAATAAATTAAGTATTAACCATAGAACTATTAAATGTATAATATAAATATATAATATAGTACAAGACAAACTTTCATTAAATGTATGTTTATTTTATTGCAGAAATAAAAGTCATCCGTCATGAACACTCGAAAACAATTATTTTAATATCATACGTATTACCGCCTCTGTAGTCTAGTGGTCAGTGTTCCTGGCTACAGATTCAGATGTCTCTGGTTCGATACCCTGCGCCTCCAGAAATTTTTCTGCGGAGCAGTGGGTCTGGAAATGGGTCAAACTCGGCTTCATTAGGACAAATGAGGAGCTATTTAACAAATAAGTAGCAGCTCCGGTCTAGAAAACATCTGGAAGGTTCGTTGTGCCGACCACATGACACCCTCTTTCCGCAAAGTTGGCACTATCGTTGCTAACGGCGGCGGCCGGTCGGTGTAGCTTGCTTGCGGACTCGCGCCATGGAATTTTTGTTATAATCTACTAAAATCTAATGGCTTCCATTCGTTGAATAGATCAGTTGTTAAAATTGGATTAATTATGTCAAAATAAGCAATTTGTAAATTACCTTTTTTATTTTTCTCATTTTTATCTCCATATGTAGCCTAAATATTGAAAATTATAAACATATAATTTATTATAATACATATAACTGCGTATATACATTTGTTTATTGTTGCAATAAATTTGTTAATTTTTTTCTCATTTTATCTAAAACTGCTCAAAAACTGACACTAGATTATAAAAATTCTCAGCTTGATCAATACTGCTTGGGCTCACTAATAATTTTATCTTTTGTAAAAGGGATTGTTAGTAAAAGTTTATGAACCTGTGCCCTACATTCATAGAGGAAGGGGTGGACACTGGTTACATATATCATAAAAATATCGATTGAAACAATAGTAGAAATCAGTAATAATATTTCCCAAAGTAATTGTCTTACAGCGAATAAGGTAGGAATAAAACTGCTAACAAAGAAAAGTTTTGTCAGATGAAATCGTCAATATTTTTTCTACTAAACCATTAAAATACATAGGATTAAAAATAATGTATTACTATGACACAAAGTACACGAACATAAAAAAAAATCACATTAATAATGTGTTTTTTTTTGTTCCTTCACTTCCTCATAAGGGTAATTTTATTTCTTTCCTTTTTTCATTTGTGATGAATCTTTTTGTGATTATCATTTAACGTGACAAATTAATCAAACAATTACATTCGGAAAAGCAGCTACAGTACGACTTTCATATTAATGAGTTATTATATCTACTTTCACGTATTCACACATCAAGTCATGTGATCTTCATTTGTTATTTTGATAGACGATATCAATATTCAATACCTATAAAATAATATTAATAATATAGTAACGTTGTCAATTATTACCTATAAATTATGTTTGTATTTTCTAAAAGTTTCTTCCTACTAGATTACTACTCTTGTTCAATCCAATTTCTCTCTATTCAATAAAAGTTCCCACGGAATTGACCTGGAGACTACCAACTTGCTGAAAATTAAAAGCCTAGATTTCTATAGTAATGAGATTTGGATCTGGCCTAGAACCTGGCAAAAATGAAAAAATTGTACGAGTCCTAGGACATACAAAATCCCGCACACGTGGGGGTTCTCGAACTAAATATTACTTTCTTGTTCGGCGGTGACAGAGGGGAGGCTGGGGATCGAATTCCGGTTGTCAGAACTGATATGTATTTCCTACTCTCCCTCCACGCAAATACGTGAAAATTCCCTTTGAATTCTTCCTGCCTCATCCTTACCGCACTAACGTAACTAAAATGCGTTTAGTCCGGATGAGCATTTAAATTGCGGTGGCAAAGAAAAAAAACTTAACGAAAAAGAGAATAAAGCCGTTGAAAGCACGCGGTTCTTTTCTCTACTCTTACTGGCTTTGAACGAAAAGAAATATACATACAAAAAAAAATCTCCTTCGGAAAGGGGCTAAGTGCAGCACAGATTTCAGTGGTTAGTGGCTGAGATTTGCATTGAAATGGATTTCCTTTGTTAACATCAGAATAAATTACAAGAGGGGAGAGCGCCTCCCTTCCCCTTCCCCCATGAATTGGACCAATATGTAGGTCTCTAACAAGGACCCACTTAACACGCCATGATTATTTTACAAGCTTCACTCTATTGGAACTTGGTGGACGGAGAGGTTTTGTCGTTTACGAGTCATGCATGCTAACGAATGACTGTAGATTTTATTTATTTAGGTAGGTTTTTTTTTATCGAGCGCTTTCTAAACACGGGATATCGTCATACGATTTACGAACCGACTCAACCTAAGAGAAGAAACATAACCCTGCCTACACGCATTGGTGAGCACGTGGACTAAACGCCAGGCTCATTTAGTCTGCTTCGCCGGCGGTGGAGAGGTTTGGGTTCGGATCCTGGATGGGTTCACTGTGGGTGGGTGGTTGGTTTTTTCTAAATGGTTTTCCACTCTACCTCCACGCAAATGTGGGTACATTTATAATTTATTACTTCCCTCATTTTACTACATAAGTCTAGTTAATACACATAGTTCGGATGGGTAGTGTAAAAAACTGTGTAAAAACCATGATTTAATTATTTTTCTTTTATATATATAAAACGATAAGTTAATGATATGGCTTATGGTGGTGTGTTTGTTCTAGAATTAAGTTGGGTCCCTAACAGTATGCACAGCAACTACTTTAACTAAAAAACAGTGACATTGTCAACTTATTGGTTGGCTTCGGTTATAAATATAATCATATTAAACATTTATTATTATTATTATTATTTTATGCGTTTGTCTTTGAATAAAAATTGTTCGGGTTCGGTTCTTGTCAGGGTCTAACATGTTTTACTATTCTTTCTCCAGGCAAATACTGATTCATCTGCCTAAAAGCTCACATTAAGTACTGGTATATAATAAAAAAAGTAGGCGGATTTTGTGAGTGTAAATATGTGTTGAGGGCCTCTAATAGACAAATTAAGGGTCAAGGCCGCCATGGGGCGCGTATTGACGTTGGAGAAGCCATAGGTCAGTATTTTGATGACAAAAAACAGTTTTGGTCAAAATAAATAAAATATTCTTCTAGTAGATATATTTAATTTAACTTTCTACGTTTCAACAGTTCTTGAATATTTGTCATGGGCGTCCCGGAATCTGACTAGAAATTTTTATTTTTATTAAATAAGTTTCTGTTCAAATATCGCGATGCCTTTGACAAATTTCCAAGAACGGTTGATATTACTAGATGTGTAAAATTAAACTAAATATAGCTACTGAGAGCAATACTTTAAATATTTTGTCCAGAAAACTGAAAATATATTAACCTTGATTTTCGTCCCCTTCCATCCCTCTTCAAGGGCTGTTGTGGACTCATTTAAATCATGACTTAATTTTTTTTGATGAAGTAGATATATGTTTCTAAATGTTTACATAAATTTCAAAACTGCAGGATTTCGCGTTAGACGTCGTCGATAATGAGCTTATTTCACCTTTCTTAAGTTGCAAAAATTAAATAAAAGATTTTCAATCTTATAAGAACGTGTTGATAACTTTCACATCCAATTTTAAATAAACCAAATTTTGGAATAACAAACTTTAACTCCCCGTCCGGGTCTATCCATTAATTACACTGATGTGTTAGGGATAAAGAAAGTTGAATTTAGTGGAAGTAAACCAGAATTTTCATGGAGGAAATGTGGAAAACCATTTGGTAAAAAAATCACTATTAGTACACCTGACCGGGATTCGAACACCGATATTTTTAAAATAAATGGTACGGAACTCCGCGCACGAACTTTTTCGCTCTATTGTTTAGAAATGGAGATATTTATTCAGAATTCGTAATATAATATACACTAGCAAACCCGAGAACAAATTATGCTAGACATACGTAAAACATTTTTCATTCGTAGTTTTAAATTTCATAATTTTATTTTTAAAGAATTAACGTCTTCATTTGAATATTTGGACCAATAAAAATATCGAAGGCAAACATTTCTATTAAAATTTTGACTTTCTGTTAAAATTTTCGACATTTTACTAGGGGATACACTTCTTATGGTTATCGCATTGCTATTAAATTTCACCTTTATAAATTTGACTAATAAAATAGGTAATTATTGACTATTGAGTCTAAAATGAGAGAGATAGAATCGTATAGCCGATTTTGAGAAAATTGAATTTTTCTCTTTTCATCCTCTATTAAACTGCTATTAATTTTGGGGTTAAACAAATACACAGATAGACGGCGTTGCAAAAACAACTTTTTAGGGTTTTGGAGGTCATGAAACGTCGACATCCATCAACATCTCGGGCTAGATTTTTTTGATGGTCGTAATACTTTACCTTAAAGTGTTGCCAAAATTAAAAGAAAACTATATTTGTCTATGGCTTGAAAACTTTTGGTTTTATACAAATATATTTCAAGTAAAAGATGTTTATTATAAATAGATCCACATGTATACAATGATAAGTCATTTCATATCTTAAATAGTTTCGGAGATATGATAAAAAATGATAATTTACGCATCTGACCGGAGCCCTTAAAATAATTTTGCCGAAATATTGAGAATAGCCATTTTGTTTAGAATATTCATAAGTGTTTTGAAATGAAATTTATTCAAAATCGTTATAGCCGATTTTGAAAAAATCGACTTTTTCTCTTTTTGTCCTTCAGTAAACTACCCTTAATTTTAGGGTTGGCTATCCAATTCCAAAAACACCTCGGGGCAACCCTATGAAAACCATAGATACTAAGTTTTAGTCCGATTGGTAAAATAGTTTGGGCTCTAGTCAGAGGTACAAACAGACAGACAGACGGAAATTCAAAAACTACTTTTTCGGATTCGGAGGGTCATCAAAATCTCGAGTTCGATTTTTTTGACGATCACAATACTTTCTTTACCTGTAAGATAGCGAGAAAGTAAAAATACAAATCTCCGAGTCTTACAACCTGTTCAGGTTATATGCTTATATGATAATCACTCTAATGGGGTGGCGATGAGGAAGAAAGGATTTTAGAGGTAAACTACCCACATTTGCTTGTTAGGAGAGTAAGAATCCATTTAGGGGAAAAACCACCCTCAGTATACCTGACTGGGATTCGAACCATGATCTCCCAATCATCAGTAGGCCAGTCTAATACGAGAGTGATGCCTTAGACCGTTCGGCCACTGAAGTGGTTCAAAAACCATTTTGTAAATAGCACGAGGTTTCTGAATGTGTGCAACGCGTCTCAACGCTCGGGTGTTTTAGATTGATATATATCCTGTTGAACTGGTGGTATAGCCTTGTTTGGCGTGACACACATTCCCTTTGGGTAACACACGTCCCTTGTCAGTCATTTGACTAATGCCTGTGTTAATGAACGGGTCCGCCGGGTCTTGTTATTTCTGTCACTTGGAAAATGATTAGACGTCGCTCAAGCGTTCACTTCATGTTCTCAGGACGTGTTCGTTTGAATCCAAGCGACAGGTCATGGGATGTGTGACGAACTATGAAGAAAGATAAGTCTCACTATGACCCCTCCCCACACACGCCCCCTTTTCTAACTCACCGCACCTTAAAAAAATAAATTTGACGAGTATTGTGTTACTGTAGACAACGGTTTTTCTGAATGTTCAAAATAAAATGTTTGTCGTTTTTCGATGTATGAAAAGAAAAAAGTTCATTGCTTTGTTAGTATATATAAAACTACCTACTTCAAGCTGGTAAAGTTTTTTTTTTGCTTTTAAAAAGACTATAATTTTTAATAATTTATAATCGTGTGTCTTTATGAAACGACAGTTCATTTGAGTTGATTTTTTAAAATATCGAAGTTTTTTAATCAACGCGTCTTACTACTCGTTCCGATTATACGCTAATGTACTAATTTCGCCAATAGTTTTATGGATTGAGGAGGTTATATTTATAGGAAGTGTACCAGAATTGGTGTTGAGGGAGAGGGGAAAACCATTTAGGAAAAACCACCTCCAGTACACCTGACCGGTATTCGAACCCCGATCTCCCAGTCATCGGCAGTTTAGTCAAACACGAGAGTGACGCCTTAGACCATGCGGCCACCGAAGCAGGTAAATAAATAACACAAATAATATACTACTGTACAATGTTATCAATGTTGGCCGCAAAAGAAATTTGTTTGAATTTTCTAAACTGTACTTCCATCCAAAATCAGATTGTAGTTTATACAGCTCGAGTCAGACGTTGAATCGTGATGCTGTTTTCTGTATTCTACTTAAAGAAATCAGTGGAAATGACGCCAGGAAAACCCTTTTAGATGCAGGAAATCGCACTTTTATACGTTTTTATACATTTTCCGCTAAATCCCATTTTTCTCTCTCCTACCCAACTAGCGTAACTACAATTTATATAGAACATATAGATACAGTCTCATTTTCATACGAAGCCCGTTATTTGAAAACTGAAAACTCATGCTACAATCGCGGGGATAAAAATATTACATTGTATTTATATTCTTAGCCCGTTTAGTTAATGATGTAAAGAGAAATTACAGTAATGAATAAGGAAGTATTATTGGAAACTTTTGATAACTCTTAGATGAAATTTATATATAATCAATCAAATAAAACATATTTTTAGAATGCCCGACTTTCAATCCATGTTGGTGTTCGAAAGTGAGGGATTTCCATGAAAATCAGCGTTTAGTAAAACTGAGTGGAAAGAAAAAATAATTAGGCCTACATTTTGTCAGTGTCTACAGTCAAAATATGTATTTAAATGTGGTCTAAATATTTACCATCGTACCTCGATTGTATTATAGCTCTGTCACAGCGGTAGCTACGAGACTTTATATCGTCTGGTGACCGCGCCCCAAAGGTGGGATGGTCGCGGGTTCGTGACGTGTGGAGACCTCCCACCACTTAAGGGGAGATGGGGGGGAGACAATCCACGAAAACTCACATCTCCATTCATTGTGAGCTCGCGCGTACACTCCCATAGCTATGGCTGACATGTTTTATTGGTGTTACCTGCAACTTTACATTGCACGCGCGGTGCAACTAGGGGGACCGCCATAGATTTGATTCCGTGTGCAACACTGGCGCATTTGTTCAACGAATGGCACCATTGGAATTAAGGTGTGCACTAGGGGACCGCTCCTAAATTACGGTGGGGCTCTTGAGGGAGGAGAGGGTAATAATTTTCTTACGTTTTCTTACGAGGAGGTGGGGGTCAGAATCCATCTTACGTGAGTTTATTTTTATCAATGTTCATGGTAAAGACAATATAAACAAAAGGATCGCAAAATAAATATATTAATTATACAATTTCACTTATAGGCCTATTTCATTTAATTATTGCAATTAAATAATTCTAAAATTTCATATCACTCTAAAATAACTAAACGATTGAAATAATATAATTTACCAAATCGTAAAATAATAAACAGGGCGGGGATGGGGGGATGATGGACACTCTTACTATCCCATACGTTGGGGAGAAGATTGGGTCGAAAATAATTTTTAAAAAAAGTCTTACGCAATTTATGGGCGTCCCCTTGGGTGCCTTACTTTAAGGTGTGAGTGTTGCGAACGTGAGTTAAGGTCAGTATGTGTGCAGGTTTTTTTATATCAAAACCTTAAACACTCACTATCCAACTCTAACCTAAAGGATCAAGTGTGACTAGTAAATAGAATGCATGTATCAACTGATCGTCACATGAGGATCCTTCCAGAAACTATAAACATAAATGTGGGTTATCCAACATTGATTTAAGCAAGCTTGTACAATGTACACCATGATATGTGAAACTTCATCACACATAACTTGGCGTATTAATGCATAAATATTAACTACTATATTTGACAATTTTTTTTTCTAGGGTGACCTGGTCACAGGCAAACTACAGTCAATTTTTTTAATGAAAAATTCTTGTATATTTTTTGAGACTATCATTTATTGCATTTTTACTACCCTTATTAGTCTTATTTTATAAGTAGACAGACCTATTAATAATAATAATCAAAAGTGACAGCTGAAGAGCAAATAACTCGACTATGAATACGTGAAAGTAGATTTAATAATTTTTATAACTTTCAATGAAAATTGAGCAGTAAATTATTTTAAAAATTGCCTGGAATCGAACTGATGATATCTATACCTGCAGCCTGCGTCCCAACCACTTAGAAAACAAGACCTTAAACTTTTTGTGGAAGCCCTAAACTTTAACGATCTTTAATATCATTATCTGCCACAAAATTATCTCCAAGACATAAATATGGAAGTTTAGCTTCATTACCTTTCATTTAGATATAATTAGGAAACTTTTTTTTTTCAAAATAATGTTAAAATAACTTTTTTGAATTGTTTTTCAACGTCGGTGGCATCAGAGACTCAAGTTTTTTTTAAGTATCTTATCACGGCGGGACATTAATACTCAACGATAGCTCACACAATCGTAAAAGGTGAACGGCAGTAACAATAATTTTTATTCCTTGTCTTTGGCCACCGGAATGTGTTTTTTCCAAGTTTTCGTAGCTAGCATGTCCTTACGTGTGAGGCGGACACGGATAGGAAGACGGATGGACGGAAGCACGTATGTGAACTAAGATAACAAATCTCTACAGGCGGGCGGGTGTAGTATGATGTTGATATACGTAGAGTCACTGTCTAGCAACTTGATGGACTATTTAAAATATTGGACAGGTTTCTCATGATGAGATATAATATTGTCACTTCAATACTTGTCCGTGCTCAACTTTGTGACATTCACTACCGCCTTTTTTTGGTCTTTACCATTGGTGCTGGAACCAGAGGGGGGATCTGCGCCCCCCATCGGGGAAAAAAAATGTTGCCCCGTTCTAGATTATTTAACTCCCTCTGATATACTTGATATAATGAAACATTTCCTTTTATCAAACTACAAAATAATAGCTTCTAGAGCCATCCAATTAAAAAAAATTATGTAGGAAGACCCTTTCAAATTGATTTTATGATGGGTATAAAATTTTCCAAAAACCTCCAGGCAAAGATTATTACTTTATACAGCCTCTAAGGGTGTCCAAATTTCAAAAATATTCAAAAATAACTTCTAGAGTAATAGTTTCAAAAAATCTTCGGGCAAGGAATATTTAAAATATCTTTTAGATTCATCCAATTTCCTAAAATTTGCCGAAGGAGGGCACTCCAAATCAGTGACGCACGCAGAAATTTTCTTTGGGTGGGTGGTAGGAGGGCAAACCATCAAGGTTGTGTTCAAAATTAGATTTTAATGGAAAAGGGGGGTGTTAAAAGGCACAGCTCCACAGCCACTGGAAGTGAAAACAATTTATGACTATTAAATGCCTCTATACATTATTTCAATTCTTTTTATTGTAACTAATTGCAACGATTTCCTTAGCTTGGATACAATGTATCAAAGCTATATTGCCAGTAATTTTTCCAATTTGTAACTTTGGGGGTACTTTTAACGTGTGTAATGGAAGGCCTACGATAATATTTTCCACACTGGGACACTTTTAGTGTTTTACTCGAAGAGAGGAATCAGCAGTGGTGGAACCATATTTGTGTATAGTAGGAGGGACAGCTATAAAAATAAAAAGTTTTGCCCTCCAACCCAAAGGGGAGTCCAAGGATCCTTTCCAGGAAAACTTCATAAGAAATATGGATCCATCTAGAAGCTATATGAAAAATTTTAAAAATTTAGATTATTCATGAAGCTCGAAGCAGTCCTTGTCCAGAATTTTTTAAAATTAGTTTTCTTTATAAGCTATTTAAAGTATTCTTCCCTCGCAATTAAAAAAAAAAATTGGATCCTCTATATTCTAGAAGCTATTTGCAATGGTCATTGCCTGAAGATTTTTTGACAATTACATGTCCCTAAAATCCATTTGGTATAGTTCTAATCTACCAAATTTTTAAAAATTGGATGCCTCTAGAATTTATTTGAAGTGGTCCTTGGTTGATACATTTTTGAGAATTAATTTGAGGTCTTGTAGGGGACAAGTGCCCTATTTTACCTCCTCCTGGGTGCGCCACTGCTCCAAATAGCTAGAAGAGGAGTTTAGTTAAAAAAAAATACATTCAAGGGGGCCACTCCAACTATCTTCTAGGGACATCCAATTTTCAAATATTTGACGGGGTAGAGTCCTGGATTCCCCTTTTGACTTAAGGTTGAGGCTTCGGCCGCCGCTGGTCTTAGCTGAAACGGTAGGCGCGCGGACTAAAAGTCAAGCTCGTCTAGTCTGGTTGACAAATTAGGAGGAAAGTGGTTTCAAACCCTTTCTTTCCACTCAAGTGTGGATACATATTCTATAAATCCTACCTTCCTCATCCTTACCTCAGCGGCATAATTAAATGAGTATAGCTCGGAAGAGTAATGATACGCGGTGCAATTTTTCTTTTAACACAAAGATCTCTAACAACCTATTATAAAAAGTTGGAAATAGGTGTGTGGAGTGGGGAGCAAGGATAGCTTGGAGGAAATGCACCCACATTAGCGTTTATATGGGATGTTAAAACCAAAGTGATAAATTACATGTTAGAAAATTATCACCCCCCCAGTGTACCTGGCCGATATTCGAACCTCGACCTCCCCGTCACCTGGGCAATCCAGTCTATTGAAATCTTGACGCCTAATACCACGTGACCACAGACGCTGGTTTCTTTATTTTTAACAGAATCCGAATAGTGTTGACTTGATAGTAGGAGGGCAGGTATCAGATTCACCTCATTTCCATATTAATTGTTTGTATCATAACATTATTAGAGTAAAACCTGTTTAAAGATATCTTCTTCCACAGTCAAGACTCCGACATTTATGTTCATTCAGTAGCGTACCTACCTGTTAATCTAAATTATTACTATGATTATTTTAGGTGCAGGGGATGTAGAGAACGCGAGGAAAGGTATTTTTTTTTGCAGCTTTTATTTCAAAACCTTTTTGGCCAAAACAAATCAAATATTGCATCAATACAAACATAATGTTTAATTTTCTTCACATGGTGACCTCAACAGTTTGTTATTGAATATCTTTCGTAAGCATAGCGACATTAGATGACAAACTTTTTAAATGAAGAGAAAAAGTTATCATTAAATTCCAGGACACCCTTGACAGCTATTCAACAGCTGTTGATATCACCACGTGAAGAAAATTAAACTATATGTTTCTACTGAATAAATATTTTATTTATTTTGGCAAAAAAAAAAAGTTTTGCTATAAAAACTGCAAAAAAAACAACCTTTTATTTCGTCCCCTTAACTTCCACCTTAACTACACTAATGATATACGGGTGTAATTAAAAATTAGAAGTGTACCAGTATTTTTTTTAGTAAGCCATTTAGGAAAATAACACCCCCCCTAACATCCGGCTGAGACTTGAACCTCAATCTTTCCTTCAGCAGCACACCAGATTAAAGATGGGCTTGACATTCAATCCGGGTGCCCACTGGTGCGGCTCGTCAAATAATCAACTCACAAAACTTTGAGATAAATTATATGGTTTGTCAGAAATGTTACCGATTTTCTCCAACAGATATACCTGACATGTAGTAAGGCGTGTGGAGGCTCAAGGACATCTTGTTTTAAACTTCCCTAAATGTTATATTTTAAATTCCGGCTCACTAATTCTCAGTTCCAACTTCTTGAACGAATATTTCACATGTATCACTGGTCACGTAGACTAAAGCGTCGAAATCAGCTTGTATTTATTGAGTTTTTTTTAAATTCCAAATAGTTTCTTACTCTCCATCCACGTAAATGTTGGTATATTTCCTCTAAAAATCTATCATCATCATCATCATCATCCCAACACTACTATTGGTTTTTTTCCCCCTTTTTCTCTATGGCGAATTAAATGTAGAGTTATTTCGGGCATTTCCCATTCGAAGGAACCCCCGGGCACTTTTGAGCTCCACCCTTACATGAGAGCATTGGCGTACTAAGCCAAAGGTCCCGGGTTCGATTCCCATGTCTATGTGTAATTTTTCAATGTAAAGAGTAGTGTTATTTAGATGCGGCTATAACCGTACTTAACGACTATGATAGCTTGGTTATTTAATCTATCACCATTAGTGTAATTTACATACTACCCGGACAAGTATTATTATTATTATTATTATTAGCACCGCGTCTTACTACCCGTTCGGGTTATACGCACTTACGCTAATGTGTAATGGTAGGATGGTAGGGTGATTGTGAGATGAAATGGAGGACCTACAGTTTAACGTGGAATCCGAACCACGGTGGAGGCCTGGCATTCCTCAACAAGTAGTAAAACGTGCTGCAAAAATAGAAACAAAATATAACATAAACACACACACACATATATATATATGTAAACAAATATTAAGACCTACGAATGTTTTTTTTACAGACTAAACCCGCTTCGATGGCATAGTTATCTAACGGGCTAGTTTCGTGTAAAGTTAGAGTGCCGAGGACGGGGAGATCGAGGTTCGAATCTCGCTCGGGTGAACTGGGTGTTTTTTTCTAAATGGTTTTCCACTCTCCCTTCACACAAATGCTGGTTCACGTCCTTTATATTCAACCCTCCCAATTCCTAGCCCATTAGCGTAATTAGTACTTAAGCGTATAACCCGAACGGGTAGTAAGACGCGGTGATAAATATTATTATTACTTACAGACTAAAATTAGTGTTATCCAACCTATTTTTGTTCGCTTACCCCCAGATATAATTTATCTCCAGCTTTGTACCCCCGAAATTTTTGATTCATAATTCAAGTTATGGGCCTACATCGCTTGTAATTTTCATACAAAATGAATTACATCCAAAATAATGAGAAATACAATTATATATGTTTTTAATTTTACGCATCCCCCAAGATGTATTCGCGTACCCCAGGTTGAGTACCACTGGACCAATTGATTAGAAAAATTCAAAAATCTTTCGATAACATTTGAAAATATAGTAGGATTATGGTAGGAAGAAACTATTAGAAAACACTTTTATTTTCTTGCAGTCAACATTGATAACATTTTTTTATACATTAGGATCTGGCAGGTTCGAAAAATTGGATTGTTCGAACCCGCCATGATTCCCTATAAAATTACTATTCAAATCAATGGTAAAAAATAACATTTAATTCTAATTTTAGGAGGACATGTTTGGATAATTCGAAGCCTTGATCATTTTTTTCGAGCATGTACTTATTTCTAACCTAACTTAAAGGTTTTTATTTAATCACACTTATATGTCAAGAATGTCAAATAAATTTAAGAATCAATGACGTAAGTTATAGTGAAAGAGAATATCGGGGAACTCTGCACAGGCGGCGAGCGGGTTTCCTAGGACAGGGGCTGTGTTGGCTCGGCTTTCATTGCTTCTGTGTGACAATGTGACCACGTGACGTGGACCTGAGACTATTAAATTAATCCCAACCAGACGTAAAATACAATATTTTAATGAAACCAGTGAACTTTAAGATTTTGGTTATTGCGTAAAGGTCAAATACAACAATCCAGAATCACTATTTTTTTTCCCAACACACTGTAATTTAAGTGCAAAACTGATTTATGTGTGCAAATTGACTTACGTTAATTTAAGTTTTTATGTTTTTTGTTTACATTTTTCTTGTTTTTACATGTATGTACCTATGAATTTATGGTGTAATCATATGTGTTTTATATAACACATAAAATGTATGTGTTTATGTGTAGCATATTTTGAGGTTATTGATTTATTGTGTACCAGATGCCTGGATACTAATAAAAATGGTTTATTCGAATTTTGGGTACATCGAATTTTTTTTTTTAGATATAACTTGGACTTTAATTTAAAAAGGTTTTGCTATTATTAGTAGGGATTTGGAAATAGTATCAAAACTTTACTAGTAACGATATTTTTCTTTAGATAGCAATACTTTTTTATCCGATACTTATGTTTCGATACTTTTGTTCGTGTGAGTACTTACACCCCGGTATCAATCATTTTGTTAAAAACTAGTGACCTTGGTAGTGTAATATTTGTTAGCCTATATTGATTAAAAGTTTCTTCTATTTCGTTTGGAAATGAGCAAGATATTATTTTACAATATTGTGATTACCTTATTATTATTTTTAGTGATTTTAATATAGTTCAAAATTTGTAGTTATTTTTACTAGATACATGATAACACATTTATAAGGATATATATATTTAACTAATATTTCCCTACATAAAAAACACTAAGAACATAATTATTAGGCAAAAATTGCCTGCTTATAATTTCAATACCGATACGGTACTTTCTGTTATCTATACTTTTCTTTCCATACCACATATCTTATTATTATTAGTATTATTTAATCAACGCGTCTTACTAGCTGTTCAGGCTATACGCATGATAATTACCCAAATGGGTTAGGGATGAGAAAGTAAGCATTTTATAGGTAATATACCCGCATTTTCGTGGAAGGAGGGTGGTAACTGGGAAACCATTTAGAAAAAACCACCCTCAGCAGACCTGATCGGGATTCGAACCCTGATCTCCCCGTCTTCATTAGGCCATTCTCCCGCTTCGATGGCTGCATTGTCTAAGGAGTTACTCTCACAATAGATCAGACTGGTGATGATGGAGATATCGTGGTTCGATTCCAGTTGAGTGTACTGAGGGTGGCTTTCCCTAAATATTCTCCCACTCTCTCTCTCTCCACATAAATGCGGGTACGCTTCCTCTAAATTCAACCTTCCTCATCCCTAGCCTATTAGTGTAATTAGTACATAGGCGTACAACCCTAACGGGTATTAAGACACAGTGCTAAAAAAAATAGGCCAGCCTAACACAAGTGACGCATTAAGAGTAAGACCAGTCGGGCATTGACACGGGTTTTATAGTTATTGATAGCATCTAGCAAAAGTGACAGCTGCAGATCACATGACCTGTCCCATAAATACGTGAAAGTAAATCTTGTATATTGTTTTCAGCCGACATATAAGGTTCTTCCTATGAAAATCGGACTGTAGATACTTTGTTACAGGCTACTTATAGATTCTGTTTAGCTGGTAACATATTTCACTCGTAATATTATGCCGGAGTATATTCAAGTAAGGAGGGATGTTTACGATCTGTCCGTGTGTTGGTTTCACGGACTTGACGTATTTTACACAGTTAAACCACGTGTTGGAGGCGTTTTGGAACACCAAAGGTTTGTTTTTAAATAAACACTTTTTAGGTATCGGGTATTAAAAACACACACAAATAACATTGTAGGTGGTACAGCATTCCTGTCTTCAATGACCAATGGTCGGATGTGAATAACAAATAATTGGGAGGTGACCTGCTGGTCTAGGGGTAAGGTGTCAGACTTGTGTGTTGGGGGTGCGGGGTTCAATCCTCGGTCCCGGCACAGACCCTTCCTTCACCTCTGACAAGACGTGTATTAATCACAACTTGTGAATGTGAGGAATGCCAGGCCTCCACCGTGGTTCGGATTCCACGTTAAACTGTAACCCGAACGGGTAGTAAGACGCGGTGATAATAATAATAATTAATAATTGGGACCTGCTTCGGTGGCCGCATGGTCCAAGGCGCTAATCTCGCAATAGATTGGACTGCCGATGACGTAGATATCGGGGTTCATTCCCGGTTGGGTGCACTGGGGGTGGTTTTTCCTCGATTGTTTTCCATTCTCCCTATATGAAAATGCGGATACACTGTCTCTAAATTAAACATTTCTCATCCTTATCACATTAGAGTAATTAGAATATAGGCGTATAACCCGAACGGGTAGTAAGACGCTGTGCTAAAAAAAATATGGGATAGTGGTGTTGTGGGTGCTCCAGTGGGCTGGACTTTGACTCTGGAAGAATGGGTTCGACCTCTGTCCCTTATCTGTGTCAGTTTAATTTCCGCAGTTTATATATATTTCTTTTGAGATAGCTCTTTTTTCTCCATTATGTCTTTCTTCAGTATGATTTTTCTACGGTGGACCGTATCCAATAGTTATGAACTTTATTAAAATTTAAAACTACTTTCATACATGCATACGCCAAGTCAATTTATATTTAGCTATTTCTATTGATAGATAATATCAACGCCTTTAAATTAATAATTATTCTAATAATTTCGTTAAATGTCATCAATGTTGACCTAAAAGAAATAGGTTTGCGTGTTTTAAAAAGGTCCTACCTACCATAATCCTACTTTACCTATCCGAGCTATCCGGATACTTAACACAAATGAGGCGTAAATGAGGAAGGTAGAATTTTTAGTAAATGTACACGTATATTCGTAAAAGGAGAGTGGAAATCCGTTTAGGGAAAAAAAAAAACTACACTCAGCATACCCGTCCGGTATTTGAACTTTGACCTCCCTATCACAAGAAAACCAGATTAACTGAGCTTGAAATTTAGACCACGTAACCACCAGTGTGAGCTTCGGTCTAATTGTTGACATAATCTTAAAAAATAGGTTAGGATGAACTAATTATAGTTTATACAGTCGATAAATGTATGAAAAAAAATTGAAAGCTGTAAGAGAAATTGAAAGCTGTAAGAGAAAGTGAAATGACGGGGCTGGCTTGAGTGTGTTTTGATAAACACAACAATATTATAATTACTTTAGAACTCGCGCCGGTGGGTACGTGTTCTAAATGTCAAGCTCATCTAGTATGGCTCTCTGGAAACAAGGAGGTAGGGGACTCGAGTCTCAGTCTGGTGTATACTTGGTGTGTTTTTCCCATAAATGGTTTACCACTCTTCCTCCATACAAATGTTGGTACATTTCCTCAAAGTTTTACCTTCATCATCCCTATCATATTAGCGTAGTTGATAAATATTCGTCAAGCCGGAATGAATGATGAGACGTGATGCAAATAGCAATTTAAAACCACGTCCATAAGCTTCTGGTTTGAACGTTAGCACAGCAATGTGAGATGTAGTGGAATATTATAACGTATTTTTAGCATGTCAACCTTTAGAAAACTCGATATATATATTTTAAAAATAGGGAAAGTCCGCTGGGAAGGAAATCACACATCACTCGACTGTCATCAATACTAAAGATTATGTCAGCTTTCTTGCAGCGAGGATATAAACCTACGTAAGTTTGTCCGCATAGTAGATATATCGCAAATCCTAAAAATAAGAGTTGGAGGGATGGGTTGGGAAAAAGAACTGTGGGGATTGGTCGGCGTCTCCCCGAGCAACCTGTGTAAGACTGTCCGAACAGTTTATTATAATTATGTCGTTTGTCCTGCGAAGAAGAGCTGCAGCAGGGATTGGTCGGAGTTTTCCTTAGCAACCTGTGTAAGATTGTCCTCACAGTACCGGTATATATGTCACGTGTCTGCGAAGAGGAGTTGCAGGAATTGGTCGGTGTCTCCCTAAGCAACCTGTGTTAGATTGACCGTACAGTAGTATATATGTCACTCGTGCTGCGAAGAAGAGCTGCAGGGATTGGTTGACTGACATCTCCCCGAGGACGTGGTGTCTGCCCAAGTTGAGAGCTGGTGTAATAACCTCACAGCTCGGCGGGTACAGGAATTAGGTCTTGACAGGGCCAACTTCAGAATGTGATAGCGGCCATTTGAAATCCACTTGACGTGACGACGCTCTTAAAATGTTATCTTCTGGTGATGGCTTCCCGCATTCTTGACAACCACTGATCTCTCGCTTTCTCTTCTTTTTTCTCTTTTTTCCTTTCGCTTTCATTTTAAGTTATTACTATTTTTTCTTTTACCTTATTTTTTCTTTTTCCCTTGCTGTATTTTTATTTCATTTATATGTAGCCTATATTTATTTATTCATTTATTTACTATTACTGCGTTTAGCACAAGGTATGTTCGCATCAGTGGACACGCGGACAAAGCCTTCACTCTCGTCCTGTCTGGTTTTTCGAATTTGGGAAGGTTGGGACGCAAAAATCTGACCAGTATATGGAGGTAAATTACACTAAAGGTTTCCCCCCTATACCTCCGCGCAAATTCGGGTACACTTTCTTTAATTATACCTTCCGCGTACTTACCCCAACGCTCTAAAATATGCGGATGGTCCGGCCCGGAAAGAAAGTAAAATTCATTTTAGAGAAAATATTTTTTTCATCGGCTTAACCCGAGATCGATTAAAGTAACTAAGAAGAAACGCGCCGGCATTTATTTTGTAAAATCACATGGGTGGGGGAGACGAGATCCAGGAGTCGAACCGAAATACTTATAAGTTCTGGTTTTATAAACATTAAAAATTCCTGTTCTTTTCTGTTCTTCATTAAGTTCTGGTTCTTAAAAATTAAATTTACTAGTTTTAATACTATTAAGATATCTGTAACTAGAACATAGTATTAAAATATAATTTACTTAAAAACACGAGTTATTACATAAAAAACAAAATAATTATATAACTTGACGATTGCCCAATGTATTCAGAGTGCAAATTTGAACATTTCATTTTATTTTATTTTTGTTTGCTAGAACTTAATAATAAAAATACCGCCTTTGTGGTCTAATAGTCAGAGTTCCTGGCTACAGATCCAGAAGTCCTGGGTTCGATCCCTGGTGCTTTCATATTTTCTGTGACGCATTTGGTCTGGAACGGTGTCAAATCAGCCTCATGAGCACAAATGGAAATCTACTTGAATGCAGCTTTGGTCTAGAAAACTGAGATTAACGGACAGAGTGTTTGGTGTGCTGACTAGATGCCACCCTCTATTCGCAGAAGTTGGTACGTGGCAGACGTTCGGTCGGTATGGCTCGATTGTGGTCTGATTTCATTGAGTATTTTCTTTATAATGTTTTAAAATAATTTCGTTTTATTTTCAAATTAACATGCAAAAAAGTTATTTTATTCGTATTTTCAATTTGAAAAGGGGTAGATATATTAAATTATCTAATGCTAATTTGGCGCAGCCAAAAATAAGTAGTGTGGACCTATATGAGTTTAGTTTATTTGTCTAAAACCTTTAAATCAGCTGTATAACGTATCTATCACTATTTTTATATATAAAAACATCATTTTAGGATTCATTAACGGGCTATTAACATAGTGTTAGGCAATATTCTTGATTTCAATTCAAACATTTTTAATTTAATTTACTTTCTTGAAGTCCTTAATTTGTAGACAAACCAAAATAATAAATTAGGACTTATAATATATAAACTTTATGTAATTTACCTTAAGGACCATCTTGATTATATCCTTGATGTTTCACTCACTCCCTCTGTCGTTTGAAGAAATTACACACTGGGTAGTAATTATTTCGCCCCGTCTACCAAGTAATTCAGATAATCACACTTATGAATGACACACAATGAACAAAAACTTTGGACAACTTATTACTTGATATTTGAAGGAAATGCGAAAATATTAACAATTTGCTTCCCTCTTCTTTACCCCTCCAAGAAAACTGGCTATCCAACAACAACCAAAATTGTTTAACATTGAGTGATAACCATTTTAAATAAATTTGTTCGTATTTAGCTTAGAGTGCTTGTAGTCTATAACTGAGCAGGTTCTCATTTCTCATTTCTCCCTCTCTTTAGACAAGACCGCTGTCCCTCAACGTTTCTTTTAGCACCGCGTCTTACTACCCGTTTGGATTTTAAGCCTCTGTACTAATTACACTAATGGTTTAGGGATTAGTAAGGTCTAATTGAGATGAAGTTCACCCACATTTGCGTAGAATAAGTATGGAAAACCTATTAGTAAAAAACCTTAAGTGCACCTGACTGGGATCGAACCCTGATCTCTCTCGTTCTTCGACAGTCTAGCTAGGCACGAGAGTAGCGCGTTAAACCAAACGGCCACCGAAGTGGGTCACTCAAGTTGGATACATCTTCCTAAGCTCTTAACCTAAAGAGTAAAATGAGATAACTCATAATTTAATAATAACTTTTGCTCAAGAATGTGAACTTATTAGTGCTTAGTGCTCATCGATGCTTGTATAATCCCCTTGAAAAATAAATATATCCTACCCTTACAAAAATTCCTGAGAAACGAAAAATTTTTATTTTCAAAATAAAATCAAGATTCAGAAAGAAGAGCATAACATTCATTTACAAATTATTTACTACGTAAAGTTGGATATTCTACGAACCGATAAGAACCTCTATCCTAAAAATATATATATCGGTTCCGGATCTTAAGAAATTTACTTTTTGTGTTCCTGTTCCCTAAAAATAACTGTTAATTCTGGTTATCGGTTCTAGTTCCAGTTCGACTCCCTGATTTGAGATCTGAAGTAAAATCCCAGGTGGGATGGAAACGAACGCGAGTTAGGTTCCTTATTTTATCCAGTTTTCATGACCAAAAACATTCAGTTTAATCCTCTACACATCAGGGGTAAACTGGGCAGTCGAGACACCGGGTGATATTCCGAGTAGATTGGTTTAATTTGGGCTGTGGCAAATAAATTTAAACTAAAAATAAAGCTATACATTCAATGCTAAATGATTAATTTTATTAAATTTAATCAAAAATTTCAGTGAGCAAGTCTGATCATCATTTGTGAAAATATACAAAAGCATTAAATATAAAACCGTCCCCTTTGTTTTTTATTTGTGTTGTTTAAAACAATTCTTAAGTCAAACGTAAAAGTATTGGTTTAATGCAACGGTTCCCAACCTTTTTTCGCTTGCGTACCCATGGGGAGCCCATTTACATAAATTGTACCCTTAATATTAATAAAATGTTTAATTAATACAGTAGTAGTTATTTCAGATATATTTGTTGCAACCGAAAATAAATTAGATAATAATGGGATTTAATAACAATATTATAATAAGGTGAATAGGCAGTGTATATATTTTTTCATTCAAAAACAAAAGCTACAATAAAAACTACCACATTTATTTTATTAATAATTATAAAAACGGCTTTATGTTTGAAAATGAAATAGTTTTTTCAAGGTCAAATATATATATTTTAAACCGCACCATCCCTAGCTATAGTGTTGAGTTAATTTAACAACTTTTGGCTGATATTTGGTCTCACACTGCTGGCATATGTGGCTTTTTCCGCCGTAATTAAAATATTTTCGCGTACACCACGTTGGGAACCTCTGGCTTAGTCATTACTGACCGTTCTTTGTAATCTACATAAGGAGTGAATGTAGAATCATTTTATAAACAGACTATTATCTAACAATTTAGAAGCATTTGTTTTGATGTTAGTAGAAAGAAAAAGCTGTTTTTAAGTGTAATGAACAGTGACGTGATAATCGATAACGTTGCTGAAATTACCCCAGGATTGATTAATGTGATAATAGTAAAAACAAAACAAAAAAACTTCATCTCATTATTTCAGCTTAACATTGCTCAAGAAAAATATCCGTTGACTCCAGCTGGGTTTGAACCCACCAACAAATTGGGTTCTGAGGCGAGCACTTTACACCAAGACCACCGATATCGACGTCACTATGGTAAAAAAACAACATAAAACATTTTTCAACACCACGTCAAACTACCTCTCCGGGCTATCCGCCCGCATCTATTCACGTTAACGTAACAGAGGTTAGTCTGGTTAAATATATATATTTTAGAGGTAATTTACCCGCACTTGCGTGAAGGGAAAGTCGGAAACCATTTAGGGATAAACCACCCTCATTAATACCGGCTGGGATATGAACGCAGACCTCTCCTTCACAAGCATACCAGATTAGACCTTGACATTTACAGCCCGCGTTCTCATCGATGCGGGTAGCAAAATTGTTGTGACGAGATAAGACACATTTAAGGGCCGCATAATTATAGACTAGTCTCGGGAATTCAACTCGAATTGGGGAAGGAGGAGGGGGGCATTGTCTGCTGTCCGAATATAGACTACATATATATATATAAGGCCCTAGGATTAATCCTACCTATCCCCCAAGCTCATCACCCTCCCTTGTCCACTTGTCTTTACATCGATGCACACGATCGATACAGCTATAGCTCATCATGTAGTTAAGTTACAGCTAGCAGAAGGTTCTTAATGGCAAACCTTGGCTGGAAAAATTATTAGAATCATTTGACAACACTTTTTATTGATTAGTATAGTATTAGTAAGCAAATAAAAATTAGTTCTGAAGAGGTTGGCATTAGTGATTTTCGGCCATTGTTTGCGATAAAGAACCTTCTGCAGTCACTTACCTACACTCTTACTACAGATGAGTTATTTTGTCTGTCTCGTTAAATATTTTCATTAGCTATCAGCATATCAGTTGAGGATCTTTGGTGGCCTCATGGTTTAAGGCGTCACTATCGCAATAGACTGGACTGTCGGTGAGACCGGGGCTCGAATCTTGTTCGGGTGTATTGATGATAGTTTTCCTAAATGGTTTTCTACTCTCCTTCCACGCAAATTTTGGGTACACTTCCTCTAAATTCAACCTTCCTCATATCTTAACATAGAAGCGTAATCAGTACATACGCGTATAGTCAGAACGGGTAGTAATACGCTGTGCTAGTAGTAAAAATAGTACACCAATTTAACTTGCACCTTGCAGATATGATCAGATATAAGCTCCGTATACATATTCTGAATCCCTAAAGTCCGTAGTCCGTAAGAAGAGATAGACTCCACAGTAACAGATTGCTCTGTCCATCCTTCCGTTCTACGTAAAAGTTGGATCACATTTAACTGGCCTTACGGATAGCTACGGATAACCATTCACAGGTAGACAAATAAACTAGCATCTAGGTGCGAATCGAAAGCAAGTGAAATGGTCGCCATTTTCTAAACCTAAAGTATTTTAATTAATCTACCACTAATAACAAAATTATAGAACATTTTAATAACGCTATCATTATTTTAACAAATAATAATTAAAAAAATAAAATTATAAACATATTGTGTGTATTTATAGATTTTTTTTATTTTGACAAATTTGATTGAACAAAGTATTAAACTTTCCCATTGGGTGACATGATAACACGTGACTAAGAAAATAGAGCCATTGAGTATGTAGATGAAGCTTAAGTTGGGATGGCAAGAAAAGGTAATTATTTGTGCAGTTTTCATAACAAAACATTTTTTTTTCGGCAAAAAAAAAAGATCCAGTAGAAGCATGGAGTTTAATTTTATTTACGTGGTGATATCAACAATTCTTGAATATCTGTCATGAGCAAATTAGCGTTATATGAGAAACTTTTTAAATGAACAGAAAAAATGCTCATCATATTCTAAGACACCCTTGACATAATATATGCGATAAATGTTGAGATTACTAAGTGAAGAAAACTAAACTCTAGGTTTCTACTAGAGAAATATTTTATTTATTTTTTCGGAACTTTTTTTTTTTTGCTAGTAAAAATACTCAAATACTCCCCCTTAACTCGTGATACTTACTGTCCCATCTTAAATAATAAATGTCTGCCCTTACTTTTGAGTGTATATGCTCACGAAACACCACTCCTCTAAACAATAAATATTTCACGTAACGCACTCTTACACTCGGGCCAGCTATCACCCACGCGCGATGCTACCTTCTCACACCCACAGAACACACACAATGCTGCTCTTGGTTATGGCCATGGACTGCCCCGTGGGATGGTCGTTATACCCGCTCGACCCATATCCGCAACTACTGTATTCCGCTATCACACCTTCACACTAATTGCGGACAGCTATAGTCGAATCGCCGTAAAAAAATAGCCATCATCCGACGATTCAAAAATTTACTGGATCTACTTTTATTCAGTCATACGCCAAGCCGTGTTTTCTACATTTGACAATTTCGACAGTTAGTGTCAAATTAAAACTGTTGCAATATAAATATGGTGGGCTTCTTTTTTTAATCATTGATTGCTATTCTAAGCAAATTTTTTACAAACTTTAAAAAAACGTTCTTAGTTTGGAATGAACCTTTCCGACAGCTGAAAAATTCGCTAGACCTACTTAAATGTACCCAATTCATGTGTTCTAAAGATGCAACTTTTGAAATAAGATAGTAACTAAAATACTACTTTAAAATAATTATGGCAGGGTCGTTGTGAGATGGGGGAGTAGGCTTTGAGTTCAAACACCCTCTGAAAGTATTTTTGTGATCCCTCTCTTGTGGTTCGATTGAAGTAGTAGGTCTATAGAATTCAATCAATTCAACCCTTTCTTCTCCCTAATTATGTATTTAAAAAAAAGTTCAAATCACATTAAAAGAGCTTTAATGAATAAATGTTATTTATTTGGGATGTTTAACGTACATTTTCTGAAACGACCGATTGTCTCAGAACATGACTTACAAACTAACTTAATTCTAGGACAGACACAACACCCAGTTTAACGGGCGTTAATTTATCACTGTGAAAGGGGAAGCCCTAATTTCACTCATTAGATTTTTCGAGCTAATTGTGAATCGAAACCATGACCCTTAAATCAGTGGACATATGTGCTACTGACTGAGATAGGATGCTGGACATTCCTTGCCATTACTGTGTGAGGAACTTTCCCACGAACCACTGTAGTCAGAATTCCTCTTTTCCAAAATTCATTTCTGTGTAAGGCTCTTGAATAATTATATGCAATAGCCCACAAAAAAAAAATTAAAAAATCGGCAGAGATGGATATCCAAACAATAATTTATATTCTTTCCCTCTAATTATAAAATTCAGATGGGAACTTTTTATGTGTGTAACAGTATACCTTTTAAATCTAAGTTGTGAGCCTGGTTTTTTTTTAAGCACCGCGTCCCGTTTGGGTTATATGCATTTGTATTAATTACACCAATGTGTTAGGAATGAGCGGTCGAATTTAGAGGAATTGTACCCACGTTTGTGTGAAGGGAAAATGGAAAGCTAATTGGGGGAAAACCACCCTCTATACACTAGACAGGGATTCGAACCCCGATCTCTCCATCACCAGCAGTCCAGTCTATTTCGAGAGCCACCTAGGTGGGTAAATCCTACTCTTAATAACAACTAGCCTTTAATATTAAATTATAAAGTCATATTTTCATAGAAAGAAACTTTTAGAAAATTAGTACTTTTTTCAACCTACATTAATAACACCACTCTATTTCTAGTGTTATTTTATAGATTTTAATGAAATCTACCAAAAGTAACAGCCGCAGATCACATGACTTGAAGTGTTATTACGTGAAATTAGGTCCAGTAACTTTTAGAGCTACCAAATAAGTCTCTTCCTATGAAAATTTGATTATAATTAAATTTTATTGGTTTTTAAGTTATTTTTATCTTGGAGGTGGAAGCCACCAATTAATTATTATCTGAACCTTATGCTAATGTAGGCTATTATAAATTAAGTTTTATAACCTCTAGAAGTGCTTCACAAACAATTTAGAACCGTGATCCACTTTCTAGAACTTATTGGTCATGAGGAGGTAGAAAGGGGGATGGGGGGTAAAAATCCTTTCCCATTTTCCCGTGGTTTTGTATTTTCACATACAGTAAAACCTTGGATTGCGAGTAACTTGGTCTGCGAGTGTTTTATAAGACGAGCAAAAATTTTCAATAAATTTTAACTTGATAAACGAGCGATAACTTGCAATACGAGTAGTACTATGGTTACGCTTTGTCTGCCGAGCAGTGTCATTGGATAGGTTCTTGGTTAAAGTCTCACAAAAATAAAAATATTCCAGTGAGCCAACAGATAGCAGTGATTCCTTTAGTGACAGTGAAAGTCGTCCTAAACAATAACCCACCTCCTCCTCTCCTCTCTCTCGTCCACCTCACACCAGCCACAATTAAATTTAATTAATAAATTTGATTACAGTACAGTTCATTTAAATAACGAAAATAAAAAAGGTATTAATCATTTTCAGATTAAATATTTTTGGGTTGTGGGACGAATCATCTGAGTTTCCATTATTTCTTATGGGGGAAATTCACTTTGATATACGAGTGCTTTGTATTACGAACACGTTTACGAAACGAATTATGCTCGCAATCCAAGGTTTTACTGTAATTACAAAATTCTCTCCTTTAAAAACCTTTTGTGACAAACAAAAACTAGTTTGCGACCCACAGTTTGGGAACCACTGCTTTAAAAAGGTTCTTTAGATCTAACTCCTCTGTCGTTGGAACGCGCAGCAATACGAACTGCCAGATAGTTTCCTATTTCTCCTGAGTCAGTTCCTGTACTAACGAACATGGCTCGCCAACGTAATACACAGCTACACTTTGTTTCAATAGTGTCCAGCCCTCAACTGTAATTTATATTACAAGGGGAACTATCATTTATATTTTAGTTCCTGAATAGGGTTGGAAATTAATTTATAATCTTTTATCTCTTTAATTTTCTACAACAAATTAATAATGTATTTTCCTCTCAATCGGTATACAAATATTTCTTAATTCAAGCCATTGACCTGGCCGTTTTACTTTTCTCAGTTATTAAGCAAGCTATTAGCCTAATAATAATAATAATTTGTTCACCTTATAATTTTATTTTAGTAATGTATCTATTAAAATTAGGCTAATTATACCAGCATTAAAAAAATTGCAGTTTTTTTATTTCCAGGAGTTACTAAGAAGGATTAACATAGGCCATTTGTTTTATTTTAATAAATTGAGAATACTACACATTTGGGGTTATGCTAAGTTCACTTTTTCAATTCGAATCGAATATATGAGATATTCTGGAACCGGTTAGTGGTTTTATGATGGAAAAGATATTATATTGTTCTTGTTACATCTGCAGTAGATCAAGCTATTAGCACAGCACGTAATTCAATAACTTTAGCTATTTTTCATATGAATATTAATTTGTTATGTACTTAACAGTTCAGAATGACAATAATAATTGAACATATATGAGGATTCATAGCTGTCTTTATTTGTACTGTTAAAGTAAGATTTTTCTGATTTGAAATCAAATCTGATTTTTTTTTGTGGCTAATTTAAGTTTCCGGGGCTTCTCAAACCCCTTATTTCACACCTAACCTTAGAACCAGTAGCTGTTTCATCTTTCAAAAGAGGAGGAACCATCACATTCATACAACATTGCTATCAACAGCTGAGCAAGATGGAAGATCCGATTTCTATTTCAATATGTCGCTTTTTGCTTTATGATTGGTTACTTTTTTAGTAGACCAAAACAAACTCAATGGCGTCAACCCGCAATCGAATCATACCGACTGAGTGTCCCCGTTTTTTGGTGAAGGTAGTGCCAACTTTGGCGGATAGAGTGGTCATGCGGTTAGCTAATCGAACTCTTTGGCCGTTAATCTCAATTTTCTAAACTGTAGCCAATATTTTTTCATGCAAGTAATTCCTCATTTTGTCCTCAGTAGGCTGAGTTGACCCCGTTCCAGATCTACTGCTTCACCTAAAATCTGGAAGCGCCGGATATCGAAACCGGGACCTTTGTTTTATTATACAAACAAAACTAAAATAGTCACTTTTGACCAAGCAATGGTTTGGACATCCTAGTCACCGTAATGATGGCCCAAAGTAAATATATCATGAATAGGAAACACACGAACCAATGGCCACGTGGTATAAGGCGTCAGGATCGCAATATACTGGATTGCCGTTGACGGGAGGTGTCATGGTTTGAAATTAAGCCGGTTGCACCAGGTGTGATATTCCACCATGTGATCTATCAATGTGGTTTTACCATAATATCGCCTCGTTAATGCTGGTGCATTTTCTATAACAATCCTTTAGAGCCGGTTTGAAGTGTATTATGTTGAACGTAGGTTCACCCCTTATACGGTAGGGGAGCTGGTAAGTGACAGATAGCTGAAGATATGTATTGCAAACATTAGCTAAAGGTCACTAATGTCAACCTATTCGTCAACATATTCTACTACAAAAATAAAGAAAGATTTAAAGAAAAAAGGACTCATTATATTAAATGTTATCGATGATATCAAGTGGAAATAGGGGGTGCTGCAGTTCCGCAGTGCCTATACGCGAGCCGCCACTGTTTATGACCTTAAAATGAGATGGGTTTTGAAGGAGTATTGTGTAGACCACCGGTTCTCAAACTGGGGTACGCGGGCACCTTTCATAGGGTACGCGAGGAGCTATCAAAGGAAAGTTGGCAAAATAACAAGGGACTTATGGAAAACCATAATTTTTGTACCTAAAAATAAGTACCGCAATAGGCTAGATTTGGATCCGGACCTACGCTTGAAAGTTTCAACTGAACAACCAGAAATCAAAAAGTTGTGCCAAGTCATGCAGTAACATCCCTCTCACTGAAAAACTTTGGAATTCATAATATATCAGCTCCAGAATTACAATTAAAATTTTTGATTTGATAATATTGTGTTTAGATTTACTCTTTTCATTTTAGAACGAATTTGTGAAGAAAATTTATTAAAGCTATCTACAGAATTTTTATTGTAAAATTATGTTTTTTAACTAATCATAACGATTTTAAACCTGTCATTTGGGAACAAATTTTATCTTGGGGGTACATTAAACTTTTTATCGTGGTCAAGGGGTACAATCTAAAAAAAGTTTGAGAACCGCTTATGTAGACTATTATATATTCACAATAGGCTTATATCATTATTTTAAAATCTCTTTCTAGAATTTTGTCTGACAAAAGGTTTCATTAATTTATTACTGAACGATTGATGTACACCATCTTATTATTTGTAGGCAGACCCAAGTATTTTAAATTTTCTATTTGAAGTTAAAATAACCGTCGTGCACATCTGAAATAAGGTCGGCTCAGTCGTTATTCAATACTACCACTTAATTTGTTAAAGGATTTTTTTACTCTCATTGGTGGACACGTGTACTGAGGCGTTAATTTAGTCTGAAACCGCTTCGATGGCGTTGGTCTAAATCACTACTCTCGCAATAGACTAGACTGCCGATAACGATGACAGAGCGATCGTGGTTCGATCCCGATTGGGTGTACTGAGGTTTTTTAAAAATGCTTTCCCAGTATTTATCTCTCTCTCTCTCTCCCCATGATAATACGGATACATTTCGTCTAAATTCAACCTTCCTTAGCTCTAACCCATTAGCGTAATTAGTACATAGGCATATACCCCTAGGAATGGGTAGTAAAACGTGGTGCTAAAAATCATCTTGTCTAGTTTGCCTGTCAAGGTGAGATTCATGCCGATGATGGGGAGATTGAGGTTCGAATCTTGTTTGGGTGTACTGAGGGTGCTTTTCCAAAATTGTTTTCCAATATTTCTCCACGCAAATGCGGGTAAACTTCCTGTAAATTTAAACTTCCCAATACCTAAAAACCGTAAGCGTAATTAGTGCATAAGCGTATAACCCGAACGGGTAGTAAGACGCGGTGCTAAAAATATAAATACAGCTTCTTTCACACCCATCAGCGCACTGAAGGGGTCTAGGTAAATTTTTCAAAACAAGTTATTCGAAATCAATTCACCTAATACAAAACCATCGAGAGTAATTTAGTCGAAAATCAATTTTTCGAACCATGAATTTTTCGAACAATTGTTTGTCGAACCTACATTTTTCAAAAATCAATTGTCCGAAGTGAATTTCCCGAAAATCGATTGTTTGACAGTCAAATAGTCGAAAATGAATTTTTCCAAGAATCAATTTTGCAAATTGCAAATTAATTTTTTTTCTTCGGAAAATCAATTTAGCGAACTGCGAGTTTTCCGGAAGATATTTTTTGAGAACTGGGAATCACCTACCCGTACCCTCACCCCCCTATAGGTAGGATTACCCCTAACCTAACATAGAATTTTATTATACTTCGACATTATCGTTCAAAAAATTTATTTTCAAAACTTCCTTTTTGAAACATTTATTTTGAAAAACAGATTTGAGGCAAATTCATTTTCGAAAAACTTCTTGTTCGAAGAATTTCTAGATCGAAAAATTGGTTTTCGAAAAATTTATTTCCGAAAAAATGATCTCGAAAAATTTATTTTCCCCTAATTAATTTTCGAAAAACTATTAGTTCGAAAAATTGCTATGTTGAAAAATTTGTTTTCAAAAAACTGAGTTTGAAAACCTGATTTTCAAAAAATTGCTATTCGGTAAACTTGCCGGCTACCGCACTGAAGTAGCCTTTTGGCTTACCTGTGACTCTCGCGTGGCCGTTCGTGTAAAAGGGTGACGTTATGTGGTGCCACACTGTGGCGCCACGTTGTCTCTTGAAAGTGCCCCCTGTAAAAGGGCACTAAGAGATAAAGTACAAACATAACCAAGAATTAAGCACGCGGACTAAATGTGAAGCACATCTAGTCTGGTGTATCAGTGACGGGTAAGGTCGGGGTTCAAATCCCAGCCAGGTGTACATAAGTTAAACTGTTCCCAACCCCCCTTCCACGCACATCTGAGTATAGTTCTTATAAATCTAACCTTCCTCCTTCTACGCTACTCAATTAGTGTAATTAAATGCGGATATCCCGGACGGGAACAAAAACCAAGCAAAAAAAAAACCTCCTTTACTAAGAGTACAAAAAAAAGGTGTCACTTTTTTTTCTCCTAACAATTAATTGCTATTGTAATTGCCTTGGCCGTTTCTTGCCAGAAAAATACTTTCGCACGTATCACCTAATTATTTAAATGATTATATATGACTAAACCATCTTGCGTCGTGCACTAAAGCGCGAATGCCACACGATTGTAGTATATATCTGACATTAAGAAGAAAAAAAAACCCGACTAGAGCCTCGTTCACATTTTCATACGTCTAATCCTTGGGTTCCACAGCTGTCATTTTCGACAGATGTCGATATTGGCAAATGCAACATAAATATAGTGGTCTTTTGTCAATGCTGGCTACCCCATATTTACCTTTTTTTTTGAGCAAATAAAAGTATCTCCTTCAGAGATACTTTTTGTTGTGTGTCCGCGTCTCACAGGCGCATTTTATTACACTGCTTTAGAGGAAATATATCCTCATTTGTATAGGGGGCGAGTTGGAAACCATTTCACCCAACCGGGAATCAAACTCTGGTTTACTGGTGATGGGAAGTGAGGGGGTGGATTGGACTAGATGAGCTTGGCATTAAGTCTGCATGCCCATTAATGAGGATTATCATATGCCAGAGATTTTTTTAAACGTATGACAACAGGGCGTATCGGTAAGCCTCTCCCTGGCCCCTACTGTCGGTAGCGGATATGTAACCGGCTGCTGGGGTTTTGGGACACCATGTAGGTGGTGTTATTTCGCCGTGGTGATGATGATAATGATTATGTTGTACCAATAGAAGTCTTAACCTAGCCTAAGCCTAATTAGCTTGACCATGGCGACCATAGGAACAATTCCCCTTAGGGAAAAATATCTTTAGTGCCGATTGGAATCGAACCCAGCACCTCTAGATTAGAATGCTGCAGGAATGCT
>CABFWO010000059.1:460125-511640 GCA_902155825.1 Timema genevievae
TGCGTTATCTGATAGATAGCTCGTGATATTAATATAATCACATACTTGTAGCTGACGATTTCCGCACTCCATCATAGACTCTGCCTTAAAATATGAGTGAAGAATGACCCTGGGCACGGGACGAATCCTGGATAGCTCAGTATTTAGAGCATTGACGTACTAAGCCAAAGGTACCGGGTTTGATTCCCGTGTCCAGGTGTCATTTTTCAATTTCCAGAAAGTGTGCTAAACCTATCGATAGTAATAAAAAATTAATAAAAATGTCAAAATGAGAAGTTTTCCTAGCACTCGATGAACCAACACACAATAATATTGCCTAGCGCCTGTAAACTAGACTGTACCGGGTCGAGCGTGCGCGCTTGAAAAATAGAACCAGTTCTATCTTTCAAGCGCGCGCGCTCAGTCGCTCGCTCGCTCGCTCGCACGCTCCAGTCTGGCCACCTCTCATTACAACCCATGTGTTCTATTTTATATTTTAGTCGCTCGCGCGCTCAGTCTGGCCGCCCCCTTACCCCTAGACCGCCAGGTCACCTAGGAATGGTTGTAATTTACAGCAATCAAAATTTACCATATTTACTCATATTTGTATCCATTCCCCAAACCATATGATCTGCAAGACCATATGTTGAATGAAAATAATGGTTTATAATGTTTCTTGTTTTGTGGAAGCGTCTTATTTGGCTCACTTAAAAACGCTTTACTAACAGGAGCTTCTTAGAGGCTGCGTTATCTTCACAAATTAAGGTGGTGAACCAGACGAAAGAAAGGTGGTTTATGACGTCATAGAAACCGTGTTTGGTTGTGTTCACGCGCATGTGCTTACAAGATAAAAACTTTTGGTTTGGAAACGAATATTTTGTATGGCCCTCTTACTAAGCTATAAAAAGCATGTATTTATTTTGGTGGTCAGTTATAAGACAATACAAGTGTGAATATACTTATTATTAGTATTTTATGCAATATAGTATATCGTTGCCACAACCTCGAAACAAAAAACATAATGGTTCTATTAATATTTTTTTGGTTCTTTCAATTAGTTAAGAAAAAGCCACCTATACAATAATCCTCAGGTAAGTATTATTAGTAGTATTTATTACACGTTTTATTGATGATTATTATTTTATTAGTAATACTATATAATTTCCACATTAACGACTTTCAACCAATGTTTGCAATAAAAATGTTCTGCTATCTGTCAGTTATTACCACTCTGCGCTGAATTAACTCTATAAGGAAGGTCAACTCTAGAGAAAGCCAACCCGGGGGAGGGGGAGTTTGAAACTATTTAGAAAAAAATATCCAACCTCAATACACACTACCGAGCTTAGACACCCATTCAAAGAACAACTGGACAAATACCGGCACCGATGTCAGTATCGTTAAGTATTGTTTTCCGTTGATGCGGAGGTCAGAGCTCGAATCCCGGTTGGTTTTACTGATGAGATGGTTGGTTTTAATCGGTTCCTCACGCGGATGGAGGAGATACATTCTTTTTAAATTATATCTTCCTTATCTCTGACCCGTCCCGCTAGTAAAAATATGCGGATAAATCGGTCGGTACTAAGACGCGGTGCATGGGATCAAGGTAAAATGGAAGGGGCCGCGAGCAAAGGTTTTTTTTTTGTAGTTTTCATAGCAAATCATTTCTTTCGGCAAAATAAATAAAATATTGCTGCAGTAAAAACATAGAATTTAATTTTCTTAACATGGTGATATCAACAGTTCTTGGATATCTATTATGGTTATATTAGCATTTGATGAAATACTTTTTTAAATAAAAAGAAAAAGTTCTAATCAAATTCTAGAACCACCCTCTTGACATATATTCAAGAACTGTTGCGATTACTATGTGAAAAAATAGATTTGTTGTTTGTTTCGCTGTAGAAATATTTGATTTATTTTGCCGAAAAACATTGTTTGATATAAAAACTGCAAAAAAAAAACTGCCCTTAGCCTTCAATCGCTAGGGAGGGGACTAAAGAATTGGGCATATATCGCGTGACCTACGGACGTAAACTTTGACCTACAGAGCTCGGGGTATGTAATGACACAGACAACAAAAGACGGACTGTCGAGGCCTTCAGAACATTACAATAGTAATAATAACAATAATAATAATAATACATTCGAATGTGACTGGTGATTAATCGTCCTTGCCGGCCATCTGGCAGGTGTGCATAATGGCCGTAAGGGTTTTCTCCTAGGAGACAGACAAACCACACTGCTGGTTGTTTTGTGGTTTTATTATACTTTCCATTGCAAGTGTGTTTTTATAACTACCTGTTTGCGTCGCCATTGCCGCATGTCGTCAATCTCTAAGGCGTAGGTTTTTTAAAAAATAAAAAAGTATATTTTTTTTACATTGTCAAGGTCGTTTAGCGGACGTTCCTGCCATCGAGAAAAATATGTTGATACCTCTAACGAGCTCATGTTAACCCTTTTCCCCGTCTGCTTTGGAAAATTCATATTATATAGTCCAATTTTCATGGATAAAAAAGGTTACTAGATCCACTTTTATATATTTATACGTCAAAATAAATATTCTTTTTTCTATCATTAATATTTTGTGTGAATCTAGATGTTGTTCTAGTTAACCTTTTATGTAGTAATTGCCACACTTCATTCAATACTTAAACAATTTTTTTTTTTCACAGGCTCTTGTTTGGAATCGTAACTACAAAACGGTACGTACAGATAACAAAGCATTATTTAGTAGCGTAGAATGTGAAATACAATACAAAAAAAAACTAAACTTGTATTTGTTATGTAAATAATATTAAGAGTTAAACAAATACTGTCTTAAAATATAACAACTATAAAACTAGTTTTGCATAAATTTTCTAAAAGCAAATTAAAATTAGACTCAAATGTAACTTTTAAAAATAGCATTTTTATTTACAGGTAAGAAAGTAAATCAAATGCTCTTGATTATTTATAATTTAAATTTTGCAAGTGTTGATATTTTGTTTATGAATTGAAGCGAATGATACATAATTATTATAAGCCCCATCCTGGTACAGAACCGTGTCCACCTAGACGTATAGTCGATCCCTCTAAAGCCCATTTCTGTGGCTAAGTGGTTAAATTAGTCGACCACAATTCCACAAAAGCCTGGCTCGATTCCCCGTGGGGCCGTTGAATATATATCCTATTTGTATACACAAATTTGTTTTGATCGCCAATTAGTAAACATTTAAGTTCTAGGACTAAGTAAGTGTGTTCACTCCGATTTGTATAGGAAGTAACTTTTTGAGAGTTAGAAACGTTACAAAAACAATTTTCAATTATTAATACATAATGTCATGTGATCTGCAATAACACTCATAATATAGTACCCGCTTCGGTGGCCGCGTAGTCTAAGGTCCCTTTCAAACGAGCGCGCGTGAGCCGGCTGCAGGCTCTGTCTACCACTAGTAGGACATTGAGTCTTATGGAACCTTTCACACGAGCACGCGTGAGTTGAAGATCAATACAGAAATAGACTTGTTTCAAGTTGCACGTGATGGAAAAAAACTCAACGTAGCCGTCTTCGATACAGAGCAATTTATTGAAGGGATTCGACTACGGCCAGCATTGTGGACACCAGCTGTAATGATTAAAATAGTCGAAACAAGAAAACTACAGGCTGGCATCGTCTTCTCTAAGTTCAATAAAAAAGTGTATAAAAACGGCCATTCTCCAACCTTGAACTTATTATCGGGTGCACCCACAGTTTTCTATTTCTTTTTTTCCCTTCTAATTTTAACTGCAAGATTTAACATAATAGCCTCTTCTGGTTCAAACATTGTAGAACACTGAGTGATCAGCACCTGTGTGTTATACAGCTCGTGTGAGCTGCATCGCGGCTCTAGTGAGCTGAAGGTATCGGCTCTCGTGAACAAGCTCACGCGCGCTCGTCTGAAAGGGAACCTAACGCGATACTCTTGCAGTAGGCTAAACTGCCGGTGACGGGGAGATCGAAGTTCGAATCTCAGTCGGATGTGGTGAGGGTGGTTTTTCCCAAAATAGTTTTCCACGTAAATGCGGGTACACTTCCTATTAATATAACCTTCCGAGTCCCTAAAACCACCAGCGTAATTAGTACCTAAGCGTATAACCTGAACGGGTAGTAAGATGCAGTGCTAAAAAACTAACAAAAAACACACTAATAATCCATAAAATGCAATCAATGCTAGCCGCTAAAAACAGGTTTGTATTTTCTAAAAGTTCCTTCCAACAATATATTTATTTGTAGCTGTGTTGTTCTCGGTTGTTATTTTATCTGTTTTGAACTGATATAATTTTTTTGTCTAGAAAGTTTTAATTAAATGGTGTCTACCCCGATTTTAAAATATCTTTCTAAGCATTCGGCCACAAAGAAAGATTCATTATTCAGGGTGTAAAAGTGAGAAAAGTCGAGGAATTTTTTTGGTCATAGAAAAGTAAGGGGATTTTATTAAGTTTATAGAATCTTCCCATAGTCACTAAAAAAATACGCAATTTTTTTTACAATAGTAAAAATATCAATACTCACCACTAATTTCTTTTTTTAACACAATTTTCCCACTTCAGCATACTAATCTCAAATCTCAAGGTCAACATGTGATTTAAGTATCTTCTTTCCGGTGAATAACAGTTGGGCTACGTTCATTGGCCAGTAGAACTATAACAGATAATAGACCTGCGGGTGAATATGAATTCAGCTCCACCAATCTTTTTGCCTTTTATTAGGTTATGCTTGTTTAGGTTAGGTTGAGCTAGGTTAGATTAGATTAGCATTTTGTTGTGTCTTACTATCTATCACTTGATGTATTAGCTCATCTTGATGAAACATTTACAATCATCCTAAACGGAGCGCCACAACAATCGGGGCCTAGTAGTACACCAGCACGCCTTGATTACAATTTTCTATAAGAAACTTGTGCCCCAATTCTAACGTGGGATTAACGTTAACCTTTTAAAACGAAAATCGTAACGGGTATACGTGCCCCAACTGTAATACGCCCCTCATTCCCACCCCTCCCACGCGCGTCTTTAGTCAAAGTTGAGTCAGGGCTATGTGCATACAGCATTCGCGGGAATTCAATTACGTTATAGCCTTATAGGAAAAAGAAATTAAAAATGAATGTCTCACAACAATTTTAAACTGTATTGGTGTAAGGCGATATTTAAAAAACTCAATATAATCTTTATGAAATATATTGTAACTTAAATCGCACGACCCAAATAGCCCATGGTTTTGGGCTGAAATTTCAGAATGTGTATGTGACTATGTGTTTAGAAATACTTTTACACTTAGTTGCGATCTTAATGAAATAATGTTATAGTGAACTGTAAATGTTGGAAACTGGCTCTGAAGAAAACCTAGAAAAATCAAATAATTTTAAAATATATTTTGGCTGGACCCCATGTTATTATATAGCCCACATCGGTGGCAGAATGGACTAAGGTGTCATTCTCACAATAGATTGAACTGCTGATGACAGGGAGAGCTCGAGGTCTGAATCCCGGTTGGGTGCATTGAAGGTGGTTTCCACGAAATTGTTTCCCACTCTTCCTCCATTTAAATATGGGTAAACTTTATCTAAATTCTACCTTACTCATCCCTACTCTGTTAGTATAATATGCGGATAGCGACGGGCAGCAAAACATGGCGCGAGCCTGGCATTCCCGCTATACTTGTAACACATTGTAGCGACGAGATTTCCGGGGAAAAGCGGTAAACCCTGACCACCTTGATTCGCCAATAGTGTTGTCCGTCTTTCGCCAGAACTTGTCTTGTGTCGGAGAAAGAGGACGACCTTCGTAAATTGATTTGTATTACCGACATGAGCAAACAACAAACTGCTCCTATTGTAACTAAACTCTCTAGTGGGATTCTTGAAGGAAGAACCTTTAAAAATAATAAAAACTTTTTTTTTTTGCAATCAACATTTATATAACCGCTTCGGTGGTCGAAAGGTCTAACGTGCAACTCTTGCAATATACTAGATTTCAAATGACGGGGACATTGAGGTTCAAATCCCGGTTGGGTGTAAAGTTTTTTTTACTAAATTGTTTTCCATTTACCTCCATGCAAATGCAGGTACACTTACTCTAAATTCAACCTTCCTCATCCTTAAATATGTTAATGTAGTTAGTACATATACATATACATATTACCTGAACAGGTAGTAAGAGACAGTGCTAAAATAAATAATAAAATTAATAATATTTTATCATATTACTAATAATATTTTATCATATTACTAATAATATTTTATAGGTATTCACATTACCCGTCAAAAATGACAGCTTCAGATCACATGACTTGACGTATGAATATATGAAAATTGTTTTAGTATCTTTTGTTACCGTTATAAACGTTTCTTCCTGTCAGATTTGAATTAATATGGAGAGCCTTATTTGTTATTTGATTTACTTTCACGTATTCATACGTCAAGTCATGTGTTCTGCAGATATCACTCTTGAGAGATATCATCAATACCTATAAAATAACTCTAAAAGTATAGTAAAACGCAAAAAATGAATGTTAGTGTTTTCTAGAATGCCCTTCCTATGAAATTTTGTGTGTACATCCTCAGACTGTATTAGTCCCGCCCGCGTGAAACCAGTTGACAGTTACGTCAAAATATCTTATCGAGGAGAGTGTCATCACGTTTTGTTTTGCTGCCCACCTTCAACCCGGTCGTGGGCTCGAAACAGGTATGGCGACTATTTTTCTGTTGCTGTTAAAGCTTCAGCGTGATGTGAACTAACGTCGTATCCCAGCTCAATACTAGGTCGAAACGATCTCACACTGGCATTATAGTAGGATCGGTGTAGGAACATACGGTTTAAACTACTGTGTACTAGTCGTACCCAGGTGAAAAGTCACTTAAGTAAACTTTCTTGCTTTAAAGCTCATTGACATTTTAGACCAGTGTTATTTAACCTTTTTTTTTGTTCGAGTAACCTCGGATATAAATTATATTCAAATTTTTACCCCACAAAGTTATTGATACATTTATACTGTATACTTATTATCTCAAATATTTGCGGAGATACGATCAAAATTGGAAATTTATGTCTATGTAAAGTACCCTTTAAGTTATTTTCACGGAAAAATGGGAATTTCCATTTTGTTTGTAATATTAAACAGTGCCTAGATACTAAATTTAATCAAAATCCTTAAAGCGGATTTTCAGAAAATTGATTTTTTCCCCCCTCTTTTCGCCCTTCAATAAACTACCCTTAATTTTAGGTTTGGATATCTAATTCCATAAACATATAGGGAATCTTATTAAACCTTATATACCAATGATTAGCCCGTTTGGTAAAATGGTTTCGGCTTTAGGCTGAAATACAAACAAACGGCATTGCTAAAACCACTTTTTCGGTTTCAGGGGGTCGACATTTATCAAAATCTCGAGTTAGATTTTTTTTTGAGATTACAATACTGCTCTCTCCGAGGGAACAGGAGAAAGTGAAAAGTGAAAGAAGGAAGATTTCAAGATTTGCGTGATGCATTTCGCACATCATACACTCTCATATCCACCAAGTAGAACTACATACCTGAACGTGCGTGTTTCGTTAGTATGTTGTCATCGTCAACTTTTCAATCAGCTATCAGATGTAATTTTAAACCTTGACCAAAACCTAAAGTGCACCGCGCTGCGAATATTTCTGTTTCCTACGCGAGCAAGCTATTTAGTTACTTACTCGTGTTTGTACAATATGGCCTGTGAATATGACGTCAGATCCGTTCAAATATATAACAAATAATTTAAGTTTTTTTAAAAAAAGTAGAAAACCTAAATTTTATTGGTTTTATGGTTTGAGCTTAGTCTTGTATCTAATTTCCTGGTTAATAGTTTGTGAGACAGAATCTTAATACCCACAATGACATACGTTTGATTAATTTGTAGGTTGAATCAATTGGTACACTTGTCTGGTTTTAATATTCTAATATTGTAAATTTGCATTAATAATATAGATGTATACAGTAATTAGTTACTTTGTTGTTTTAGAAGTATAAAGATATATTTTATTTGTATTGCTAACGTTAAAAAAAAGAGTTAAGTAGGCCTGCTGTTTTTATTTTACGCCATTTTAAGTAGAGATTTAATATAAAGTAATATTGACTTTTTAAAGTAAACTCTTCACACGGGTTAGTTGAAGAAAGTACAAATAGAGACGTTTGTGATGATGTCCCATAATTGTTCCTTTTTACCATTTTCTTATAATTAGTGAATACAGAAACGAAGCTCATAGATAAGGTTTATCTTGGGCGCAAAGTTAGGCCAATTTTATACTCTCTTTAGAGCAGATTTGCATGGTACACCTCTCCATTTTATACAAAAAATGGTACCCAAAAAGATGACTGAAAATTAATGTGATGGTTGGCACTTTTTTGTTGATTTCTTGAATATTGAGTTTTATTTTTGATAGAGCATACCGCAAATCCCTTTTCACCTCAAGTAGACATTGCTCTTAAGTTTTTATAATAGTCAAGAGTTGAAAATTCGATGGTGCTGCACGTGGCCGGGATGGTATATGATTTTGGTAGGAATAATAGTATCTTTTAGTTACTAAAGTTTCTAAAACAATCTTAATATATTTATGCATCAAGTCATGTTATTTGCAGCTTTCATTTTTGATAGATATTGTCAATACCTATAAAATAAAACAAATAATATAGTAAAATGTTATCAATGTTGGCCGCAAAGAAATATTTTTAAATTCTCTAAACCGTTTTTCCAACCAAACTCAGCTGAGGGGGTATAGAGTAGAATTGGTGGGGGAGGGGGGTGAATCCGAGAATTGAGGACTTAAGAATAAATACATACATGCGCACGAACGAGCGTCTTACTTTTGGCCGATACTTAATAGATGGAAATTAATTTTATTACCACTGGTAGGCAGTGTTGCCAATACCGCAATTATAAAAAATCTTACTTAATTTGGAAAAGGGATTGAAATTAAACAGGTCTTCAATTCTCAGTTGATTTTTGACGCTATTTACTCACTGTTTTACACCCCATATTTGCCTCAAAGGGGGTGCACCCTCCAGGGTAGGAACTACTGCTTTAAATGAATCTTGGTCCTGGAGTAGGCTACATCTTATCCGACTGACCACGTCCGAGATGGAGGAGGTTGAAAGAGATTGAGTAACTACCTACCTCGCCTACATTCCTTTGTCCCCCCCCCTCCCTTCCTCTTCAGCTCACCTCGTTCAACTGGTTGGCGGCAATGGCCGGTACCTGTCGGCTCGCGAAATTCTGGCGAGAGGTCGTCACGATAAGCAGCCGTATTCCCGCGTCTTACCAACCGGAGGTCATTTAGGAAAACCATTCGAATTATGTACCCAGCAGGGATTCGATCCCCATATCTCTCTCCGTCACCGGCTATCCATACAAGACGATACTGATGACTTTGTCCGCATGCACACCGATGTGGGCCACAAGGGATACTTTTGGGTTGAAGTTTTTTTACTTGGTTGTCCTTTTTCTCTTTAATTATTTAATCAAAATGTTTTATTCGAGGTATCATAACGTATGCCTACACTTTTTGAATCAGCTTATAAGCATTCGATTTAGAAAAAAAAACTTGTGTTTTTATATAACCGACACAATATCAAGTCCCCTGTCCATTAAGGGGGAACCCTTATCTCACCAAAGATTAATATCGTCCGGTTTCAGCGGTAATCTATACCGGGATTCTCATGCTCCTCAGGAAGACGCTTAACTAATTGAATTTTTGACTTTGTAGGTATTTTAAGTTCAGGTGTTTATCGGCTCACGACCTACACATTAACTTAACTAAGGACAATACTTTTTCCGATACCTTAGCGTCAGGGGCTTCCAAACTTTTTAGACCGAAGGAGCTCTTGCACCAGAGAAAATACATGCTGGCTGGAATCCCCATACAAAAAAGGTACACTAATATTATGAACTTTCAATAGCGACAGTTAAATTTTACAAGTATAAAAGTATTTTAAAAAATCACATGTTCTTCTTTAACAAAGGTTCCTTATTCATATTTGAAACAATTAGCAAGCCTAATAATTACTGATGCTATTTTATAGTGTCAAAAACAGACAGATAATGTTATAAAATTACCTTACAAAGCCTGAGACAGCTATGGCGGACCCTCAGGCCTCCGCGGAGCACAGTTTGAAAAACATTGCTTGGCTCAGCTGCTAACGCGCTTTCATGTTGAGCCAAGGGTCTAGTGCTAGATTCCCAGCAAAGCCGATAGTTACTTATTGGTGAATTAGGGTATGTTCTCTTTTACAAAATGGAAAAATTAATAATCTTTGTTACCCATACCTGTGTTAATTTGGTGGTGTCAAGCTTGCTTTATGCTTTACCGCTCATTAGGGAGAGGTCGAGGTTCGAATCTGTACAGGTTATAATTAATGTAGGGTGATTTTTCTCCGTGTTATTTATAACTGTGATCTTTTCACCCTCTCTCCATGCGAATGTAGGTGGATTTCTTCTTAATCACTTTCCCAATCTCTAACTCTTAAAACCCACCTCGGTGGCGTAGTTAGCTAACGCGCTAGTCGTGTTGAGTTCGACCGCCGAGGACGGGGAGATCGAGGTTCGAATCTCGGTCGGATGAACTGAGATTTTTTCCCTAAATGGTTTTCCATTCTCCCTCCACGCAAATGTGGGTTCACTTCCTCTAAATTTAACCTTCCCAATTCCTAATCCATTAGTGTAATTAGTACTTAAGCGTATAACCCGAACGGGTAGTGAGGACGCGGTGCTAAGTATTATTATCTAACTCTTATAATAAATTGTTAGTGTCCCGTGTGTTAATCGTACTATGTAAAAAAAAATCCTCCTTTAGTATGTAGCTCTTTTCTTTATATTATATAGATGTTTAGCTTAGGCCTACTCTCTTTAGTTATTTGTTTATTTTTCTACTTTTATCTTTCCATTATTTTTTATTCTTAGTTTTACCATTTATTTCTCTTTTTTTTTGGTATTATTATAATTTTTTGTGGTTTCCCTCTAGTATGCTTTTTTTTAGCACCGCGTATTACTACCTGTTTGGACTATTACACACATGTACTAATTACTCTAATTTGTTATGGATGAGGAAGGTTGAATTCAGAGCAAGACTACCCACATTTGCGTGTAAAACCATTTATGGAAAAAAAAACCTCAGTACACCCGACCGGGATTCGAACTTTGATCTCCCTTTTATCGGCAGTCCGGTCTGTTGCGAGAATGGTTCCATGTAGCTTTCGACCATCTAAGCGGGTCTATTAATCTCTTATCATCACACTCTTTCACTCGTTTTTTCTCTCTGTTACTTTATGTACCTACTATCTGTTTAAGTTTTCTCTCCTTATCTAACTCTTCTTTCCATCCATCTGTCCATTTTTCTCTTCCACGATTTAACCTGACCGGAACAGCTGCCCGAGACCCGATGCCAACATGTTCTGGCCGAGACACGTGTAATTTGTTCGCAACAACTCGAGTACAAGATGGTGTTTCTTCGGACTTCGTATTATATTTTTTGAGAAGTGGCCAAGAAATCACGCGACTAAATGGACCGTCCTCCTCCCTCTACCCTTCACAAGTGTGAGAGGGTGGCGATGTTAGAGCTGTCAAGACGCCAGTAGGGTCGGAGGGGAGGTACAGCTGCGAAGCGTCTTTGTGTCCCTTCACCCCTATATCAGAAAATCCACTCCCATCCGAGGTCCCTAAGGATGGTCTGGTCTGTCTCTTTAAGGCGCTAGAATAGTCGAGCAGAAATTTATAAACGCCAGAAATCAAGTGGGCTTATAAAGTTCCTGGGTGGAGCCATCCGTCTGTAGGAGAACAAACAGGAGTAGTAGGGAAGAAGTAAAATACATATGACAATGCAATTGGTGTTGTGACCCCCTCTTTTAAATATTATTACATCATTCGATTCTCAAAGGTCCATTCCAAACTCCTATACCAGTTAGGCCTACTTTTCGTTTCCCGGACACTTAGCTCTTAATGATCAACCAAAAAATGTGTATTTTTTGGCTATTCAGAATGGAAAATTTCTACTTTTAAACTATGTTTACAAGTCTATATGTGCATAGGGTCATAGGAAATAATTTTATATTCATTCCCGTAAACAAACCAAACTCGTGTGGATCCCTACTGTTCAAGGTTTTATCAATATCTAACCTAAGCTTAACATCTGCTTGGCAATATCTCAGCAACCTTATAGCAGACGCGCTGAGACGCGTTGCAAACGTCCAGAAATCCCGCGTAATTTAAGGAGTGGTCTATTCTTCCAATATATAGTTCACTTCCAAAATGGTGGTGAAAAGTATCAACATGTCCTACCCACCTGCTTTGGTGACCGCATAGTCTAGGGCATCACTCTCTCAATAGACTATATTGCCGATTATAGGGCTATTGGGGTTAGAATCTCGTTTGGGTGTAGGCCTACTGAGGGTGGTATTTCTTAAATGGTTTTCCACTCTCTCTTCACTCGAATCCGTGTATATTTCTTCTAAATTCAAGCTTCTTCATCCCTAACTCACTAGCCTATTTAGTAGGCTACATATACGTATAATTTGAACAAGTAGTAAAACGCGGTTCTATAAAAAAAACATGTCCTCACTAGGATTAAAACCCTTACATTTTAGGTTTTATAGTAAAAATAAATAGAACGGAAATATGAAATTAGTTCATTTTCAATGACGTTTCACACGAAATTCCGCAGTTTTGATATCAAAGTAAGTATTAAAAAACAGTGGATCCGGCCTTCCTCAGTCACTCATTGAGGTGGGATGGTATGGAACGCGAATTTAGATCCATAATTTTACAGTTTTAAAGACTAAAACTTATTCTAGCCAAAATAAATCTAATTTTGCTTCAGTAGATACGTTTAGTTCCATTTTATGAATATTGTGATCTCACCATTGTTCTTGAATATATAAGTCATTAGCTTCGCTGCAGCTGACCAGAAACTTTTTAAATAAAGAGAGTCTTGGTCGAATAATAGAGTGATGTCCATAAGAGATAGTTAACAACTTTTTTAATACTATAATATGTAGCAAATTAAGCTAAACAATATTTGATTTATTTTAGCTCAAAATATTTTTTGTCATAGAAACTGAAAAATTACGAACCGTAACTCGCGCAATCGATTGTCACAACAGAACACAAATGAGGAATGTTTAAGTGGTTTTTGAAACTTCACAGCTGCCATTCCCCTATGAAATACCATAGTCTAAGGAGGATATTTGCCTTCAAGCAACCTTAAAGTGGCGATCAAGGGAACACGATAAAAAAACAGTGTTTTGCAGTTTTTATAACAAAACTTTTTTTGTCCAAAATAAATCAAATATTCCTCAGTAGGAAAATAAGAGTTTAATTTTCTTCACATGGTGATACCAACAATTCTCTAAAACCTCTAATGAGCATAGCGGCACTAGACGAAACACTTTTTAAGTGAAGGAAAAAAGTTGTCATTAAATTCCAGAACATCCTTGACGGATGATAAATAATCAAAAACTATTGTCACCATGTTAATAAATTAAACTATTGTGTTTGTAATGAAGCAATATTTGATTTGTTTTGACCAAAAAAATATATTTGATTTGTTTTGACCAAAAAAATATATTTGCTATAAAAACTGCAAAAACACTCACCTTTACTCGCGTCCCCTACATTCACACCTTAAGTAAGTTACCTATGATCTTTTTATTTCTCTCTTTCTTTTACTTTTCCCTCCCTTCTCGTTTTGAACTAACATCTGCTTCCGCTTTTGTTTTCCGTGAAACATGAAACTGCGGTGAGTTTTTTTTTACGCGGCATCACGTATAAGATGGGGTCTGAATGTCTGATACATTTGGAAATAGGTTGAATTAAGGGGCTGTAGGGGCGAGGGGGGAAGACGCTCGTACTCGTAACACCTCCATCTTCTCCCACTAGGAAGTACTATCTTATTCTTTGCGGTGGGACTGAAGCTAATAATATACCACAGACTAATGCTATATCTTGAACTCGTCCTCTAATCTGTCTTTTTTACGTATCAAAAGAGTTTCCAACCAGTTTATTACATCTCGTGCCTTCTAAAAGTCTGTCTTTGATTGTAAGAACAGTTTGGAAAATTCAAACATATTTCTTTGCGACCAAAATTGTTATATAACATTGCATTACTGTATAATTTGTGCTATTTTACAGGTATTGATCATATCTATCAAAAGTGACATCTTCAGACAACATTACTTGACGTATGAAAATATTAAAATTGTTTTAGTGACTTTAGTAACTACAAGATACTGTTCTTCCTACAGAAATCAGGGTACACAATCATATACTCATTCCCTAGAAACTAGAACGTACAAACTACATAGATAACGTTGTTCTTGAGATTTTTACTGTAACTCTTTCAAAAAATACATACGGTAAGTATTTTCCTAGCACTTCGTCTTACCCGCTAGGGTTAAACGCGTATGTACTCATCACGCTAATGTGTTAGAGATGAGTAAGGTGGAATTTAAACTAAGTGTGCCCGCATTGTCGTGAAGTAAGAATGGAACACCACTCAGTAAAAATAACCCTCAGTACACCCGACTGGGATTCAAACCTTGATCTCCCCGTCATTGACAGCCATTTAGAGAGGTATTCTTAGACCAGGGGTACGTGAAGACAGCTTAGGGGGGTACGTAAAATTTAATACTGTATATATTTATCATTTAAAAATTATTATTTAATACATTATTTTGGATTTAATTTATTTTACATTTAGATTAGATAATATGTACAACTTGCACTATGCATCAACAACTTTGGAGGTACAAAGTTAAAGAGAATTATTTATTTAGCATCGCGTCTTAGTGCCCGTTCGCTTTATACATGAAAGTACTAGTTACGCTAATGGGTTAGGGATTTGGAAGGTTGAATTTATAGGAAGTAAACCCGCATTTGCGTGGAGGAAGAGTGGAAAACCATTTAGGGAAAACCACCCCAGTTCACCCGAGCGAGAGCCGAACCTCGATGTCTCCGTCCTCGGCAATCTGGCTCAACACGAAACTAGCGCGTAAGCCAACTATGCCACCGAGGCAGGTTTAAAGAGAAATTTTATCTGGGGCTACGCGAACAAAATAAAAAAAAGTTTGATTACTACTTCCTTAAACCACTCGGACTACCTAGCCCGCCCCATCAGCACAATTTGACCTTTGACCCCGATCATGAGAGAGATTGTATTGTGATGATTGTGTTGCAATCGTGTGTGACAGCGCTGTAATTGGCTGAAATCCCTGGTCTGTGATTGGCTGTTGGCTTTCCCATTCCCCCTCCCGCAGACCCCCTTTCAGCGGTTTATTCTTGTCCAAACTTGTTTATTCCTGTCTCATTTGTTTTTTATGTGTGCTCACTGGTTTTTTATGTGTGTGCATTTTTTTATGTCTAGGTAGGATTGGGACGGGCGTTGGAGTTTATTTTATTTATTGGTTTTTTATTTATTTATGTGTGTGGGAGTTTATTTTATTTATTGGTAGAGGGAACGTGCAGTCCATGGCGTCGGGCGCTCCTCTAGTGGCGTGTTGTCATCGCGGCCGAGGGAGGGAACGTGAAGCATGAACCTCTCCCCGACTTCCGCTTAGCGTAGAGTAAACATTGGCTCCCTCTCGTAAGACATTGTTGGACTTCCTTTCACTTTCCCCCCTTCCCTCCACCACCCCTACCCATGAGCGCCGTCTGTCAAATACCCCCGGGGGCTGAGGAAAGCGACAATGACCCCTTAGCTAGAGTCGTTAACACTAAACTTGTTATACATGTTGAAAGAGGGTATCAATGACTCTATTGAAGAGTCACTAACCTACCCCACCCCAAGTCCTCTTGACGCATTGAGTCGTAGCCTTCTGAAGGCCCCGGCCCAGATGTGCTTTGTAATGCTTATTCCTGGGCAGATTTTTCGGAAACAATTCTTATTAAAGTACCTTATCGTGTTTCAGCGTTCGCCATATACGGTAACATGGATTGGAACCTTGATATATTTGCCCGAATAAGAGACAGAATAATAAAAATAGTGGTTGTACAGGGATGTACCATCATTTGCGCTGGGTTTAAATGTGAAAACACATAGGTAATTTAAGAATCAAATAGCCAAAGCTATTATTTATGCTTTTAGTGATGATTACTCCAGCTAGATATCATTGACACCTGGATACGGGAGTCGAACCCGGGACCTCTGGCGCAACAACAAATAATTATCATGCGCATTATAGGGTTTGTATTTATAAAAGTAATTAGCGTTTGTCGACTTATTGACCCTAGTAGGGATTTGAACCCCCTCCTATCTTCTTACGTCACATGGCGAGATGTGTATCCGCATTTGTGCTGTTGGAAAAATTAAACACGATCACGGAGGGCTAGATAGCGGTCCTTCACGGCATATCGTGCCCCATAGCCACCAGAGGGTCTAACACGTCCGTGTTCGCCGGGCGCGTTAGCACGAATGACGAGTAACGGTAAAGCCAATCTGCTTTACACGGATCGAGCAATTACCGATGCGGAAACAATATTATTGACCCATAAGAAGCCGACACCTTTACATGTGGCCCACCCCGTTGAAATGACTATAAATAGACCTTGAAATCATTACATTTGGTCATTATAATTAATAATTGCGGTGGATAAACATCGAAATGAGTTTCGACGCTCTGGAAAATTGGATAAATTCAGGTATGTTTTAAAGCGTTTTGTATGTTTTAATGGTAACTATTTTACTTATTACGTCTTTGGTGTACAGAGGTATTTGCTCTTTTGATAGACTGTCAAGAAGACGCACCCCCGGTGCCTGCAGCCATAATTCAACCGGCAGCGCCTGATAGCCCGGACCCTTTAGCGCTTTTTAGCGAGGACGGAATTTGCTTGGCGGGTGGCGACAGGTCCATGGGTAATTACCGTCCTGCTATAGATTTAGAGAATTGACAGTGTTTTTTTCCCACGATAGTAATTAATATGTATTTATTTAATTTCAGATTACTAGGATCCATACGGGCTGAACGCTGGCCTGAAGGACCACGAACCGCCCGCAGTTTGTGTGCGGGCGCCGCCCCTTGAAAGCAGCGAAGCGGAGATGGGCCCTGTACCAAACCAGCTCTTAGAAGCGGTCGGTGCTCTACCCGGCGCATTGTTTTCACACCGCCGGCAGACTTCACCCCACAGGACCCTACCGCAGCCTCCGGAAATAATATCAAAGGTTTTCCTGGTGTTTGGGCTGAATTGGACTCGATAGACCACCTGATATGTAAGTTTGCCATTCTCTAATTACTAAAGAACATATTTTAAATTTGTATAAAAAGTACCGTCTACAAGTAACAATACTATAGCCACTAGCTTGGAAATAGATGGCTTATTACGCAAGATTTATCCGCGTCCTCTCTTTCCCCAAACCACCGTTGTTTCGCTAGCATATCAAAACCTTTTGTCAGCTGACCATTTCAAGTCCAACCAAAAAGAATATTAGCTCTTATATTCATGGTATTTATCATTACAAACATTCAAATCAAAAAAGAGAGTGAAAATTATAATTTTCGCCTTAGCCACTTATTAAATTCACGTTTGCAATGTGCTGGATCAAATTGTTATAAGATATTCAGCCGCCACCTTAACTCATTCGATAGCATATCTGTATACTAAACTCTTGGTCCCAGGTTCGATTCCCGACATGGCTAAAAATGTCGGTTTGATAAATTAACAGCCAGTGGACCGGATTTGTGGATTTAATGGTTTTTTAAGTTATTCGCATTTTATGAATAAAAAAGTGACACGAGCTTTAGGCTGGAAAACTGTATAGAATTTAAATTATAATATTCAATGAAAAAAGGTTTTATTTAATTTTAAAACAAAATTATTTCTACCAATAGAAAACTTAATTCTGACCATTAAAAATTACCACTCTAACATCAATATATATTTTTACCAATTATGTTAAGACATGTTTTCCACCAATACCTTATTTAAAACTAGTTTTCTTCAATCATTAGCGTGGTTGTGGTAAATCTGGTTACTCATCGAGTTAACAGATGGCGTTGAAAGTCAACTTAGAGCCGAAAAAAGTGTTCTCTGCTGAGCAATTATATGGTTTTAAAACGGGAATAATGCAGATCTAGTGTTTCAATGTGTTTTAAGTATACAGATATTTCTTACAGGCATTCAAATATACCGATATAATAATTAACTGGATAAATTATATTGTTGATTTAGCCGGTTATTAAAAAGAGAGAAAAACCCTATATATTTGTTTGTTGAGCCAAGGGTCCCGGGTTCGATTCCAGACAGGGGTGAAAATTTAGGTTTAACCTTTCATAGTGATAAATTAACTGCCCTGGACTGTATTTGGTACCTGTCCTAGGGTTCAAGTGTATTTACTACACACACTTTGCGAATGTTGGTATCAGTTAAAGCAATTATGTTCAGGAAAAATTTGAACAACATATTATATTAATATCAAAAGTAGTTTGAAATTTAAAAGTATTATATATTTTGTGGTATCATTTTAAAGTGATAAAAACACGCGTAAGCTTGCAGAAAATAAAATAAATAGTTAAAAAATATGATTGGAACAATTATATTTCAAGTGTTTACTTTGAAGTTAGTTTGACACGTGTTTGAATTCATGCTTTTGTGTTTTAGTTCAAATGGATGGTGGAAATGTCGGCTCCATCCTCCCACTTTCAAGCCGGGTGAAATGTGTGGTCCCGGCTAACACACCCACAACCCCATCCAGCTGGCGGGAGCTGTACCACCATTGGGACAAGGAGACAGTGCTCCGCCACCGCCGGCCGTGAACCCCCTTCATCCCGCTCTAGTAGCACCACCTCCGAGCCTGCTGCGGCGGGGCAGACGGGATCCACGATCCTCTTTCAACCCGTGGCGGCGGTGGCAGGACCATCTTCGGCACCACAGCCGGGAATTAGTGGCCCGGTAAATCACGTTGGTGAAGCGTTGTCCCAAGGCATCTCTCTTCGAATCTTCGAGGAGAGAATTAAGCAATTAAATAGGTTTTCTTGTCGGGCTTGAATTGTTCATACATTTAGAGACGCCAAAGAACGATCGTGACGCTCCATCCTGGATCGAAGAGCAAATCATTGCTTTGCTAGGGCGTCTCCAGGATCACGGAGTTAGCGTGGAGGATCACGTAGGTCTGCTATTAGACAACACAGGCTCCTCGTCATGACCTGTATTTGTGTCATTTAAACGTGCAGACTGTGCTCTCTAATGTAGAACGAGTGTTACAAAGCAATGCTTCGTTCCTCACCTCGTACCCTTTGTAGGTCAAGTTACACTACTTCAAAGAGCCGCGTGGAAGGGGTAATCATAAATGTGATAAACTCTCTCCCACTAGCACATATAGCCGTAACAACCAAGGAATCATTACGATTCAAAATAGCGACACACTTTTTCTTTCTTTGTATGATTGGTTGAGGAGATTGGGAATCGAACACGGTCCTATTAAACTGAGGGTATTTCCAACTCTCCCTCCACGCAAATGCGGCTACACTTACCCCCGCATAAATACTTTTATTATTCCTACCCCATTAGCATATTTAAATTATTGTATGAGTAGTAATAATTACATTTATAAAATATGTTTGTACGTGCTATTACAATATATTGAAAAGTCATAATTACCAATTTTATTCGCTAGATGGCGCAGAATGAAATGATTAAGAAATTAATACAGGTAAATATAAGTTTGGCTTATCATAATAATTTAAAGTCGTGTGTGTGTGTGTGCGCGCGCGTAAGTGTGTGAACTTGCCATCTTAACTTAAACCAAATTTAGTTAATTCATAAATGCTATATAAACAGTGAAACTGTTTGCAATTATAATAATAACATACTGTTTTAGCCTTTCTACTCCTTAATACATATACTATACAATCAACCAAAAATTATAATTTGTTGCTAACGTTATATTAACTCAAATGTGTAAACAATAAAGCATAACATTTACCAGTCTTCACTATTTGATATTTCATTCCAGCAAAGTTGTCACGTGTCTATCTTCCCTGTCTTTGAATATCCAAGGATTTCCAAAACAGCATGTTCTAGGTTTTTTAAATAATAACATTTTCTTACTAGTTTTTTATTTACATTGACAATGTTTCCAATGTTTTTACCCGACATTCTTACTCTTCCCACATCCTCAAGCACAATAACGTTCGGTTCATTGCTGGCCTCTTCCGATAGCACAACGTTATAACCTTTGTTTTTCTCAAGTTCGTTTAAGCACTTGACACGATTATATTCTTCTTCCTCGATCTGGTCTAACGCACTGCACAATACCTCCTCGTCCCAACAGGCATCCTGGTGATCAAGATTTGAAGGTGTTTGATGACATTGATGTTTGTGTCGAATAAGGTTAGAGAGTTTTGCGTAGGACCCCTCACTAATGCCGCATTTAAATGACATAATGGCATCTGGAGATGCAGAGAAAGAAATATCTCTTGAAGAAAAAACTGTCGCTCAAGCGGCAACGCCCTCTACCAACAAACTGAGTTATCTTATACATGTTCCCCTCTCACGTTTTTCAAAATGTCACCGCTAGTTCCGATGACGTCTGCAGAGTGCTACGGCAACATGAGTGCGCCTAGTTTTTCAATTCACTTTTAAACATCACACTTTGTTCTCCGAGATATATCAAACAGCGTTGTTTAAATTTAAATCGCTTAAAATCCAAATAATAGGCAGACTTTGGAAGGAAGACGTTACCAAAACTGCCCAGACTGATTATGTAGTCATCAGGCGTTTAACTCAGAATTTTAGCATTTGAATAAGTTTTGTACATTGTTAAATCCTCGAGATATATGGGTTCTTCGGACTTTACCTCCTCCTCCGTTGACGGTGGGCACGCCGGTGTCTGGCTGTGAGTACTCTGCTGACGTTGATGTCTGGTAGGCAGACGACTTTGATGGCGGGCACGCGGGTGACTCTGGTTGTGAGTACTCTGATGTCTGGTAGACAGACGACTCTGACTATGGGTACTCAGGTGACTCTAGTGGCGGGTATGCTGGTGACTGGGGGTGGGGGCGGTGGCGATCGTGAAGGGTGGTGGTGGATGGTGTGGAGCGTGGAAGGGTGGTGGAGGCCTGGGCAACATGACCACAACGTCCTTTGCGGAAATTGTACACAGGACATGTCATATCACACAGGTAAGACTCCTCGATTCTCTCGTAGGGTAATATACTTCAGTCGCTCTTATCGTGTGACAGGTAGAGTCGCAGAATTAGATGTAGCCTTGCTCCTCTCTGTAGTGGTTCACTACTTTGTAAATTACATGTCTATCACTCACAGACACAATGTGAATATTTTCTGCTGTCATATAGGCACGCCCCGCAATCGTGTGATCCACAAAGATTAAATCAATATATCCGGTTCTAAGCATGGTGAGCGTACCTGACCACTAAACGTATTGGATTTTTTGTAGGGTCCACTTTGCAATACGGAGCACATGTATTAACTGCCCAATTGCCTGAGGTTGTTTTTGTTGCTAAATGCTTGATTCTTCTGCCCGTCTCTTAAACACGTTCAAAGTTCACGATAGTAGGTGAACCGGATTTTACCGGTTTTTCGTTACTAAGCTCGCACAAGTCTTCATCTGTTAGAGTACCAAAATGACAGGGTAAAAATACACAAAACTTGCCATCTAGTTAGGCTATTAGGCGTCTCTCAAACTTGGTATTGACCGCTTTTAATCAATCCACCTAGTACTTTTGATGGACGATTAGCTCACACAATTGTATGGTCTGCGCGGCGTCAACAATATTTACCAGCTGCTGTAACTTGTCCATCTTGATCCGCTACAAACGCTTATAAATTGATGGCCAAGTGGGGGCCCATATATATACACCCCTCCCTCGATAGATGTCACGTGGTACGAGATGAACAGGGTCAGTGACCTCACGATTTCAATAACGTGACATAGTCCTGCCTTGACTTGCCTTGTTGAGCCGCCAAACTGGCGCCAGTCATCAGGGAAAACCCATTGCGACATCATTCAAGGTCTTGTTCTAATCTTGTCTCGACTTGTCTTGTCGAGCCACCAAACTTGCACCGGGGTTGCGATGATGCCACCGGGAAAACCCACTACCACATAAATGGTGGTAGGGGGAGGGTTGCGACACCAAAATAGATTCAGAGTCTTGTGGCTGGGAACCATTTCTCACACTCTACGTTAAGTGGCCGGCCAGAGAGGATGCTCCTGCAAGCTATTGCGCTTACTAGCGATGCCTGGGATCATGGACTGCACCTTCCTTCTACTAATAAATAAAATAAACTTCAACGCCAGTCCCAATCCTACCTAGACATAAAAAACCAATGTGCACACATAAAAAACAAATGAGGCAGGAACAAACAAGTTTAGACAAGAATAAAACAACACAACAGAGATCTATGACGTCACACATCCCAAAATAACCAGATTGCGACAACAGCCTTAATTAATCATCACAATACACACTCTCATGACCGGAGTCAAAGGTCAAAGGTCAAATTGTACCGATGTGGCGTGCTAGGTAGTACTCGGTCACCGAAGCGGGTTCCAAAATAATTAAAACTACAGACAATTTTTTGTTTGTTATTTCTTTTACTAGAGGATGAATATAATATTCAGTTCGTTTTATTTACATTTTATTAAATAGTTTTCAGACTATGTAAAATTGTTACTTCATCAAGCGTGGCAGAAATGTAAATTAGAATTTTTTAAACATACTCTCAATATTCACAAAATGTAACTGTATTATTTTAATTATTTTGTTGACGATTACTTAAAAGTGATAGTGGCAGAACATGTTTTGACGTATGGAAGTAATGAAATCCGTATCGGTGTACACGTGGACTTAATGGCAGGCTCATCTTGTCTGAGTCTCCGGTGACGGGGAGATCGTTGCTCACATTCCCGCCAGGGAGTTTTTTTACTATCTTTCCTAAGTCTTTCTCTACGCAAATGCGGGTGCATTTTCTCTCAATTCCACCCTCTTCGTCCCTATCCTATCAGCTTACGGGTAGTAAGACGTGGTAAAAATACACAAATAATATAATTAAAGTAGCTTTAGAAGCTTTTCTGCAAGATTTTTATCACCAACTTCACTACCTCTCACTATTATGTTTCTAGTATAAAGTACCCAGCTTTGCCCGAGAGAAATATTCTAGGGTAAAAAGGTGCAAAAAGTATAAAAGGGTAAAAATATAAATTGAGGGCAAATTAGGGTAGATATACTTCATGCTAAAATGTTTGCTTATATAATAAAAATATAAAGAGTATAAAGGTCAAAAGGGATATAAATGGCAAATATGGGTAAAAAGCTGGAAAATGTGGAAAAATGAATAAAAAGGGTAAAAATGGCTAAAAGGGAAAATATTAAAAAATGGCAAAAAGTATAAAATGACAGCAAATTTAATAAAAAATACAAAAGGGTAGAACTTTTAAAAGAGCTCAAATAAGCGAAAGGGTAAAAAGTGCAAGACGCGTTGAGAGGTGGTAAAAGGGCAAATAATGCAAAATAGGTAAAAAGTGTTAAAAGAGCAACATGAATAAAAAGAGGCAAAAAAGTTCAAATATGTATAAAAAAAAAGCTGGAAGGGGTAAAAAGTTTAAAAGGTAAATCTAATCAAAATTGTAAAATTCCGGCTTCCAGGTATACAAGGCAACCATAACTCGCATTCCACGGCTTTATGAAATATACGCTAATACTAATATTTCTTCAATCTTTCTGTTTTTAGATAATTAAATTTTTTTTAGTCAAAAATATAAAATTCTATCTTTGACGTGCACATGACTGTGAACAGGATCTGCTAATTTTAAAATTTCAGATCTCCGCGTGCGGTAGATATCTCATGACAGGCAAATGAACTCTTCATTTTATTAACAAAGAAGATTAAAGTAAAAACAAATCACTATTTTGGGAAGTTTTGAGAAAAAAGGAGGAGGGATAATCCAGATGCTATACTAAATAATGGTCATCACAGGTTTTCTATACCGATGAGCATTTAAATTTGCGATTATAGATTCTGGGGTAAAATGTTAGTCAATTTAGAAAAAGGTTCACGTTAGGCAGGCTAACAAAACATTTGTTCCGATATGAACACAAGTGGAATTCATAATATTTTCCTTTAGAGGCCAGGCTTCAAATAGGTCTACATACTTTTAACACAGAGTGTACAAGTTTCGAGGCGATCTTTACTCGTGTAGTTACAGAAAAGTATGCTGTAAAAAAGATGATCGGAGGACCACAGAGTTGGGGGCTACGCGTGTATCGCTCCTACCCATTATGTCCCAAGCTGCCGCTTTACAATCTCCGTCGAATCCTTCATTTTCTGAAAAAAATTCCCTCTCGTATCTATTCCCGTCTGCACCAATCACTCGAGGTCTCAAACTGATTTCCAAGCAATCCTTTCCTTCCAGACCTCAAATTACCTGATGACGCCCCCCTCTCCTTGCTCTGGGCGGATGGTTAGCCTCTATCCCCCGATACTGTGGCGCCGGCCATCTTTTCTTTTTTTTCCTTTCCATTCTCTTATTTATCTTCGGCCAACGTTTCATTCAACGTCACTTTAGCCTAAGAGCTGTTTTTTTATTTGGATCTCTAGCCAAGAGGCTGATGAATGGAGCTAAAGGTTTAAATCGCAGGGTGTTTCCGAATGAGGTGATGTGCTCAGTTTACAGAGTGGATATCAAGAAGTCTTCGGAATGTACTGTGCATGCGTAAGTTGCTACAAATGTGATATTATCTGCGTAGTAGCGGTTTTTATGTTATTGAAAATATTCAGTTTTGTTGAAGATAGAAAGGAGTAAGTATTAGGGAGTTCGAGCCCCTTAGTTTTTATTTTGGGGGAGAAGGCTCTGGACCTATCTTATGCGCCCCTCCCATTCTCCCAATATTTTCCATGTATATTTAAAACATAGATTATTATCTAAAAAAAATACTACACGAATAGTTTTTAGTAAAGGAATGGAATCTTTACGTCTTTTCTAATATAGTATCTACCATAATTTGCCACTATTGTTACAACACTAAAGAAGAGAAAATTTGGTTCTAGTCGAATGTATTTCACTCACTTCGGTTGCCGCGTGGTCTAGGGTAACGTTTTTTAAACTGGGCTTCGTGGAGCCCTTGGTCTCCGCCAAAGTTACCTCTGGCTCCGTGAGACAATTTTAGAATATTTTTTTATCGCAATATAAAATAACATCAGTAATTAGTATTGCCATTTTTCATATCTGGACAAAGCACATTTTGCAAAAGGACTGCCCAAACATGTGATGTTTTCCATTTGTTTTATACTTTTATACCTGTAAAATTTAACTTTCGTAACTTTTTTTTTCTGTTGCAAAGGCTTCTACGGTCTACAAATTATAGGAACTCCTGGTCTAAGGCGTTACTTTCGCAATAGACTAAACTGCCAAATGGAAAATTATTTAGTGAAAACCACTCTCAGTACACCCGACCGGGATTTGAACCCCGATCTCCCTGTCATTGGTAGTCTAATATATCTTGAAAGTGATGCCTTAAAACACGCGACCACTGAAGCAGGTTCTATCAATTTCGATAGAAAATATTAATATAGTTAAATTTGTTCTAATGTTGACTGGAAAAAGTAGTTTTGTGATTTCTAAATAATCGTTTCTACCATTCTCTTACTATATATTTGTACAAAAAAAGTCTTTAGAAAATGCTACACATATCTCTCTTCAAATAGTTTCTAGAGCAGTGGTTTCTAACCTGGGGTGCGTGGACTAACTCGTAAATAAAGCTAAAAATCAGCTAAGAATTGAAGACTTTTTTATTTCAATCATCTTGTCAAAATATAAGACAATTTTTTATTTCGGTGTTGGCAAATTTACCTACCAGTTATAAAAAAATTAGGTGACCAACCAAAAAGTAAGACACTCGTGCGTATGAACGTGTTTATTTTCAAGCCCACAAGCCTCTGATTACCAAGGTGGACGTCATCTGAAAAAAGTTTGGAATCACTGTTCAAGAATAAAAAAAAAAATATTTTCACATGGCACGATCAGTTTATCCCCTCCACTTAAATCGACCATATATGTTAGCTTGAGCTTTATGAAAGAGGATGGGAATTTTATATTTATATTAATTTTATTGACATTCTCTAAGTTTGATTTTTAATATTATGATTTGTGGTCTTTAACTTGTAAAAGATTTGTTTAATTTACTGAATAATTTACCATTTCTAGTTAATGTTAAAACATACAGTACATTTCAGTACATAAATTCCCATAAATCAAACATCACAAAATATAGGAATATGTAACAACAAACTAAAGAAGAATTTGACATAAAATTATGTGTTCCCCTCCCATCCCCCCCACAGTCCCTCCTCCGCTGCGCCTTACTACCCATCCGAGTCACACGCATTTTAATCACACCCATTGGTATAAGGAAGGTTAAGTTTAGAGAAAATGTAACCCAATTTGCGTGGAGGAGGAAACTATTTAGGAAAAACAACCCTCAGTACACCCGACTGGGCATCGATCTCTGACCTCTCCGCCACTGGCAAACTATACTAGAGGATCCTGACATTTAGTAGGCATGCTCACCGATCCGGGTTCACAATGATATGAAAAGATAACTTATTTACTTTCGTTTGGAAGTGAATGCGATGTTTCTTTGCCGCTCGAACACTTTTGAATTTCGGCGTGGCAGAGGGTTCATATCCGAGTACATTGAAGATTTTTTGTTGGTCAAAAGTCTGTAGATTAACGCTTTTGGCCAAGACCCAAGCAACATCATAGTTCCCTTGGGGCTCTATTGGAAAGACACTATCGAAGATGTCGAAATAATGTTTAAATGTTGTCGGCTTTAAAATAAAATAAATTATTTATTATTATTATTATTATTATTATTACTATGTGTTTTGTTCTACGATAGGTCCATTCCTTTTGTCAGTGAACTTAGACCGCCAATACACCCTGTCCTCCTTCAGCGAATAAATAACAAATTCTGAAACCCAGTGGCAACCTCGACGCACAAAACGAATAAATATTAAGTTTGTTCGCTACACAAATGCGAACGACTCCTTAATTCAGTCGAAAGTGCGGCTGCCTACTGAGCTAACAGGTCTCTGATTCAATTTCTACTATGGTCTAAAAAATTATAATTTGTTATATTGGAGTTCATTCTTTCCCGTTGATTTTTTTTAGAACTGCGTTTTACTACCCCTTCAGGTTATACGCTTATGTACTAATTACGCTCTGGCAAAGCTGTATTAATCACGACTTGTGAATGTGTGGAATGCCAGGCCTCCACCGTGGTTCGGATCCCACGTTAAACTGTAGGACCTCCATTTCATCTCACAATCATCCTACCATTACACATTGGCGTAAGTGCGTACAGCCCGAACGGGTTGTAAGACGTGATGCTAATAATAATAATAATAATAATAATAATAATAATAACTATGCTAATAGTTTTAGGACTTAGTAAGGCTATATATAGAGGAAGTACACCCGCATTTTTATGGAGGGAAAGTGGGAAATATTTTTGGGAAAACCACCCTCAGTACACCCGATTGAGATTTGAACCTCGATCTCCCTGTCATCGGCAGTCTAGACTACTGCTAGAGTAGCGCGTCGTTAGACCACGTGGCTACCGAAACGGGTTCACCATTGATTAATCGAAGGTTGGGGCACTGGGTTTTGGGTCTCTTTTATTAGAGTTAAGTTAGTTTGTAAGATATGCTGATAATCCAGAAAGAAGACTTCAAAGACCCTTAATATTTTTTTCTTAATGTGGTTCCATTCCGAACAGTAATTACTTTGTGTGGATCGTTAACTTTTTTGTGTTTTTTTTTACATTATAATTAGCAAACATAATTTTAAAAGCAATTAAGAAATTGCACAGAATAACCAACCTCGGCCGCTCCTTAAATATATTATTACTATCGCCGAAATGAGAGCATTTGTATGCGCGGGATTCACCCAAGAACGTTGGAGCATTTACTCACTACGCCTCTCACTCATTTGGCTACGGGAGGAAGCACTCTTTATATTTACAGTGAGACACGCATCGGTGGGCGCGTGGGCTAGATGCCAAGCTCATCTAGTCTGGTTTGTGTGTGATGGGGAGGTCGGGATTCGAATTCTGGCCGGGTGGACTGAGGTGTTTTTTTTTCCTTAATAATTTCTCTCCCCCCCACTACTCAAGTGTGGGTACATTTACTCTAAATCTACCATCCTCATTCCTACATTAGATTAAACCATTAAAAACTCTTGTATCAAACGTACCCATTAGAGAAAATTAAAAATTTTTAAAGTAATTTTGGTATACCAACAGTTTTATATAATAGCTTACAAAAAATGTTTCCTTGCCCTGAGTCTTATTATCTACCCGGAATATCCGAATATTTACATTATAGGGTGGATATAGGAAAGGGGGTAGAACTTAAAGGGTGTGCACCCTCATTTGATTAGAGGGAGAGTGGGAAACAATCTGGGGAAAATACCTTGGTATACACGACAGGAATGCTAACCCTTAATTTACCGCCATCGGCAAACCAGGTAAGGTAAGACTGACGTCTCTATTCGTGTGCCCACCTGAGCTGGTTAAGTAGTTAATATCCATTGGGCGTCTGAATAAAAAAAAAGAGTAAGCTCATCTCCTGAAAATCAAATCCTTGTGTTAAGGACGCGTGGAGGAGCTAAAATATTAACTCATAGATAATACAAATTATTTATTCCTACGCATTTTACTCGACTGAAATAAAAACAAATCCATTAAACTTTTAAAAAGCTTTCCGTTGGATGAGTGAAATGTTGATCTAAAGAGGTGGACGTGGGATGGGAGGGTGGGGGGTAGGGAGCAAAACGGGTCAAGGGCTCCAATCCCCCGGGATTCACCACTGCCATCTGTTGGTTCCTAATGGAGTTCTACCTTGGAAGATTATGCATGATTTATTTATTCCATTTTGAGAGAGAAGGCTTGGGTTTTACTGTACTTTACGTTGGTGCTTCGTGCACTGGTAGTCACATGGTATAATAAGCCAGGTTCACAACGATCTGTATTTTTTTTTACTGGTGACGGTTAATTAGAGGCTCTAATCTCATGTGTATTGTCTGGGGTTGAGGTTGGTGGCGTATTCCACCCGTGATTTAACTTATCATTGTGATGTTTTCAATACACTCTCCACACAAATGTTTTTCCTCTTTAAGTACAGTCTTCATTTTTAACTCTTAGATCAAACCATTAAATAACTCTAGTCCTAGGACACTTTATTAAACAAAATTCTATTTAGTATGCGTTTTCTATACACAACACATGATTTAACTTAAACTACGTGTGTTCTATGCGTTAACTCGGCCGTAATTGCGTCTGCTTACGGGTTTAAAGGTTCCGGAATCGATTCTTAATGAGGGCAGAAAATATAGTACTGTAAAATTGGGTCTAATATCTCCCATTAAGTGATCAATTATGGGTTTGATGTCTGGCGGGTGTGTATATACAGGAATTAATTTAGGATAAGATCCTAGTCGCTTTCATGAGAACCACACACGTCTTACTATCCGTCACCCGCCTCGGTGGCGTAGTTGGTTAACGCGCCAGTCGTGTTGAGCCAGACCACCAAGGACGGGAAGATCGAGGTTCGAATCTCGGTCGGGTGAACTGGGGGTGGTTTTTCCTAAATGGTTTTCCACTCTCCCTCCACGCAAATGCGGATTCACTTCCTCTAAATTCAACCTTCCCAATTCCTAATCCATTAGTGTAATTAATACTTAAGCGTATAACCCGAACGGGTAGTAAGACGCGGTGCTAAATAATAATACTATCTGTCGAGGTTATACTCATATGTATACCTACTAATTACGCTAATGTGATAGGAATGAGGAAGGTTGAATTGAGAGGAAGAGTACCTGAATTTGCGTGGAGGGAGAGTGGAAAATCATTTAGGAAAAACACCCGACTGAAATTATAACCCCGATCCTCTCCCCCCCTCCCTCATTAGCAGTCTATTGCAACAGTGACGCCATAGACCAAGCGGCCACCGAAGTGGGTCCAATTTCAATTAACTTTTTTTCTAAAATATCTTATAACATTCGCTTGGGATTGAACCAGGTTCACCTATACCTGTGGTCGGCGTCTTTATCGTCTCGGTTACGAGAAATGACAATGATAAAGTTAAAGCGCAAGTCATAAAAGTAACTAGTTTGTGCAGTGTCATGAACAAAAAAAAACAAAATAAGAAATTATGGTATTTGTTACCTTCTTAAATAGTTGATTGCGTCGGCCATGACGATGCAATGAACGGACTGTGCACGCTCTATTGTGAACAGGATTTGCAATATTAGTCCTACTCCTACTATTTTAGCGAGGCGCTTTGACACAAGCTACCGACACTCTCTATTTGAGCACGCGAACTAAACGTCGAGCTCATTTACATTGGTTTGTCAGTGACGAGTCTCGTGTTAGACTGGCTGAGGACATGGAGATTGGGTTTTGAATCCCGGTCGGGTCTACTGAGTTTTTTCTAAACGGTTTCCCACTCTCCTTCCATGAAAATGCGGGTACATTATATCTAAAATGCTTCCTTCTTCATCCATACCCCATTAGAATAATTATATATAATTTATAACTATATCTTAAACAGGTGGTAATATTTTGGGATAAAAAAATTAGTCTTGACCGAGTGTACTGAATCTTTTTTATCTAAGTTATTTCCGACTGACCTTCAACGCAAATACGAGTACATTTAAACTAAAACATACCCTCTCTACACATATCCCATGAGTGCGATTAAATGCGGGTATCTTAAAAGGTTAGTAAGACGTAGTGCAAGTTGTTTTCTACCGGCATATTTAGTTTGCAATGACATAAACCAGGCTCAATTTCACGATCTTGGTTTGATTTGCGTTCCGGTGTAAGACCGTTATAACATGTTAAAGTTCACTAAGAAGATATTTACCAAGGTTCAAGGTCTAAACCTTGTTCCAGTGGTTCGAGAGCAAGGTTCAGTGGTGAGGATTGGAGATGCTCCTGTACAAGGATTTCCAACCTTTCTCGACTCACGCACGGCACACTGAACAAAGCACTAAAATTGTCAAGGCACTCCATCAGGCTTCTTTCTTCTTTTCAGTACCGCGTCCCGTTTGGATTACATGCATATATACTATTTAGGCTAACGTGTTGGGAGTGGATAATATTGAATTTAGAGGATGTGTACCTGCATTTGCATGGAGGGGAAGGGCAAAACATTCAGGAAAAACACCCGACCTGGATTCGAAGCCCTATCTCCCCGTCATCGGCAGTCCAATTTATTGCAAGAGTGCTGTCCTAGACACCTAGTGACTAAAGCATGCGGTCACTGAAGCGGGTTTTAAAAGGAGAGGTGTTATTAAAAAAAAGTACTAAGATTTTGTTTAAAAGTTCAGTAAAGAGGTATTATATGTATTTACCTAAACCACAAAATATGGATAAATGATAGGTGGCCTGCCAAATATCGTCGCCCAAGATACGTAGTGCATTTTCTCAACTTTTCAGGAGAGCCAATTTAACGTTTTCGTCGCTGACCACTCCTTTTTTTTCTGGACCTTCCCACCGTGTATGTTCTCAGCCGCGGTTCCACTTTGTCACAACGAACATACCTGGACTTGGTCTAAGTTCAGACGACTGTACACGACTGAAGGAGTCTTAAGTTTTACGCCCCTCTAGATAATATACGACCACCGTCGGTAGAAGTCGTGAACGATCGAGGGCTTCTTGACCCCTAGTTCCCATTAGGTAAGTACACTACTGATGCGATCATAAGTCGTACAATTGACCCCGTGGGAATCCACCTTTAGAATGGCTTGCTGATGATGGGGAGGTCTAGGTTCGAATCCAGGTTGGGTCTACTGGGAGTGGTTTTTCCTAAAATGGTTTCACATTCTCCTTCCACGCAAATATGGGTAGACTACCCCTGAAATTCTTCGTTCCTCAGCCCTACCCTATTAGAGTAATTATGCGTAAGACCCAAATAGGTAGTAAGACGTGGTGAATAAAAAATCTACAAAACATTTTGTAAACCCCTGATGTAATCCTACTATCATAACCGCGTTTACATTCATTCGTACCTTTCCCTCGCTGCGTTTCACAATGCCAAATCATTCGATGCCAAAAAATAAAATTCAGAACTGACCATGCATCGCTCCTTCGTTCATTTCAAAATCTAAATAATGTCTGCCACTTTTATACTTGTCAGTTAGGTCCTACGTGGTTTGTTTTCTTTGTAAGGCTTGTTCAAGTGAAACACATCAATGGCCTTCTCTCTTTTTTACACTCCTTTTTTTTATTATCTCTCTTTTCTTAGCTTTCTTCAGACACTTAAGTTTCTTCTTTATTTAATTTTTGTTTCGTTTGCCCATGTGTTTATCTTCATCGGGTACTTCTCGTGGGTGTGACATGCCTGGGTTACTTGCTCTCTGTACCTCCTGATCATAGAGGCCTTCGAATGTACCTTAAGAGTTAGACCCACATGTACCTCAACCTAGATTTTAAACGGATTTTTTTTTTTTTTTACATTTCTTCTCGCGCGTTTTAATTTTCTATGCAATTTAAGAATTTCTTCATTGTTGTAGTTTAGTACTAATATAGTCTTTCCCCGTAACTCACTAATTATAAGGATCGAACACAAGTTCAAAGGACTATGTTTCGATTCTAAGTTGGATGGCAAATATATTTATAATATTTATTTATGGTTTCGTCCTATCATCAATTTGGTAATTATCTAGTTCTGAGGTTTTACCACAAGGCGTACTCTCTTTAAGTTTTTTTTTGTAAACCGCATCTTATGACCCGTTTGGACTATCCGAATATTTACATAAATTTGGTAGACAGGGGCAAGGCAGAATTTAGAGTAAATGTACCCATATTTGCGTGAAAGACAGATTGGTAAAATATTGATTAAGAAACCACACTTCTGACTGGAATTTGATTTCCGATCTTCCCGTAAACGACAAACAAGTCTAATGCAATATTTACGCCTTAGACTAATGATCGGCAATCTTTTAGGGCCCCGATTAATTTATAAACTTCATAGGTTCCGCGAACATTCATAATTTTTCCACACATCTTTTTTTATTCCTTAAAATCAATCTTCCTCAAATACTTATACCTCCACCCTTCTATTAAAAAAAAGTAAATAAAATATATATTTAAAAGTACTAGATATAATCGCGAGTTTAAAAGACTCAAAATATCTACATTCAATGTAGGTTTACTACGCGATCGCCTGAAAATTGCTACGAGATCGACCACTTGTCAACCCTTTCCTTAGACCGTGCGACCACCGAAGCAGGTCTCTCCTAAGTTAAGTTGGTTTGTAATTCTTGTGCTAATATAATGTTATGTTTAGAAAATGCACGTTTAGTATCCAAATAAAAAAACTACCACTAATTGCTCTAAATGCCACTACGTGTTCAATTTGTTATAGGTTTAGGTGCTCACGAGGGAGCTAAAGCGTATTTGTAGGGTACAGTACCAGTAAACATTTACAGCTGCAGCGGTGGACACGCGAGCTAAGCCTCGACTAACCGGGTTTACCGGTGATGGGGAGGTCGGGATTAGAATCCCAGCTGGGCTCACCGAGAGTCATCTTTCCTAAAATAGTTTTCCACTCTCCCTCCACGAAAAAGGTGGTACATTTCTTCTAAATTATAACTCCCTCATCCCTATAACTATTGGTGTAAATAAATGTGGATAGCCCGAGCTGGTACTAAGACACGGTGCGCAAAAATAAAATAAAAGAGTAAACACTTGCGGTGCTGCTTGGCTATAAAATAAACATTTCTTCTAGCTCCTACCATGGTCAGCGTTGTGTTTGTTATTTCATATGTGTTTTTTTATTTCATCACATCTTAACTCTCAGGCTCAAATCGGCTCCAAGCAATACGCAATCAAAAATCGTAGCCAAAAAATATCACAAGCTGATACAAAGTCATCAGTGCTAATGCACGTACATAAACATTTAAAACCTGGTTCGGTGGCCGCATGATCTAAGGCGTCACTCTCGTGTAAGTACAAGACCACACAGTTGACAAGGAGATCGGGGTTCGAATCCCGGTTGGGTGTACTAAGGGTAGCTTAAACCAATAGTTTTCAACTTTCTCTCTCCACAAATGCGGGTACACTTCCTCTAAATTCAACCTTTCCTATCCCTAACTCATCAGCATAATTAGTGCACACGTGTACAACCTGAATAGGTAGTAAGATATGTTGCTAAAAAAAGTAAACTCTGTTTACCCTGAAAGCTAGCAGCCTTACCTTGACGGATTATATTATGGCCCTATATTAAACGCTATACCATAGTAGAATAACACAAGGTAAGCTTGCTAACTTACAGGATAAACAAAGGGTATTTTGTTTGCCTTTTTGTTTTGTTCGTTCCTCTCCATTGTGATCCACTCAACGATCGTTTTATTCACAAGGCGAGGCACTATTTGATTGACTGACTGACCTAAACACGAGAAGTTGAAACGTGTTTTAATGAAAGCAAAATACCTTAAAAATATAGCCAAGAAGGACGCCCCTCTGTTGGTTGGAAGCTGGTGGATACGCTTAAACTTAGTGTTGGGTACAATCGAGTAAAAATAATCGAGTAACTCGATTGTGTTGTGTAATCGGTTGTACTCGATTCTTCCGGGATTACTCGAGTAACTTTACTCGGACCTTATTATTATTATTTTATTTTATCTTTTTTTTTTACCAGCTAAGTGAGAATCTACCTTATTGTCTGGAATGTTTACCATGCTATTTTCATTTAAAAGACATATTTCCTTAGATCTCATTTTTCACTAAGAGTTTCGGCTGCTACGCAAAAACGACCCTTTATGGTTTAAATGTTGCACATGCATTTTCAATACAAAATACTCGCAGAGGTAAGGTACACAATCGAAAAGCATGCTAACTAAGCGTATCACATTTCCAATTATTTTTAAAAGTACTCGATGAAATTTACTAGATTTTTTTACTCGGCAGCTCGACAGTTTTATTTCCACAATCGCATATAACGAAACTAATTATTTTCTTTCTTGATTATTTCTTGATTTTAATTTCTCCTTAGTAAAATATGATTATTTTAAAATTGAAACTAATTAGAGTATGTTACAAAAAAAACTGTTTTCACTGTTAAAAAAGGTTCAATTATTATCAATTTCTTTAACATGAATGTATAAAGAAAAGTTTATTTTATTAAAAAGAGCCCAAAACTTTTTTTTTGTGTGAGACACTTCTTAAAACGCATACTTTCATATTGATTGTACATGCAACCTGGAACCTGAAAATAAAGGGTGGAAGTCACTGTCAGTGTTGTCTACCTACTACAGGAAGAAATTATTAACATGTTATTAGTATCGAATTCCATTGTAAAACTCCCGAGTAACGTTGTCCAACCGATTGCCACGGGACAATTCGAGTAGACGATTCGCTAAAAATAACTCTAGTAATTTTATTTGATTACTCGATTCTTTTTAAAGATAATCGAGTAATTACTCGATTCTTCGAACTACTCGATTGTGCCCATCACTAATTAAACTTAATTTACGAGAAAGCCCTTCAGGTCCGTGTCGAGAAATGTATTTTAGGGGAAGGGTTACGGGGTGTGGGGGTTTCTACCTGCGGTGGCTCGTGGGGAAAGAAGTTCCCCAACAAGAGATAGCAAATCATTGTTTTAAAATTTAAATTCCTCTTGAAACAATTTACATTTTGTTTTAAACATATTTGGGTTTGAATGTGTGAATTTTCTAATACTTCAATAAGCTATTACACTAGACATTATTATTATTATTATTATTACTAGGTCTAATTATATTAATATTTTCGGGGGTGGGGGGCAGAGAGGGTTGGACCTATAAAAAAACCTTTTTTATGACCCTGAAAGCCTATTTTTTTAACTTTGGTGGGTTTTTTTTTCTATGCTTGACGTGAGTATACATTAATCAAATTTATGTAGAGATGTCCACATTATCGTGGAGCGTGGCCAGATCCAACCTGAGCGGACTGTAAGTAAAGTTGAAATCAGACGTCGAATAAATTAAGACCGACATCGCCGTGTAGACAGTTCAACTAGATTTCCTGGCAAGACATGCTAGACATCTCAGCGTGTATAAATAGTGTGCGCGATACATTGTAACACTGGACATACAACATTCTCTAGGGATATGCTTTGATAAAAAAAAATGGCACGACACAATCTTACATAATTTTTCATTTAGTATATTATAGTTTGTAGCTAAATTTTCAAACATAAGTTGTCAGTAAAATATCCTTAGATGCTTTTTTCCTTTGACAAATAGGTATACAATTTTATATATAACGTTTAATATTTCCTAGACACCTATTTTGGACAACACCATAAGAAACATTTTCAAATAGTTTCAAATTTTCAAAAATCGGTCATCAATACTATTAGATTTTTTCTTTCTCTCAAGACAAATATTCAGTGTTATTCTATCAAGTAAAACGATCCCCATGTTGAAAAAATTATTGAAGCTTTTTTTTTCTTCAATTTTTTAGTGATTATTTATCTGTAACCCACCGTTAATTTTAGAGATAAAATTAAAATCACTATTTTACTTTGAGCTGTGACCATATAACATAATCCATCAAACTGTTTCGGCTTTGGCTCAAAATACAATTTTAAACCTCGAGATTATAATTTACCTTAAAGTTTTATGTTCCCCTAAATTCAAAAAGTGGGTCTTACAATTTTGTTTCGCCTGTTTATTTCTCTTTGGGGGTGGGTACATGGGAGAGGAAGGAAGAGGATAAATCATCCCCTCCCCCCCAAATGGTCAGGTGATGGACAAAAAAAAAGGTAATTTAGTTCGAAATAAACAAATATTTACGCGAATCAACGAAAAAGGGGTCAAATTGAGGTATTGCAGAGATTGTTAAGGGTAACTGGTAGTCTCATCGTTACGTCTAATCATGGCTGAGGACAACTATGATGGAAAGTAGACTTGTTGGTTTGGCTATTCTGCATGTTCACGATGTTATTATTGTAGACCCACAACAAGTAATAGAACGGTTTGCCAAAACTAGAAAACACATAATGGTTATGTAAAAACAACTTGTAGTCTTTATTCAAGAAGAATTTTTATATTAACGCCTCGGTGGCGTAGTTGGCTAACGCGCCAGTCGTGTTGAGCCAGACCACCGAGGATGGGGAGATCGAGGTTCGAATCTCGGTCGAGTGAACTGGGGGTGGTTTTTCCTAAATTGTTTTCCACTCTCCTTCCACGCAAATGCAAGTTCACTTCCTCTAACTTCAACCTTACCAATTCCTAATCCATTAGTGTAATTAGTATTTAAGCGTATAATACGAACAGGTAGTAAGACGCGGTACTAAATAATAATAATTATTGTATTATTAAAAATTATTGCTATTATAAAAATGTAATTATAAATAATGATTTGTTTTATCTACCAATATTGATGTACGGTGCAGAAACGTGGGTTATGAAATAACAGGGTAGAAGCAGAATGCAGGCGAGAGAAATGAGATTTCTGAGAAGCAAGATTGGTGTGACAAAATATGACAGGATGAGAAATGAGAGACTAAGAAGAATAGTAAAGGTAGAGCCAGTCCAGGACAGGATAGAGAAAGCACGACAAAAGTGGTATGGCCATGTGAGAGGACTGGAGAGGGAAAGGATGCCCAGGAGGATGAAAGATATGGAGGTGGGAGGTAGGAAGCCGAGAGGAAGACCAAGGGACAGATGGCTGAAGGGAGTAAGAAGTTTGGCGGAGAGAGGAGAGGACTGGGCCAAGATGGAGGGAGAGAGGTGGTGGGAGGAAAGGAGGTGGTGGGGAGGCATGTTCCAAACAGACCCGGCAATTGGCTGGAAACTGTTCATGATGATGATGATGATGATGATTTGTTTTATCCAGGGCTTGGAGTCAGAATCGGAGTCTGAAGCAATTTGGGGTGGAGTCTGAGTTGGAGTCGGTAGAAAGGTACCGACTCCGACTCATGGGATAGTTTTTTTTTTGTTCAGAAATTGTAGTAAACTAAATATATTGTTTTTATGTTATATTAACCAAGTAACCTGATGATTCAACTGTTGGGGATGAAATGCCTTGTGCTACCATTTTAGTATTTTAATGTATATCCAATAGTTATAACAAATCTACTGTGTTAAAATTATTTTGAGAAGCATTTTTTTTATTACTTAATATTAATATAAATTTGCCATTAATAAAGGAGTCGGAGTCGAAGTCAGAGTCTGGCAGTAGAAAAAGTAGAGGAGTCGAAGTCGAAGGTTTTGCCTACCGACTCCGCAGCCCTGGTTTTATCTATGCTTCCATTTATTTATACCTTATTTTCTGGAGTAGAGGATGACCTTTAAGCTCTATTTTTGAAGGTTGGATTTGAAAAATAATTTACGGGTGAGAGAACACCCTCCTATAATGGTGGGTATTCCATGCTCCCCCAAAAACCCCGGTAAGAGTGGCCTCCTGGATCCAACTCTGTATGTCTTTTTTGTATCTGGGATTCCAGCCTAATCGGTTTGTTGAATTTCTTGAGGCTAAATCGAGATTTTGGTTATAACCTTAAAACTAAGGGTAGTTGACAGAAGACTAATTTTTGAAAGTCTATAAAACATATAGAAAATAATTTAATCGATTTTGTTCAAAAAAGAACATCTGGAGAGTTTTTTTTTACATCACAAATAAACATAAATTTTAGCTTAAAAATAAATCATTCGAGCTTAGCTGATAGCTCACTTTTGAAAGTTTGAAATTTATTTTTTTAAGTTGTCAAAACCATTTTATTCAAAATTGGCACATAAAACGTCGAAATCCATCAAAATCTCAAGAAAAATAGTAGTTTTCACGATTACAATACTTTCTTTAAACGATAAAATAAAAAGTAGGATGAAGAAAAAATAAAGGATTTATGAACTAGATTAAATGGGTAGATCGCGAAGAAGACAAGGGTTTCATTTGGTCGTTCCTCAGACCTCGGGGTCATATCGTGATCCTCCCAAGTTGATAGCTTGGCCCCCGCCACTGTGACGCACCTAGGTGTCGAACTAATGTCCTTCCTCCTCCCTGGGGAAGAGCTACCAAGTTATAATAAGATCAGAGTCTGTCTAGAAACCTTGATATGATCGCTAATTTATACACCCAGCCTCCGCTGATGTGACGCCAAGTGCACCACGGGGAGGGGGAACACAAACAAATCAAAGGAAGGATAGTCTGTTTTTGTCACTTTATTGCTTGAAGCTGGGATGGAAGGGGACGTGAGTTAACGTCAGTATTTTTGTAGTTCTTATAGTAAAAAAAAACCTTTTGGCAAAAACGAATAAAATATCGCTCCAGTAGATACATTTAGTTTAATTTTCTACACACATTAATATGAACAGTGCTTGAATGTTTGTCTCGAGCACTGCGGAATTTGACAAGGCCTGTATCTTTTTATCTAAAAAAGTATTTTATGAAATGCCATTATTCTTATCACGAATGAAGGGTACATGGGAATAAGGGGGAAAGTCCTATTTTTAACTCAAATTGCACCAGTGCTGCCATTTTTAGACACTCATGAGACCTTTCTAATCCATTTAAGATCTTGGTATCTTGTCATGTTTAAATTAATTTTTAAAAAATTCTGGGGTCTCTATGGGATTTGAGATATAAAAGTTGTTGTTCTGGAAAATGTGTGTAATGTGACTTTCTTCCTTTTTCCCCCTGTACCCTTCAAATATTCAAGAACAGTTGAGATAACAATACAAAGTAAAATAAGCTAAATATATCTACTGAAACAAAAATTTATTTATCTTTACCAAAAACGTTTTTTTCTTATTATAACCCGCCTCTGTGGTGTAGTTGGCTAACGCGCTAGTCGTGTTGAGCTCGACCGCCGAGGACGGGAAGATCGAGGTTCGAATCTCGGTCGGGTGAACTGGGGGTGGTTTTTCCCTAAATGGTTTTCCACTCTCCCTCCACGCAAATGCGGGTTCACTTCCTCTAAATTCAACCCTTCCAATTTCTAATCCATTAGCGTAATTAGTACTTAAACGTATACCCCGAACGGGTAGTAAGACTCGGTGCTAAATAATAATATTATTATTATTACTACTACTACTATTATTATTATTATTATTATTATTATTATTATTATTATTATTATTATTATTATTATTATAAATTTGCAAAAATGCTGACCCTTAATAGCGTTCTCATTGTTTGATGACGCCTCTTCTTCTAATATCCAAGCGTTCTGAATTAGATTCCCGGTAGACTAATTACGTGCAATGCGTCTTTTAATCCGCCCGGAATATCTGAATATTTACACTCATGGGGTAGGTATAACTTATAGGAAATGTACCCGCATTTCGTGGAGGAGTGGAATATAATTTAAGAAAGACCACCGTCTTACACCCGGACGGGATTTAAACTTAGATCTCCACGTCACCGGCGAGAAAGTCCAGTTGAGGTTCACGCCCTATTCCGCGTGTCCAAAAATGGGATTGATAGATTTAAATTGGATCTTTTTTTAACTTGTTTTTATTTCATTTCATTAAATAGTAAATTAACTATAATCTTTATTCGTCTTATAATGAACTAGTATTGTTCGCTTGTATCGAACACATAAGCAGTAAATCGTAATAAAATAGTTACCCTAGTTTTGTGAGGTTGGCTGTACCTCATCTTAACTATGACGACGATTACATTTAGTAAGTTCCCAAGGACGCTTCAATCGGTAAAATTCTGTTCAAATTTGGAGCGCTGGGCTCTTTAAGTCAGTGTTAGATTGATGCAATCAATTCTGATTTAAGAATTATTTCTACTAATACATTTTCTTTTTCAAGGTTGACAGTTTTGACCACCAAACCTTAGAGCTCATTTTTTTTTTCAATAAACGCTATTCTCACGATGCCAAACATGTTTAAAAGAAGGGGTTTTTGGGAGGATGAAACTTATAAATAAATATATATAATATTGTCGCTGTTTACGAGCCCATCTCAACCCAGAGAAAACGCGAAACTTAGGAAGACCCGCATCGGTGATCGAATGCCCTAACGGGTCACTCTCACGTTCGATTGATTTAGGCCCAGTGTACAACCAGTTGCACCCGCTTATCGGACGCGCACTCGCAAAACGTTCTGTGTTTGTTTTCTACATAAACAAAAACTGGCTAAAATAAAATGCCGGTAAACATAATTTAAGTCGATATTACTCAAGACGGATAGCCCGAACGTGGTGCTAAAAAAACATACATATATATATTTGATGATTGAGTAATACACTGTATATTTATATATAATACATGACTCACTCATCAAAGAAATATTAAAGTTTACAAACATGAGTTAAATATAATCAAATTAACATATAAGTTATTATATTATCACTCCTAATAATTTAAAATGCGATGCCTTTTACCATATAGTTTCACGAACTTTTATCTTTGACCAAATAACTAATTGCTCTAGGTGAATACAGTATTGCACCTATATTTGTTTGTGACTGGCTGAATGCAAGACAATGCAACTATATAAACGCGAGAGATGGGCAGTTTTAATCCTACCGACATGCGACTGCGTTTGCGTGTGCCATTTTAGACAGACGATAAATATTACGAGTGCGATTCCGACAAGCGAGTGCGACTGGTTGAAGACTGCGGCGGGCCTTATAGGGAGGTTGTGCCGGAATTCCGGCCGGGTTTAGCGGGGATGTTTCTCTTTCTAAAGGGCTTCCCACGCGAATGCGGGTACATTTTATCTAAACACTACCTTACTCGATCACACTATTAGCGTGGTTATTAAAAGTGCGAATAGCCCAGACTGATAGTAAAAACGCTATTTTTTTTAAAAAAACACACGCAACCAAAGGCTGTTTAAATAAAACTCAATCTGTCAACAAGTTGGTAAACCTGTTTCGACAAAACCATTAGTACTGTGCTTTGTTTACCGAGGTATAATGCTGGAGTGTTGCAACGCCACATGAATATATGCATGAAACGAGCGTATAACTGTAGTGCACTCTACACTTAGTATTTACATTGTCAAACAAGAATTATTTTCCATGTAAATTCCTCGCGATCAAAGTTCTTATCTTTGTCATTGTTTCAACATCCAGGGGACGCTCCTCTACACGAAAATATTGAAGGTCATATTATTTATTTTTTAAGTTGTTCTACCCGAGGGAAAAAAAACCCCAGGCTTACAACCCGTTAGCGAGCCATACATCTAGAGGCTATCGCATGTTGGCGAAGATAGTGCCAACATTTGTGGGTATAGGGTGTCATGTGGTCAACACAACTAACCGTCCCGTCGTTAATATCATTTTTCTAGACCGGAGCCGCTTATTTATTCAAGTAGATCCTCAAATTGTCCTCACGAGGCTGAGTTGACCCCGTTTCAGAACCACTGTTTCACAGAAAAATATGGGAGAGCCGGGCATCGAACCATTGGATCTGTAGCAAGGAACTATGACCACTAGACCACAGAGGTGGCTTTCCAATCTGAGAAAGCTATACGAAATATTATATTAATTATTCGGGTTTATGAACGTGTACTTTCTAAGTACAAGCTTACTTAATTCAAGACATCATTCCTACTACTTATTCTATACCCCTCACCAGGAATGCGATTCAGCGTAATAGGATAACATCTTAGTTTAGACAAGTAACCCTTTATTTTAGATATCAGTTGGGGTTGAACCGGGACTCCAATTTGCAGTCGACCTACCACTTTTTTTTCTAGCACCGCGTCTTACTACACATTTGGGCTATACGCTTATGTACTAATAATTACGCTAGTGGTTTTAGGGATTAGGAAGGCTATATTTATAGGAAGTGTACCTGCATTTGCTTGGGGAGAGAGAGAGAGTATGTGTATGTAAAACTATTTTGGAAAAACCACCCGACTGAGATTCGAACCTCGATCTCCCCGAGTAGCACGTTAGATCGTGCGGCCACCGAAGCGGGTCTTAGCCACTTAATCACGGGAACGGATGCTATAAATAAATAATTAATGAAATATGTACAGATAATAATAGTATAAGTAGTTGTAAAAGGATTTTAAAGATAGTGGCATGATTTATAACTTAAAGGTAGGCGTACACTTTGGCATATGGCATCGGCTTGTACTGCTCCGCATCGGCTCGGTAAATATTCAAGATCAAAGTTTTTCCCCATTTTCATACAACATAATGTAAACAAGGCTTTTAGTAGGAAGAAACTTTTAGCAAGTACAAACATTTTTTGCACTAAACATTGATAACATTTTAATATTTTATAGGTATTGATACTTAGGTATTGATCTAGTTCATTGAGTATAAGGAGGGTTTGCAGTAGATAATGCAACCTTAAACCGATTCTTCACATTCCATTTCATTTTACCATTTATTATTTTAGATGCAGTATTAATTCATCTTTTATTTCTTCACTAAACAGGATCTAACAACCCACTAGGAATAATAAAGACATTGATAAAATTCCTTTTCACCCCTATCTAAATTGACATATACAGATCACATGAATTGACGTATGACTACTTGAAAGTAGCTCTAGTGACGTTTCTAGTGTTCAGATGAGGCCCTTTATATTTAAATGGGACTAAAGAAATGAGCAGATTCGATGCGATGCGGACAGATGTGCCCCCATCTTAAATTGTTTCTGCCGCTCGCGTTGCTACTTATTTCCAGATGTTTAGATTTTTATTAAAACAGTGTGTACTGATTCACCACCGGTGGGGGTGGGTGGGTGGGGAGAGTGGCAGACAGGGTGGGAAGTCAAGACAATCACCCCCTGTGACAGCCCCACATGTCAGAGGGGTACGGTTTTCCCACCATGCATTGTGTAATGGGAGTGATATTGTGGGGGAGGGGGGGAATGGTTGGAAGCCGGCACCTCTCCAAGCGATTATAATTGGGGGCAGGGCAACACACTTCGCGATGGTAATCATCAATCTCGCGCAAGCACGCACTCTCACACGCACACACTGCTACCGTAACTATAACATTAGTGTATACTTTGACGCGCATTGATACATTCAAATTTTTTTACATGCACCTTGTCTTACTACCCATCCTTGATCTCTGCGTATTTATACTAATGGGGCAGTGTTGATTGATGAGGAAGGTATGATTTAGAACAGTGGGTTCCAAATTAGAAGTGTCCGAAGGCTTCAGTTGTATCCATGGGTCTAAAAGGATCATAATTGGCTCTTTTTTTTTATCAAGCTCTTTAAAAACTAGAACCGGTATTTAATTTGAATGAAATGAGAAATTGTGTTTAGACATGTTTATTTACATATTAAACGATTTTTCCGACTAAAATATACTATTTGCTGACGAAAATACATTATCTTTGATACGTTAATATAATAAAGCAGATGTAGGGAAGAATGGGCATTAGTTTGACCCGCTTCGGTGGCCGCATGGTCTAAGGCGCTAATCTCGCAATATAACAGACTGCGGAACATCTGAATTTGATACCGATCGGGTGTACTAAGGGTGTTTTTTCCTAAACGGATTTCTAATCTCTCTCTACGTAAATTCAGGTACACTTTATCTCAAATTCAACCTTCCTAATCCCTAACAGATTAGTGTAATTAGTACATAGGCGTATAGCCCGAACCGGTAGTAAGATGCGGTGTTAAAAAAATCTGTTTTAGCTTTCATAGATTTTCCCCACAACACCCAAAACTTTCCGTTTCACAGCTAAAAACATATTTTTACTACAGTAGAATACTTTTCCAAGATACTTCGTGGGCAGGAAAATAAAAAGCAGCAAGGGCCGCGAGTTGGAAGCCCCTGATTTGGGAGGAATGTGTGCTCATTAGTGTGGAGGGAGAGAGGTAGACAATTTAAGAAACTCCACCTCAGTCTGGTATTCGAACTCTGACCTTTCCGTCACTGGCAAACTAAACTAGACTGATGCATTAGTCATTGTGTCCACCTATGTGTTTTTTGCCCCCTGTAATATCTTTGTTTTTCTTTGACTTTTTAAGCAAGTTTCAAAAGTTATTTTCTTATAATTTCCTCTCAGATTAACCCCTGATGGTAAAACGTACCATTATACAGAATAACAAATACAGTTAGGCGCTCGTTTGCGTCATAAACACAAACAAATGGGGGAGGGAGGGAATATACAGGAACGCAAAGGTGAAGGTAAGGGAGAAACTTTGAAAGAAAAATGGAGGGGAAAGACGAAAGCCTTTCTCTCACTTGGTGCACTTAAACTTTGTCGCGTTCCTCAACGGAGAGAGAACTAAGACCCTCGACCAGCTCTTTGGTGGTTTAGTTTCCTGGAGCGGGTGGAAGGTTAAAAATGTCAAGAGGGGAAAGGTTGGAAAGAATTCAATAGCATTCGCATGGAGAGAGGAGGGAAAATCATCCCGAGTACAACCGGCCGGATTCAGAGTGGGTGTCCCGGACTCCTGAGTCAGGAGCTCACTGTTTGAACCCTCTGGTCCACTGAGCCAACTCTTCACGCTGAAGCAAAATAAACAAAAACACTGTCCAGCACGAGTTTTCACACCGACCAACGCCCGCCCCGCTGTTATAGCACCTCGCACCCTCAAGGTCAACTTGTTCGAACTCCGGGTGGACCCTCCCATCGATCTAATGAGGGGAGTGACGCCATTGCACACAACTTAGCAACTTTCCTTTTGTTTGGATTCACTATCTCTATATTTAACATTTGAAGGATAGGCATTGGCATTAATAATTTTGTAACCGGCGTTGGTGGGCAAGCGGACTAAATGTCAGGCTCGTATAGTCTTGTTTTCCAGTGATGAGGAGGTCGGATTTCGAATCCCGGATGGGTGTACTGAGGCTGGTTTTTCATAAATGATCCTCCCCCAAACTCCCATGACGCATCTGTTGACCCGTCGCGGCACACCAGTTAAAAAACGCTGATCTAGACGGCAATGAAAGGCGTATAGTATTACCCTTATTGTTATAGAGTAGTTTTAAGTTGAGTGCTGATATATTGTATGAGTTTAGGAAGTAAATTCGTGGGAAAAAAAACCCAGCAATTTGATATTTAATATCTAGGAATATAATATACTTATTCGTAAAAACAAAAAGGTCGGTATCGACATGCAACAGAATATAGTAGCGCTGAAGATACGGGGTGGAGTACAGACATGCAACAGAACATCGTAACGTAGCACCGACGCGTATCACTTGCGCGAACATAATAACGTCCCAGTATTTATTTTTGCCTTTTCCTGTCCAAGCGCTGACAATAAAGCATTTCTTTTTTTCTTACGTTCATCTGCTGTCATAATTGATTTTGCAGCAATTTCTTCTCAGGCGTCTCTTTTTGTTTTGTCACTTTATTATAATATGTAGAATGCTTAGTATCCCGTAAAATTTCCTTTTCATCAATTTAGTTCGATAAAACTTATAATTTATTTTAATTCCGCTACATATTCGCGAACAACTAACTACAAGCTGAGACGCTCACAGTCCCGTCCAAACAGAGAACAGGTGGTGTAACATGAGCGCGCAACATTTCTTTGACGCGGCGCCAAAAGACCGACAGCAGATGGGACGCACTGATGTTACGGTGTTGTGACACGGAGCTACGCTGTGCCGTCCAAACTGGACGCGGCGGTGTTACGATATTCTGATGCATGTCTGTACGCACCTTCGGAGTTGAACCAATGGCACCCCTAGAACCTTAGCCTACTTCTCCGGCCCCTTAGCCTTGAGGAAGAGGTAAAAGAATATTCTTCGTGACACGTTTCAGAGTGGAAAATATGTTAAAAAGAAATAATGAATCTGGCGTTGGCTATAGAAAGTATAATTAAAATATTGTCGACGGTGAAGTGCTCGTTTAATAAGTGGTGAAACGTGAGAACGGTTTTGTGCTGACCCCTGTAGGCCTAACAGGTATTTATGGAGCGTCCACACCTTTCATTCCCTGGAGCCTTCCAAGGGTACAGTCGCCAAGAAACACTGGAGCTATCCAGCAGTACAATCACCTGGAAAACACTGTTGTTCTTGACGTCTCTGGAATCTTCCAAAGGTATAGTCGTGGAGAAAACACTTGTTTCACACATTACTTTGAGCTTTCCAAATGAACATTCCTCAGGAAATCTCTATAGTGTTCAACACATCCCATGAAACTATACAAATGTACACTCACCAAGAAAACGCTGTAATTCAACACATCCCCTGAAGCTTTCCAAATGTACAGTCACCAGGAAAACGCTGTTGTTTAACACATCCCCTGAAGCTTTCCAAATGTACACTCACCAAGAAAACGCTGTAATTCAACACATACCCAGAAGCTTTCCAAATGTACAGTCACCAGGAAAACGCTGTTGTTTAACACATCCCTTGGAGCTCTTAAAATATATACTCCCCAGGAAAATGCTGATTTATTTTAACACATTCTCTGTAGTTTTCTAAGAAAACAGTTGATGGGAAAACATTGCGTCTCAAAACACATTCCCTGAAGATCTTCCCTCTCTATGCTTATTCTTCCTCTAAAATACCCTAATCATCCCCACCTTTAAATTAAGTCAATAATAACATGGTATATAATTTTTTTTAACAACTCGTTTTACTACCAGTTTGGGTTGTACACATATATACTAATTTCGCTAATGGTTTTAGGGATTAGGAAGGTTTTATTTAGAAAAAGTGTACCAGCACTTGCGTGGAGAGAGAGTGGGAAAACATTTAGAGATACCATCCCTCAATACACCCGACCGAGATTCGAAGCTTGATCTCTTGATACAAGGTCTAGGTGCGTTTTTGATGTGAGATTTCTCTCCCTTTTGTGCGCTTTCGATGTTCTCCGAATCTTATTATAGCTTGGTTCTACTATGGTATAGGCTATAAGATAGAGCCATAGTGTCATCAGCCCACGGTGAACCTATTATATTTCAGGGTAAACGGAATGTACCTTTCGTCTACTCCGTAAGGTAGCAAGCTAACCATGTCCCTAGTGTAAAAATTAGTGGGAGCCATAGTGTAGTCCGTCAAGTTAAAAGTGCTGCTACCTTTCAGAGTAAACCAAGTTTACAACTGTACATACCATCACGTAAGTACGTCTGTACGGAATCAGCCGTGATTGATCGCAGCCAGAAATATACAAATCAGAGAATACCTCCCTCATGCGCTGACACAGATATATGAAGACGCCAATCCGACAGTGGTTTCAAAGCTTACTCACGGGTCTTCTTGCAAATTCCTCTCGAGGATTTAGTCTGGATGGTCCGGAGAAGATGGTGAATCTTCATTCGTCGGTTGAGTTTTCTTGTAGGCTATATTTCTACCAGTCCCACACAGTGTACAAGTGGTAGGATGGCACTGGGAGGCCCTACATCGCGGAGCGGTCGATCAAGAGGGTAACGAACTCGACTGACGAAAAAAAAAATATGGGTCGATCAACATTTATCTTGGAAACCACAGAATTTATGCCCTGCTATTTGTTAACACGAGCCCATATGGAGGTTTCTCAGAGCGTGGGACTTACTGATTATAGCATAGTATTGTTTAGCGCCGCGTCTTACTACCCGTTTGAATTATACGCTTATATACTAACTTGCTTTGCCCCCATTGAGTTTTCTTTGCAAGTGGATGTAAACTAATGTAATTAGCGTTGTTTTGAACGAAACAACTTAAAGTTTTCTGTATTGTATTGTAGATACCGCACCGACTTTAAAGTTGCTCCGCCATTTGGAATTTTTCAAGGAGTTAAAAAAATTTTTTTTTAACTTTTTGGAATTTTCTCGTCTGTTACAGGCTAGAAGCTATAAGTTTACCAAATCTCATCTGGAAGTGGCTAAACATTAATGTCAGTGAGTCAGCCATGTGGTTTTTAGTACTTTAATTACGCTAATGGTTTTAGAGATTAGGAAGGTCATATTTATATAAAGTCTACCCGTATTTGCATGTTGGGAGGGTGGAATACAATTTTGGAAAAGAAACCTTGGTACACCCATTCGAGATTCGAACCTCGATCTCCCCGTCATTTGCACTCTAGTCTACTGCTAGAGTAGCGCGTTATACCACGCGGCCACCGAAGTGGGTAGCAAACTAATTGCATCACGAGTGTCTACGGACCAGTAAAACGACCGTCTAAGGGGTTACCTAGGTAGCTAATAAGAGAGTGTCATTGAGATGTTGCGCTTAGGTTAAATCTTGATGAAACTGATAATAACACACGATTTTATTGGTTTATGGAACGGGCAAAAAACTATTTGCTATAACCCTGGTATAGGAACGTAAAACTATCTATTTGAATCGAACAATGTCATTTATAGGGAGATCACGACACAAATATTGTATTGAAATGTGTATATTCTTCCTCCCCTGTTTGTTCTCCTACTTTCTTACAGCTTCATCCGTTAACGTTATAAACCCACTTCCTTTCTGGCGTTTATGAATTTCTTCTAGTCTATTCTAATGCCTTAAATGAACTCGGTTAGAATTCGAACCCGTGGGCCCTTTACGGTAGTAGACCAATGACAAAAACCTAAGCGCCTTCTACCATTAAATAGCTAACCTTAGCTTTATAAATCAATTCAAACCCGTATCGGTGGGCACGTGGACAGTCATCAAGATCGTCTTATCTGGTTCGTTGATGACGGGGATGTTGAGGGTCGAATCTCGACCGCTTGTAATAAGGTTGGTTTCTTATCAATTCTACCTTCCTAATCCCTACTCCAATATTATAAATACGCGCACAGCTTGAAAGGGTAGTAAAATGTGTAACATTAAAAAAAAATCAAATTGCTATAGGACGAACTTTTAAGATAAATATAAATACTTTTTGCCCAATGTTGGCCAAATACGCTCTAAAAGAAAATAATTCCACCGCTATCTTCCTATAGTGTATGACAGTATGAGTATTAGCTATGAAGGCAACTTTTTTAAAAGTTTAAATTCATTATTAATAAATTAGTCATATAGTTTGCCATAGTTACAATAACATGTATTTGAGTAATGGCATCGACAGTAACGAAATTGATAGACTCAGCGCATTATGATAGTATATATACTAATACTGTGCACGTATCTGGAGATTGTGGTATTGGAACACCCCTAATAATTAATTGTTAACGTGGTATAATATACCAAAATAAGAACAGTGGTGTTTTATTAATTATCTCTCTCTCTAAGCTCTCGTTAGTGTTGGTTTTTTAAAAAAATTAATATTCTCAATTTTATCTTTTCATCTTTTTTTTCTCTCTCCCTCACAAGTTTCTTGGTTTGGATTCTTTTCGTGCCAGCGCGTCTAAGTAATCAAATGTTGCGTGTACACTTACATGTTTCGGTCTTGAAGAGTGGTCGGAATGCGTGCCACTATGTGATAATTACACGTATTACCTCGTTACAAGATTTGACGAGCAGGCCAATTACTTCCATACGTCATGTTAAAGAATTCTATTTTCTGCGGCAAGCGTCACTAAAAAGCTAGGTTTTTTTAATGTGCTGTGCGTTTTAGGCATATAAATATCACCACGTTTTACTGACAGTTCTGGTTACACAAATATGCACTAATTACACCAATGTGTCAGGGATGTGGTAGGCTTAATTTAGAGAAAGTATACCCGCATTTGCATAGAGGTAAAGTGAAAACACATTTAGCAGGGGAAAAATATCAGTTTATCCGACCGAGATTCGAACTCCGATCTCCCTGTTAATGATAGTCCAGTTGATTGCGAGAGTGACGTCTTAGATTATATCTACATTAAGTGAGTAGGGGTGAGAAAGGGTGAAAGGTAGAATTTAGACAAATGTGCCATCATTAGCGTGGAAGTAGTAGGTCTGGTAGGTAGGTCACCTGGTGATCTAGGGGTAAGGTGTCGGACTTCTGTGCTGCGGTTCCGGGGTTTAATCCTAGGTCCCAGAAAAAATTTATCTGATTGCCAAACCCTTCCTTCACCTCTGACAAGACGTGTATTAATAACAACTTTTGAATGAGCGGAATGCCAGGCCTCCACCATGGTTCGGATCCCACGTTAAACTGTAGGTCCTCCATTTCATCTCACAATCACCCTACCATTACACAATTAGCGTGAGTGCGTATAACCCGAACGGGTAGTAAGACGTGGTGCTAATAATAATATAGGCAGGGAAAACCTAGGAAAGTCAGGAAAAACCAATGCAGGTTAGGGAATTTAATTTTAAAAAGACCCGCTTCGGTGGTTGAACGGTTTTTGAAGAACCTTCGCACCGGTGAACACGTGAACAAGGACGTCACTTTAGTCTATTCTGGTTTCCCGATGGCGGTTACAATCCCAGATAGGTGAACTAAGTTGTTATTTCCCTAAGTAATGCATTCCTCTATCTCTACGCAAACATGGACATAAATTTCCTCAAAAGTCAATCTTCCTTACCCCTGCGGAAATCCTGGACGATTAGTAAGAGACGCTGCAAAAACTACTTATTTAACTGTCATATAAAATTTAAGATAGGATATATCGAACATCGCAGTGCGTTCAAGACATCTGCTTTAGCTGACGAAGAGATATGGTGAGTTTTTTTACTGGTCCAGTTTTTGTCACATGTCATCTGGTGGACGGAAGAATTGAAGGGGAGGTCCAACTCGTGTGTGTGTGTGTGTGTGTGTGTGTGT
>CABFWO010000059.1:511841-531437 GCA_902155825.1 Timema genevievae
GTGTGTGTGTGTGTGTGTGTGTGAGAGAGAGGGCGCTTCTTATTGTCTGTTACTTAGTATGGACAGGAACTGGTTATTTAAACCTCGAAGTAGTTGGGAGGCAGATCATTGAAGGTGCTGGACCCAAACCTCCCTGGCTGGGTTTTATACGAAGTGGATACCGCGAGAATGAACGTGGTCACGCCTGACTGAGAAGCCATAATATGCTCTTTACAAGGGTGTTCAAGTTTGTTTTTAATACATTTTTTATCCCCTCTTTGTACTACCTATTCAGGATTTTACACATTTATGATGATTGCGTTAATGGGGTAGGGGTGATGAAGGAAGCATTTTGGAAGTAATCTACCCGCAATTGCGTGGAAGGAGAGTGGGGAACAATTTTAGGAAAAACCACCCTCAGTAGACTCGACCGGAATTCCAACCCTAACATGAGGGTGACGCCTTAGATTATTTGGCCACTGAAGCGGGTAGTTTTTAATTACTATGTTAAAAAAAATTGGAGGTGAAATCATTTGGAATCTTTGTATTAAAAATACTATTAGATTCATTAATTCTTTTTAATTAATTAAATTTCAATAAAGTATTAAAATTTTGCTTATAATAATACAAATGTTTAAAAAAAATGCCCCAAGCAATTAAAGTAAAATATTAATAATGAGATTATGAGAATACAGAAATTTGTTTTAGCAAAATAAATAAATAAAATAAACACTCTTAAAGATTTATTTGTCCTTATCAGCACATTAATTGGAGGAGAACTAATGTAACAATATTATATGATGCTTTCAAACGTCCAAGACCCTTGAAATTTGGTCCGTAGGAACCTTATAGGCTCTATATTCGATGGGTAAAATCTTAAAACGTTGTCCTTTTATCTTGTCTTTTTTTATTTTATTTTTACTATTTAGTTTCCTTTTTGATTTGAGAAAAGGTGTCGCGCTCGCAATAGACTGGGATTTCCGGTGATTGAAGAGGTTAAAAGGTTCGTATCTCGTCCGTGTACACTGGAGGTAGTTTTCCACATTCTATGCATACTCTATTTTCGTACGAATGAATATAAATGAAATGTTGAAAAAGAGCTTACTTTCACATATTCATACTTCAAGTTATGTGATCTAAAGCTGTCACTTTTGATAAATATTATCAATTCCTATAAAATAACACTAATTATATAGAAACATGTTATCAATGCTGACTGCGAGAAATATGTATTATATTTTCTAAAAACTGCTTCAAATTTACATTCGTAAGAAAATCAAGGTATATCAGTGTGGTTTTCCCATTTACTTTCCGGGTACATTTCCTAATATTATTATTATTAGCACCGCGTCTTACTACCCGTTCGGGTTATACGCAATTTCCTAATAGTAACCCTCCTTATTTCTACCATAAACTAAGAGAAATAACCTTAGTGTTGAACGCATCAATTAAATAACTAATAAACTCGTTTGAAGCGGGGAAATTAATAAGAGGATAAAACTCACACAGGAGGATTTTGGTAGAAAGAAGGGTTATAGATAATACAAACATAATTTTGTATCTTATAATTAGTGTTATTTTATATGTATTGATAATATCTATCAAAAGTGACAGCTGTAGAACTTAAGATTTTACGTATACATATATAAAAGTAGTTTTAGTAATTTATAAAACTGTCATTTACTGTTCTCCTTTCCAGAATTCTACTCTAAAGGTGTTTTTTAATCGTACGGAATATATAACCGGAAGGGACATGACATCCAGGTTTAGTCACCTTATGTATAAACTACTAGCCGCTCTAGTGGCACAGAGCGTTGCCCAGGGTACAACATAGAAGGTTGTCTACACATCGTGACTGCAATGAGATGATGTGATGATCCGGTGTGAGCCTTTAACCTAACTTATGTCTAGTTAACCAAACTCTGGTGAACGTTGGCATCATTACCCTTAAGGGGAAAAATACCCTAGGTACCAGCCGGGTATCGAACCCGAGACCCCAGGGCTCGTAGCCGGGTGCACTGACCACTATACCACGGGGCCGGTTTACACCAGAATAATGGCGCAAGTCTTCTGTATTTCCCCGAGGCAGTGCGGGTTAGTATTACCATGGCGCAAACAGTTTGACCTCGGCATTACCGTCTACCCGCCGTGCAAATGAGAATAAACGCAATACCATCGTTGCAAATGTATTGTTACCAGTGGTTTTATTTCATGCGTCAAAGGAAGAAAAAAAAAGTTAATTTTGCACGTTCATTCTCTTGGACGTTGTCTTCACATGAAATACCTATTATTTATCCTCCAAGAAACGGTTTGGATGCCATATCTCGTGTTGCTTGCTGTTAAGTACGAGGCAAGGTTATGGCGACACGGTTATAAAGAATATTTGGGTAGGAGTGTATGGAACGCGAGTTTAAGGCAGTATTTTTGTAGTGCTTATATCAAAACTTTTTTGGTAAAAAAGAAAATCAAATATCGCCTCAATACAAACATAATATAGCTTTAATTTTCTTCACATGGTGACCTCAACAGTTGTTGAATACCTGCCAAGGGTTTCCTGTAATTTAATTACAACATTCTCTCTTCATTTATAAAGTTTCTCATCTAATCCCGCTATGCTCATGACAGATATTCAACAACTGTTGATATTACCGTGTGTAGAAAATTAAAATCAGTTTTTACTGGAGCATTATTTTATTTATTTTGGTTAAAAACAATTGCTATAAAAATTGCAAAAATAGTGTTTTTAACTTGCATTCCTTACACTCCCACCTTAAGAGCTCATCTCACGGCTGATTAACCGGGTGGGATATCAGATACAAGATTACGCTCGAATAAGGAAAGTATCAAATTGCGGTTTTATACATGCTTCAATTGACAGCGAAATTTGGATAAGTTTGATAGGTTATTCTACTAAATTTTTTTATTTTTTTTTTCAATTTTCTTGTATTTTAAATATGATTAAACTAGGTGAAAGCCTGTTTATGACAGGGTCAATAATATCATTTTATTGGTCACTGGCCTGGCCTTAAAAAACACTCTATTAATGCAAATGCTGGTATATTTACTCTAAAGTCCACTTTCTTACATACCTTACCCTATTGGAGAAATTATGGTGGTTATAGCCTGGACGGGTAGTAAGTTACGATTGGAAAAAACCAAACTAATCCAATGAGCGTTGTGTGCCGTTGTTACCCTGACCTTATCTCCAGTTCTCTCCAACATTTAATAAGCGCATGTGCTCGTGAATATCTCAAAGTCCCATTTGACCCCACCTCTCTTGCCAACCCAGATGCCGCCCTCTCAAATCCACCTAATTATTCAATACCCCGTAAATACGCGGGCGAACACCGGGCTAAATTGAGAAGCAACAGTGCCCGCTGGAATTATTCACTCCTTTGTCCTGCTTGACTGCTTCTATTCTAGATTGGGACGAATCATTTATAGCTACGCCAGATACGAAGAACAGTTGAGAGAGGGTCCTTTTGAATTATAAAAGGCGAGTCCTTCAACCAGGAAACTTTTCTGAACGTTACGGTTTGAATGGGGGTAAAAAAAGATTGGCTCGCTAATTTCTCTTCCGAGACTGAATAAATAAACCGTAGAGGGTAGTTTTGTGCTTTGTTTCAGAAACTCTTTTGCGGAATTTGATTATCTGATGAGTTGAGCTGCGTGCTAGCTTAAATACTGTCAAACAGAGAGTGGAATTGCTTAAGCTATTTTTGGTTGTTGTTAGGAAACCATATTGTCTTGGTTAAAAAAAATTACCCGCTTCTTTGATCAAATCTTCTAAGGCATCATTCTCGCAGTAGACTGGACTGAATATGACGAGTAGATTAGGGCTATAACCCTGGTTAGGTGTACTGGGGTGACTTTTACTACACCTCCTCGGGATTCAACCTTCCTCAAACCTAACTTACTTACTAGAAATGTGTAAAACCCTAACAGTTTGTAAGATACGGTGCTAAAAAAATGTAGGCTGATTTAATTATAATCTTGTCTTTATAAAATTTCTAAGGAAATCTTTCGTTTTATGTGGGAGTGTAGGGGACGCAAGAAAAGATCAATATTTTTGCAAATATTATAGAAATAAACATGTTTTTGGTCAAAATATTAAAAAAAATCTCTAGTAGAAATAAAGCCTTTAATTCCCCCACCTCCCACCCATGGTGATATCAACGAATATCTGTCATGATCATAGCGGCATTAATGACAGACTCTTTAAATTAAGAGAAAAAGCTGTCACTAAATTCCAAAACACCTTTGACAGATATTCATAACTGTTGAGGCCACCATGTGAAGAAAATAAAACTTTGTTTCTACTGGAGAAATACTTGATTTAATTTGAACAATTTTTTTTAATTTATAAAAACTACAAAATTGCTGCCCTTAACTCCCACCCTTAGCTTCAGATATTGTCTTCTGATTATACAAATATTAGCTTCAGATATTAATTGACTTCTGACTAAACAAATATTTTCTCTCTAAAACAGCTTCAGAGGGAACGTTCTAAATTTCTCAAACCAATATTTTTCCAACCTAAACAGACTGTTATTTTCTTTCACAACTATCCGTGCTGAACCAATTTACTCATTCGTTTGATATGACTGTTGGATTTTTTTTGTTTTGTTTTTAATTTGACCTAGGCGGAGATTGAACCATGACCCGTCGGGTTAATGACCCTTGCCGCCGCTAATGGAGCGGAGTAATTAATGTCTGTGTCTGCTCGCTGGCGCACACAGAGGCGAGCTCTTGCGGTGTTCGCCTGTCCTAGGTGTCAATGCAATTTGCACACCGGCTATGTGGAGCAAATAGCTTGTCGCGCCAGGGGCTATGCAACACAGACAGACGGTAAACAAAGTGATATTATGTAGAATGTGGAACAGAGAGAGAGAGAGAGGCCTCAGGGTGATTATCAATTAGCTTTTTTAAATGTAGCTTGGTTTTTTTAACGTACACTTTATGACCACATTTTAATACGTCCAATTTTCACAAGAAGCGCCTTTTAGTAAACACAATTTTTTATGCAGTCAAAATTGATATTATTTTAATATATTATTAGTGTTATTTTATAGGTATTGATATTATCTATCAAAAGGTGACAGCTACAAATCACAAGACTTGACGTACGATCACGTGAAAGTAGATCTAGTAACATTTCTAGCTGTCAGATGAAACCCTTCCTATTGAAATGGAACTTTATCAGCGCGTATAATCCAGGGTGGAGAGAGTGAATTCTCAAGTAGCTCTGCCAGCATTCACCAGTAGATAAGGTGTCAAATCATCCGAATTACAACCGATAAATATCAAATAGTGAACTTTTATGTTAAAATAAACCCACGCCTAGCTCTCATTTCCTTATATAGGCCTATGTTTATATTCCTGTTTGGATGGACACGTTTTTATATGAAGTCTGCTGTGATCTTATAAATTTCTTAAAAGAAAATGGCTCATTTAATAAATCAATATGGAAAAATATAAACTTGGGGAAATGTACATTCTCTTAAACAGGAATTGTATCAATCCAACAAATATTAAACCCATTTTAAATACAAATTCAGAAATATGTGACCAAATTAGAAAGAAAAGCCCTGAAATAAATTTTCTATTGCTCAAAATATTAGTCTTTCTAAAATCAATACTATAATATTTTTTTTACTATACTAAATTAAAAAAAACTAGGGTAACATAACTGCTCCTAGCTCATACACACTTTCTAATCAAGGAAAATAGGTGAATTAAAAAAATAATTATAAAACTAATGAATAAGCAATGGACATTTAATGTATGAAAAAAATATTATTTCAACGTCAGAAAGGTTTTGGTTGATAAAATATTCTAAAGGCGTTTAAGGGGTTTCACGCAAGAAGTATAGGCCAATTGACTTTCTCCAGCGTTAATTTTTAGGCTAAATGGCCTTAGGCCAATATACTTTAGGCTAATTTACTTTTGCTGAACTTAACCTTTTTTTATTTGAAATTAATTTTAGTCCAAATTACTTTAAGCTAAATGACTTTAGGACAACTGACTTTAGGGCAACTGACTTTCTATGAACTTAACGTCGACTTTTTTCATTCCAAATTCATTTTAGGCCAAATTACTTTAGGCCATATTACTTTAGGTCAATTTTCGCATCCCCTTTTAAAGAGTTCGGGAACTTGAAAGACCCACACAAAATCAAATTAGGACCTACAATAATTATTTATAAAAGTTAAGGGTAATTGAACCAAGGATTCTATTATCTTAATTGATAAACGAAAATGTTGGGTTTGTTGCTTCATGGATGTATTTGTCCTTACTTTGTTTTATCATCCATTCGTTCTTTATTTGATCCAGCGCAATTTGGTTATCCTTTTGAGCAAGCCAGTATAGACTCCCTTTGTCCTGAAAACTGTTCTAAGTTTGTTCAACATCCACCGAACATGGAATTCCCATTATTCTCATCTTCCTCCGTCAGTTCATCTGTCATCCTGGTCTCTCCCTTCTTCCTCCCCCCTACCCCTTTCCTAGCACCCTTAGCGCACGCGCGCGCACGTAATAATAATAATAATAATAATTATTATTATTATTAACTCGCCCCGCTGCGCAAACTTTGTTGGCTGGGAGTGGATTAAACCAGGTTGAGGAAGTCTCCCGTGACAGCTTTTATCTTTGTATGCACCTCGACTGCACCTACATAATGTACGCATTTTATTCACACTAATTGAGTAGGGATGAATAAAGTATAATTTAGAGGAAATGCACCCGAATTCAGTTGGAACTAAAGGAGAGAAAAAAAATTTAGGAACCACGCCCGTTTCGGCGTCCGCATGGTCTAAACAAGGTGTCACTCTCTCAATATACTGGATAGCCGAAAACTAGGATATAGAGATTTGATCCAGGCTGGGTGTACTGAGGATGCTTTTTTTCTAAACGATTTTCCACTCTCCCTCCACAAAAATATGGGTACATTTCCTCTTAATTTAACCTTCCCTATCTCTAACATATTAGAGTAATTAGTAGCCTACATAGGCTTATAATTCGAACGGGTAGTAATATTATATTTAGCAAACACACACTTGGTACACACAGCCAGGATTCTAACCCCCCAAACTTCTCATCTCAGGTAAAACAGACTATTATGAGCTTGATATTTAGTCCACATGCCCACCGAAGTTGGCTGGGAACTTATTAAAATAAATAATCTAATGAAACCGATTGAGAAAAGTTAAATAGGGAATGAGATGCACCGGAATTATAACGGAGAGAGGAAGATAAACAATATTTTTGGGAAAGTCCGGTGCACCCAGTAGAGGATAGAACCTCGATCTCTTGGGTGAGAGTTGAACACGCTGACGTGCACCTATCTCTGCCAGTACCCGCAGAGGTGGGCATATGAACAAAGTCGTCAGTCTCATCTAGTCTGGTTTGCCTTTGACAGGGAGACAGGGTTTTGAATTCCATCCTGTTGTAGGGAGGTGTTTATATTTATAACTGTTAACCGTTTCCTATGCCTTCGTCACGCAAATACGGGAGCATTTCCTCTAAATTTTGCCTTCTTCATTCCTACTCATAATTATTGTAAATATTCGGATAGCCCTGACGTGTAGTCAAACGCGGAACACACAAAAATAAAATTAGTTCACATTTTGTCGTACACGCTTGTCGTAAAACATGGAGGGGAAAAAAACCGTTAATACCCAGCGCACAAATTCTAGACCGTACTGTTTATAATGTGGTGAATTGTGTGGGAGCCTGGAGTGACCCGCGCGCCCCGGGCTGCGAGGCTGCTGCCCACCTGAACCAACAACCTCCCTCCTCCTGTGCAGTATACTACACCGCCACTTGACTCACCCCGCCCTCCACAAATACCCTGGTTTTGGAGAGCTCCTCTTGAGAGCTGCGTTCCCAAGTGTGGGAGATGAGCAAACTAACCACAAGACTTGAGAATGTGAACTTCTCGCTGAGGGTATTGAGAGTGTTAATATATCATTGAGGATATTGGGAGTGTGAACCTTTCAGTGAGGATATTGATATTGTGAACATCTCAGTGAGAATATTGATACTGTGGAACATCTCAGTGAGGGCATTGAGAGTGTGAACATCTTAGCGAAGGTATTGAGAGTGTTATATATCATTGAGGATATTGAGGGTGTGAACATATCATTGACGGTATTGGAAGTGTGAACATATCAGTGAGGATATTGATATTGTGAACATCTCAGTGAGAGTATTGATACTGTGGAACATCTCAGTGAGGGTATTGAGAGTGTGAACATCTTAGCGAGGGTATTGATACTGTGGAACATCTCAGTGAGGGTATTGAGAGTGTGAACATCTTAGCGAGGGTATTGAGAGTGTTATATATCATTGAGGATATTGAGAGTGTGAACATCTCAGTGAGAGTATTGAAATTGTGAACATCTTAGTGAGGATATTGAGAGTTTTAATATATCATTGAGGATATTGAGATTGTGAACATCGCAGTGAGAATATTGAGAGTGTGAACATCTCATTGAGCTTATTGAAAGTGTGAACACATCAGTGAGTATATTGAGAGTGTGAACATCTCATTGAGGGTATTGCAATTGTGAACATCTCATTGAGGGTATTTCAAGTGTGAACATATCAGTGAGGGTATTGAGAGTGTGAACATCTCAGTGAGAATATTGAGTGTGTGAACATCTCAGCGAGAATATTAAAAGTGGGGCACCTTGACAAGGACATTTAAAGAGTTACTATTTCAACGAGGAGACAGTCACAATCTTTGCGAGGAATGCGGGTAAAGTGACTGAGATAAAGAATCCAAACTTAAAGGTTTCGTGCTCAAGTTACTTGTAACCCACCCACAAGATACTTTAGCTTGAACCCAAGTTGAGGGTCGATGTTGCTACCCTTCACGTGGCGATAAAGCTGGAGAGTGATCAATTAGAAGCTCGCCACTAGTGCGTGCTGCTCCAAGCTTGTTCTAAATACAGGACAAGCTATTTTAGACATAACTTGGGATTGAACTTGTTTTCCCTAGACTTGTAATCGGTCTCCTTGACCACTCGACCCCGTCGTGATCAGAACCGGTAGTAATTCATGTGTGATAAAAAAATGAGGATTTATTTTTACTTTTTCTTGACACTTCGGAGGGAAAGTAAGGTGACCATCTAAAAAAATCGAACTCGAGATTTTGATAAATGTCGACATTTCATGACCCCCTGACAGCAAAATTTGGTTTTCGCAATGCCGTATGTCTGTCTGTCCATCTGTACCTCGGGCTAGAGCCGAAACTATATTGCCGATTGGGCTAAGACTTTATATCTAGAGTTTTCATAAGGTTCCACTGAAGGGTTTTTGTAATTATATATCTAACCCTAAATTTAAGGGTAGTTTACTGAAAAACAAGAAGAGAAAAAAATCGATTTTATCGAAACTCTCTAACGATTTTGATTAAATTTTATAACTAGACACTGTTTATCATTATAAACTAGATGGCAACTCTCATGAAAATGATTTTGAGGGTATTTTTTAAATAGGGTAAATTTTTCCAATTTTTATAATTTCTCCCAATTACTTGAGATACTAAATATATACCAAATATATATACTTTTTAATTCAGGGGTTTGAAAATGAATTTGATTGTTAAGATCTTTGGTGGACAGATGTTTTTCTCTTTTCTCAAGTTTTCTGTAACATTATTCCAATTTCCTATTGCCATGGAATAAGTAAATAACAGTGTATATTATTTCATCTATGATCTTTGATATGTTGTTCCTACAACAATGTATAGACCTATTATTTCGTTTCACAAAATTTACGAGTTTTTAGTAAACGCATATTTTAAGATAAGAGGGAGAAAGTCTGTGCGGTATACCGTACCATTTATTTAAATTGGCTAATGGATGTAAAACGTGGATTATATGATTCTCCCCTCTTTGATACTCAACCCCCGCCCCCGCTTTTGTGTACACAATTTAGACCACACAGCTGTCCCGATATTATTTCCGTGCCACGTCTGCCAAGTGGCAAGGACGCTTGTCGTCTTTTTTTTTTTTACAGAGTCCCCGACTACACATTTGTAAACACGGCCCCGCGTCGTCAAACTGTCAGTAGAGCTCCTCCCCCCCCAACAGCCCGCGCTTCAAAATAAGACGCACTCAACCCACCTTACCCTTTCGTCCGCGCAATTTGTTTAGCTTCTGTACAACTTTTTTTTTTTTTTCTTTCAGAAGAGATTTATCCCCGCGATTTACTGAAATTAATTACTTGCAGCTAATGAAAGCATCTTTTAGGACTGACAGTTCTATGTGTGTGGTTTAGTGCTTTGCGAAGAGTTACTTAAATAGGTCGCTCCGAGTTTCATTACGTTAATGAAATGTAAAGTATACAGGGTTTATGAATGTTGCAGAAAGGATAAAGGCTGGATGTATACAGTACACGCAAATCTATAAGTAAACAAACCGGACGAGCGAGTCGTCGACATCAAATGAAAAGTTGGTTCGGTTCTTTCAAGTATTATTTATATGAAAACTCATAATTAAAGGTATAAAATATGTGTTTTTTTTTATTCCCCAGGAGGGAAAGTAAAGGTATAGAGATGTTATTACATATTTAGACTACTCTCGGAAATTAATGATTTTTAATACTTTGTATGTTTACTAAAAAAAAAAGAAAAAAGAACCACCTGCCATTTTAAAATAACTAGTACGACTCCTATTTCACTTTTTTAGTTTTAAACATATAAGCTTATTTCTGTACAGCTGTATAATATAAGATTTTTTCATTGCTAGAGCTACATTTTAATACCAAGAGTATTAACGGATTGCAAGAGATAGAGATGAATAAAACGCCACTTTAAATTAAATGCACCTGCATTAAGGGGGTAGTGTAGGGGAAGTGAGAAAAGGTCAATGTTTTTGAAGTTTTTATAGAAAAACATGTTCAAAATAAATAAAATATTTTTCCAGTATAAAACTTAAAGTTTTAATTTTCTTCACGTAGTAATCTCACAATTCTTGAATATATAATTAGAGAGTGTCCTAGAATTTAATGATAACTTTTACCTTCATTAAAAAAGTTATCATCAAACCCTAATATGCTCATGACAAATAGTCAACAACTGTTGATATCACCATATGAAGAAAATTAAACTCTATGCTTCTACTGGAGCAATATTAGTGTATCTATTTTTTTAATTGTTTATTAGGAATTTGACCTTTTATCGCGTCCCCTTACTTCCCACCTTAAGTCGCTAATAGGCAGTAGGCCTACTGGCGGAAAAAAATCACCAATAAAATATATGTTTTATTTTTGTATTTCATTTTAATTATCAGGCTGACTACCCCATGTCTTGAGGGTATCATACATCCTTTCCTCCACCCTCATTTCCTAGATTACCCGCCATCATCTTTAGTGACACCTACCTAGCTAAACCCGCCACTCTGCCCCGGGGAACATGGCCAGGGGCTGGACTCCCCTGGTGACAGCCGCCGCGTTGTGCCTGGTGGCGGTGAGCATGACGGTGATGGTGACGGCGGCCCGCCGCTCTGCCACACACGAGGACGACCTGTTCGCCCCTCAGAGGCGGGAGCGTTTCAACGCCGAGCGGCGTGGAAAGCTGAAGAAGCAGCAGCCAGCCTACCTGCCCCTACCCGCCGTCAAGGAGAGGAAGCCCAACATCATCCTCATCCTCACCGACGATCAGGACGTTGAACTAGGTGCCGTAGTTTGTTTAAATACTGAATGAACATGACACGTTGGTCTAGATCAGGCGCTCTTACTCCCTTCAGTGGCCGGTTAATCAAAGTCGTCACTCTCGTTATAGATTGGCCTGCTGATGACGGGGAGATTGGAGTTCGAATCCCGGTTGAGTCTACTGATTATGGTTACCCCCAGTTAATATACCCTAGTCTATAATGTCTATCTGCGCGGTCCCGGGTTGGAATCTTGGTGAAGGCTGAAAGTGTTCCCCATCGTTCAGTGTTGATTAATTAACGTTCTGGATTCGGGTTACTGTGCTTGTGATATAGTTAATTTGGCATATGAGCAGGCTAGTGGAATTAAATGTGAACCCGCACCGGTGGGCACGTGGACTAAAATGTCAAGCCCATCTAGTCTGGTTTGCCGGTTATGGGGAGGGACAGGTGTTCGAATACTGGTTGGTGGTACCCAAGGGTGAATTTTCAAAAAGGGATTTACACTCTCTTTTCACGTAAATACGTGAAAATTTCCAGCTGCCTGCTATAAGAACTTGAAATTATAAATATTGAATCATATTTAAACTATTTTCGAATGAACAGAGGAACTTTTAAAAGGTTGCTCACCAAATTTTCTCCATTAATTAATATTTTTAAAAACACACACACACTTTATAAATGATAAAAGCGTGAAGTTTTTGCAATGTGAAAATATATTTTGTTCATATTTTAAATGTCGCAATTTTCTTTGATTAAAACCTAGCTCATCTTCTATAAGGTAAATATTGTATAAAAGATCTATAAAAGAAATTATTTTATGGATCTTCAAAGTTATAGCATATTTATTTTTATTAAATAACTTGTACCTTTTTTTTATAGGTATTTAACGTGCACTTTCTGAACTGACCGATTATATCAGCAGACAACCTATAAGCACTAAATTAAATCTAAAACAGACACAACACTCGGTCCCCAGACCGTTAATTCTTCACTCTAAAAGGAGAAACCCCAATTTCACTAATGATAAAATGTTTCGCCCATGTCGGGAATTTAACCAAGGACCCTCAACTCAAAATAAATATGATAATGTAAAACCGCCCTTATGGTTCTAATGGTCATAGCTATCAACGCTTGAGACTGTATTTATAATGAACTTTGTGTACATCTAATAGGTTCGTTTATTCAATTTCTATCCTTGGAGGTCAGGATTATTCCTTTGGCCGAGTACACCGAGGGCGAGTTTCTCCCAATAGTGTGTTTTTGATCCTCTCCTCAGGCGATCGCCGACCCATTTTCTTTACATTTGACCATTATCAACCTGTCCCCTTAGGTTACCTAGTCCAAGGCAATGCCAGTCGTCACTGTCGCCATAATGTGAAATGTGTGACGCATGCGCAGGCTCGCTCAACTTCATGCCGCGGACGCTGCGCCTGCTGCGCAACGGTGGCGCCGAGTTCCGTCACGCGTACGTGACGACGCCTATGTGCTGCCCCTCGCGCAGCTCCCTGCTCACCGGGATGTACGTGCACAACCACCAGGTGTTCACCAACAACGACAACTGCTCCAGCCCCCAGTGGCAGGCCACCCACGAGACGCGCTCCTTCGCCACCTACCTCTCCAACGCCGGCTATCGCACAGGTCAGTCAGAGGACATCTACAAAAAAAAGTTACCAGACCAAATTATGTATCCCTACGTCGAACCACATGATCTGCAAAAACATGTGTCTAGCAGCTGTCACTTCTAACAGTCAAAATTTAGGTAGGCCTATATACCTAAATGTTGACTGTCAGAAGTCACCTGTGAGCTGTCAGTCAGCACCAAAGAAGTCATGGGGCTACTTTAGGTGCCATTTACATTATGTATTTCGGTAGTTTGTCATTTTAAAATAAAATAATTAATTGGATATATATGTTCGGAATAGTTTTACTTTTTAATAAGATACTATAAAGGACGCCGCCCACTTGAAAATACATATCCTCACAACACAATATACCTCATAGAATGGCAGTTCTTAAGTTCCAAAACTACTAATCCGGTCCACGTTATAAATTAATGTATTTATATGAAGAAGGTCGTTTATTTTGATTTCAAAACATTGACATTTCTCGTTAAACGTCGCTAAAAATGAACTAATTTCAACTACTAATAGGTGACCTGGTGGTCTAGGGGTAAGGTGTCAGACTTCTGTGCTGAGGGTCCGGGGTTCAATCCTCGGTCACGGCACAGATTTATACACATTAGCGTAAGTGCGTATAACCCGAACGGGTAGTAAGACGCGGTGCTAATAATAATAATAATAATAATAATAATAATTCAACTACTAATATTTTTTTTTTAATCGTAAAACTTAAAATGTAAGGTTTTTGGTCCTAAGGGGACATGTCGATATCTTTCACCTCTATTTTGGTATGAACCATATTTTGAAATAACAAAACACTTCATTCCACCGAGAGCAATATACTAAATTTAGTGTCTTCTTTATTAGTGGGACTTAACTAGTGTTGAGTCATCGAAAATTACAACAAACCCTTTTCCCAAAATACCCTAACTCCATTATTCTCACCATCAATAAGAGCGAAATATTTAATTTTAGTTTATTTCCCCTACCCCGACATATATTTGGAAATAGGCCCCTGCTAAACACCAGCAAAATTGAGACAAGAGGAATAGTTTCTTAATATATATATATATTTTTATTTATTTATATTTATTTATTTATTTATATAAGTAAATAATTATATAAAAAGCTATTTTGCTCAACTAAATTCCACTTTATTTTAATGGCGACTAAAGGAAACGGCACTATGTTGCTACTCCTGTTTTAACCGGTGTTATATATCCAAGTTGCAGAATTTTCATAGGTAGTACCTTATTTAACAGATAAGTTACTAGCTCTACTTTTAATTATTCATATTCATACGTCAGGTTATGTTATCTTTAGCTATCACTTTTGTATATTATCAATACTTATAAAATAACATTGACAGCATTTTATTTTTATTATTAATACTGGCAGCAAAAAAGTTTGTGTTTTCTTAAAGGCCCTTTCTATTAAAATTGGACTGTAAACTTTATCCGTGACGCAATACATACGCTTAACGTTCTCGGCTACGGTAGCACCAATAATGGATTTTCATAAATCGGCTTTCTACAACATCGACTGCCATTCTTCTCGCGATTGGATCGCTTCTGAGCGTGATGACTTCCGATCGCATTACAGTGGGTTAGAGAGAACTATAATCTACGAATCGGCAATAAAAGGTGTGATTCTATAATAGAAGATGGTGCTTTAAAAAAAAAAGAAAAAAAAAGAACTAAACGACTTTTAGGAAAGATAAAAAAAATTGGGTCGTGACTAGCATCCCCATAAACTTTTTTTTTAGATCCGCCTCTTACTACCCGTTCGAGTTATGCGCTTATGTATTAATTACGCTAGTGGTTTTAGGGCTTGGGAAGGTTATATTCATAAGAAGTGTACCCCACATTTGCGTGGAGGAAGAATTAAAAACCATTTAGTAAAAACCACCCTCAGTACACCTGACTGAGATTCGAACCTCGATCTCTCCATCATCGGTAGTTTAGTCTACTGCGAAATTAGCGCGTTAGACCATGCGGCCACCGAAGCTGGTATAAACCCTCTTCTTCTAGAAAATGTGAGTTGATTTTTTTCCGCACTGCTTTTTTTATAAGCCGATCGTTAAACTACACTAGGCTACAGGCTATGAGGGAACTGCAAGTTTTATAAGGGGATATTAGCCGTTTCTGAATTCCTGCTATGACTGAAATTATAAACTAGGCTAATATAATGGTGGCAACATCAACAAACTCTTCAGCCTTGCAAGATTATATATATTATTCGAAGAATGACAGAACAAGTGAAAATAAGTGAATTTCAACGTTTTTACTTTACAGATTAAGCCAGACGTTCCTTCAAAGATTGTAACTTAATAGTGTACACTCTTTTACTCTGAAAGGTAGCAATCTTACCTTGACGGAATGTACTACTTTCCTATCTTGAAAGCTACGCCATAGTGGAAACTTGCCAAGTAATTTTGCTACTTTACAGGGTGAACAGAGGGTACATTTTTCAACAGAAGCTGGGTGGTCCATAAAAGTCCAACTTTTTTTTTTGCAGTTCTTATATCAAAACATGTTTTTACAAAAATAAACTATTGCTTCAGTACAAACATAAAGTTTAATTCTCTTTGCATGTTGATATCAACAGTTCTTGAATATCTTGTCATGAGCTTAGTGGCATTAGATCAGAATTTTTTTAAACTAATAGAAAAGTTGTTATTAAATTCCAGGACACCATTGACAAATATTCAAGAACTGTTGTAATCAAAATGTGAAGAAAATTAAAGTCTTGTGTTTTTACTAAAACAATATTTGATTTCTTTTGACCAAAGAAAGTTTTTCTATAAAACTGCAAAAACATCTACCTTTTCTCGCTTCACCTACATCTTGCCCTTAATAGAAATACTTTATATAATGATTTAAAAGTATTATTAATATGTAAACTGAAATAGTTCCAGAAAAATAAAGGATTCATACGGATGCGAACTTGGATATATGGGATTGCGGATGAATTATGAGCAACGAGGATATTTTTTGACTCAAATATTTTCGAAAGTTAAGTCCCTAAAGGATGAAAGCTGTGTTTAATCTAGAAATATGTTTAGGCTACGCCAATAACCCCATCTGTTATCGGATAGCGCTTCAAAGTATGTTTAAAATGGTGTCCAACCGCGAGGTAGTAAAGTCTTACAATCAAAATATCCGGGATAATTACCATGTCTTTCTCAAAGACGAAAACCATTTCCAAAACACGTTTCTTCTTTGTTTATTTTCACTAATTCAGAATCTTGTTGACTGGAAACGACGCGTGTAAAATAACCATCGGTGGCAGCCTGGTCTGCTACTGCTTTATTCGATAGTTTGAAACATTCATATTTTAAACGGACGTTTTAAACCTTTACTAAAATTTGAAATCAATTTAGTTTGAAACTAAAATGGAAGCATTTTTTTCCGGGGTAGTAGAATAAGATAATTTAAATAAAGGCTTTGGTAAAATCTAAAACAGCTTTAAAACGATTATATTCACACAATTTATTCTACTAAAAATATTGTAGAAGCGAACTTTCGAATTTCGCGTGAAGTTTCTTTCCTGTTGTTTTATATCAATTTTTATATTTTTTATAACAGGAATTAGCGTGATTTGTGTCCCTGGATCTTACAGGTTATCGAGATGTGTGTGTGTGTAGAAAAAATAGCACCCCGAAGTACATACAACTCAGGAAGTGTAATGTCCATACCAAATATCAGCTATATAGGAGTACATTTGTATGTTGCATCTACCATCTTGGATCCACCATTTTGAATTTTTCTCATAATTTTTCTTCGAATTTGTCTCATAATGATGGCATGCTGGATGCTTATATTTTAGCTCTATGGGATACAATTTTTCACGTTGCGTTCGCCATATTTGATCCACCATCTTACATTTTCCAATTTTTGGATTTTTCTCATAAAGATAGCATGCTTCATAGAGTCCATATCAGCTCTAGGATGTTGTAAAGTGGGAGAAATAGCCCTGGGAGGACAGATAGACACCGCATGGATGTTAAATAATTATGTCTATTCTGGTAATGACTTTAAGAAGATATAAATGCTTTTTTTTGTGGTCCGCATTGGTGATATTTTATTTTGTTATTAGTATTTAGTAGGTATTGACATTATTTACTCAAAGTGACAGTTAAAAGGTCACACGAATAGACATACACATAATTGAAAATTGTTCTAGAAACTTTTGATAGAGTTGAAAAAGGTTCCTTTCTATCTAAAGCGGAATGTAAACACATAATGAATTATTTTAAAAACTGCGCAAGCCACTCCTGAGTATTGTTAATCTATTTCGTGTTTCATTAGATAAGCCTTTGTAATTCCCGATGATCTGCGTTTGTAACTGTTGCGAAATGTTTATTCAACTGCGTTTCCCAGATGAATACAGCGACTGTCTAGGTTTTGAGGTCGAGAGGTAATTAATTCATCTATTTTAAATTCAGAAACGCTAGTCCAACATATTAATGCACCGTTGTTGGTTTGTTATTTTTGTAGTGACTGCAGGATTACCATGTTTTGATCGATTCAGATACTTCTGGTATAGCTAAATATAAACCCTTAAGGTCGACAGCAACAAATATTCCCTCGTGATTGCGCATTATATTCTGCCACGCAAGATAATCATTACTTCAGCAGCATTGCAAGTTTACAGGCCAATTTTCTTAGAAAGGGACTTTTTATTTTTGTGACCTAAAATTGGTAGAATTTCATCATGTTATTATCGACACTTTAGCTCAGTCGGTAGCGTGTCTACTGAGCTGAGGGTCCTTGGTTCGATTCTTGCAATAGCCGGAAAAATGTATCATGGGGGAAATTGGGGGTTGCCCCTTTCACAGTGATGAATTAGTGGCCGGGGTCTGGATTTTATGTAAGTTATAGATTTAAGTTAGTTAATACGTCGTGTGCTGATATTATCAGTCGGTTCAGAAAGTACGCGTTAAATACCTCAAATATAACTTAAATTAACAACTATTCCAATAGTGTTATATTATATGTCTTGATAAACTTTATCAAAAGTGACAGCTCTTGCGTTATTGTGTTTGACTCTGACTCGGGAAGGCGGGTTTCGATTCATGGCCAGATGCATTGAATTTAAAAAAAATACAATTCTTAATTTTCCTTTTACGATAATGCTGATGCATTTTTTTAATGCTCCCTCTTCGTTATATTCCCTCAGATTAGATAGGTGTTTAAAATCCAATGAAAGTTATTCACCATAATTTCACTATGATAAATTCTTTGTCATGGCAGGAATCGAATACGGCACCTCTTTAGCATAGATGTGCGCAGACACACTATTGGCGCCTATCACCCTTGAACTAATATGTTTGGAGGGGAGGGGGATACATAGTATTTTACCCATTAATTATCATGTTTAATAGGAAGGGGGTGGGGGACCGGAGAACACCGAAGGTGCGAAAGAGGTAGAAACCTCAAATTAAAAGCCCACAAAAATATGGATAAAAAGCGAACAGAGAAAAACAACTTCATAACATGGCAATATGACAAACATGTATTATAAAAAGCACCCTTGCGCTTTATAATAATAAAAATAATAAAACTTAGGCCCAATCTTACAATGTCATGTTATTCTATTCGTTAGGGCTTAACATGCGGTTAAGCGATAACAACCACTACTTTGGATTTTACAATGTTTGGTTAGAGCTAGCGTCCTCGTTAAAGTGCTCGTAAAGTTAACGTGAGGTCTACCTTCTGGTTAGCATTTTAACGTCCACATTAACTTACAAACATTCCGCCATATTGTTTTATGGCAATTGGTTTTTATTCAAGTGAGGTTATATTATTATTTTTAGAAACTTTGGACAGTTATTTATGAATTCTCTTGCTTTTAATATTGTCCACCAGTAATTAAATATATGTTTCACCAATGATCATCTAATCATAGATTTGTGGTATTATATTACTGACTTTCCGTGACTTTAATATGTACCACTTTGGCGAACATGATACGGTGTTAGACTATCAAGCAAGCGGCTCGTGTTCAATCCCATATACTTCTTCTTTTTTTAAGAACAAATTACTCCCAGTTTAACACAAAGATGATAATAAAATAACTATGTTAAATTTATTCCTTCTATTTAATATAGCTGTTTAATTTGGGACGCCTCCATTTCTTTTGGTCAAATTTGTAGAGAGGGTGATTTATAAGTCGTCGTACGACATGGGGCAGAGGTTTTTAATTTCTGGTATTGCCTTTTATTACAACTATTTTGGCTTAGGCCTACAGGCTCTTCTTTCCTATTAAAAATATGTACATTATTTTCAATGGTTTCACTTTGCAATTTGGAGTTGTCATTTCTTGCTGTTAATAGT
>CABFWO010000059.1:533785-552708 GCA_902155825.1 Timema genevievae
GGTGACCTGGTGGTCTAGGGGTAAGGTGTTGGACTTCTGTGCTGGGGGTTCGGGGTTCAATCATCGGTTCAGGTACAGATTTATCTGATTGCCAAACCCTTCCTTCACCTCTGACAAGACGTGTATTAATCACAACTTGTGAATGTGTGGAATACCAGGCCTCCACCGTGGTTCGGATCCCACGTTAAACTGTAGGTCCTCCATTTAACCCACAATCACCCTACCATTACACATTAGCATAAGTGTGTAGAACCCGAACAGGTAGTAAGACGCGGTGCTAATAATAATAATAATTATTATTATAAAAATTGTGAGGTTTGTTTACCTCACCGGTGAGACACGAGGCGATTTCAGGTGAGGTGCAGTGGGATTAATTTTCTGAAACGATTGTTAATTTTCCCCTGATGTGCTAAAGTTCTGGAAAACTGTAAATAAAAAAATATACAAAAGAGACCATCCCGCTTTAGCCAATGAAGCATTACACATTATCATGCATGAAGTTTCCATCTTAATAATATCTGTTAGCATGGTCGAAATATTGATCATTGGTGATATGTTAGTCCCTCTTTCACAGCTTGATAAATTAATGTTCGAGAGCGGGGTGTTGTGTATTTTCTAGATATATGATAGTTTAAATGTCGTGTGCTGATATAATCAGTCGATTCAGAAAATCCAGCTACAGTAACTTTATGAGATATTATGTACGATTTAACTCGTTTAGAGTGTTTAAGTTATAACTTCTGTTATTGTTGTTTTCAGGGTATTTCGGCAAGTACCTCAACAAGTACAACGGCAGTTACATACCCCCTGGCTGGAGGGAGTGGGGAGGGCTCATCATGAACTCCCGCTACTACAACTACTCGATCAACCTAAACGGCAAGAAGATCAAACATGGCGCTGACTATCACAAGGTAACATAACCTTCATATCCTCCTGCGGTCTTATGGTCACGGTTGGCGAACCTGTGTGTGGCGCGCGAGAAGATTTTCTTGGCACGCGATGTTCACTTTTTGTCCCAGGGTTGGCAACGCACCTAAAAAACCCGGAGAAAACAATCTCACAAAAAAAAGATCTTATAAAAATACAGGAATATTTGTTAATTTGAGAAACTTTGCTTCAAGCATTTGTGTATAACACCTTAGCTCAGTCGGTAGCGTGTCTGCCTACTGAGTTAAAGGTCTAGGGTTTGATTCCAGGCATGGCCGAAAAAGGTAACATTGGTGACATGTCGGGTCCTCCCTTTCACAGTGATAAATTAACGGCTGGAGGCTGGATGTTGTGTCTGTTCCAGGTTTAAACTAGTTTACCGACCTAATGGCTGCCGTCTATTGGCGAAGATAATGCCAGCTTCTGTGGTCAGCACAACGAACCCTCCGGCCGTTAATCTCAGTTTTCTAGACCGAAGCCGTTATTTTTTTTCATTCGCGTAGTTCCCCAACTATCCTCACGAGGCTGAGTTTGACCCCATGCCAGACACACAGCTTCAAACAAAATCTAGAAGTGTCTCTCAGCCATGACCTCTGGATCTCTAGCTGGGATTTCTGACCACTGTACCACAAAGCGCTAATCAATTGCTGCAGATGTCTTAACCTCTCTCCTGAATCATTGAGTTGAGGAAAGACTCCATATAATATATCACCGTCAGGTTATGACATGAATACTAAAACTTTATTAAAAATGAAACATTATTCTACTATATTTCAATCAAAGTTCTTTAGAAAAATGGAAATTCCTTCTATAAAACGTGAAAAATAAGAAGAATTTGACAGTAAAAATTAGTGGCAACCCTGTATTCAAAGTTGTTTTTTCTCTGACGCTTTGATTTTAATAAGACTTTAAAATTATTATGATTATTATTATGATTATTTGTAAAATAATTATTGGTCTCTTATTAATTTTTTGTCACAGTGTGCTTAGATTCTGTTTAACCGCATCGGTGGCCACATGGACTAAAGCGTTTCTCTCGCATTAGACTGGATTGCCGTTGAAGGAGAGAGAGGGGTTTGAATCCCGGGTTGGGCTTACTAAGGGCTCGGCCAGACTGACAAGCGCGTGAGCAACTGAGCGACTGCGTGGCCAAACTGGCGAGCGAGCGCGTGAATAGCAGATAGCTCTCGATAGCTGTTGACGAGGAGGCAAAGGTTCGAATCTTGGCTCAGTGAACTGAGGGTGGTTTTTGACAAGTGATTTATTGTTGTGGTTTTCTCATCCTCTATCCGCGCTAATGGTGATTCTTATTTGTAAAGGCCTACTTTGATTATAATATTGAAGTATTTTAACATATGTTTTACATATATATATATGGTTTAAGATCTCACCAATTAAATTAGGCCGTTAGTAGCAAGTGTGCTAAACCTATCGATAATAATAATGACAAAATGAGAAGTTTTCCTAGCACTCAATGAACCAATATACAATAATATTGCCTAGCGCCTGTAAACTAGACTGTACCGGCTTGATAGCTCCAGTCTGGCCACCTCTCATTACAACCAATGTATTCTATTTTACTTTTTAGTCGTTCGCTCGCTCAGTCTGGCCGTACCCTAAGGGTGACCTTTTTAAATAAATGGTTTCACATTCCTCCTACACTCAATTTTGTGTAAATTTCCTCAAAATGTTTCCTTCCTCATTCCTATCACATAAGTGTAATTATATATATATATATGTGTGTGTGTGACCCGATTATATATTGAGGTGGAGGGGAGGGGAACAAAACTTTTTTTCAGAAATATTGCCTAAATAGATATCCTCTAGAACTCTCAACTTTTGTGTCATATATAAGAAAAAAATGATTAGGCCTATAATAATAAAATAACACGCTTCATTGACTGGAATAATTTAAGGTGTTCGCTCTCGTGTTGGATTGGTCTGTCGGTAACGGGGAGATTGAGGTTCGAATCCCGGTCGGGTCTACTGAAGATTGTATTTCTTAAAAAAAATTCACTCCCCCCCCCACCCCGGTTTCCCCTCACCCTAATGCGGGTACACTTTCTATAAACGCAACCTTCCTTATCCTTGCGTAACTATCCCAAATGTGTAGAGCCCAGTCGGGTAGTAAGATTATGTGACAAAAATACATAAATAAACGAAATATTAATTCCTACCTAGTTGTCGAGGACAAGGCGTGATGTGCAAAAGAAGCTTTGGGGCGGGGTGAAGTAGCACGGGGCTAGGGCACGTCGAGGAAATGACGCAATTTAGAAGGAAGCGCGGAAGGATCCTTAAAACTCTTGTTCCTCTCGCTGGACCTCAGGTTCTACTCCCGGACGTGACGTCCTGCACCGCCCGTGACGTCCTGGGTGTTCTGGGGAAAGCACCTGCTCCCCCTTGTTATCTGCACACGCTCATCTTCGCTTCATCCGGCTGCGCGCGCACTCTTTATTTCGCGCGTACGCAAACATCTTTTGTTTAGAATGCTCTGAACTGGGTAAACCATCCATCCTCAACACACACGTCCGAGTTTCATACCCCGACTTTTCCGTCACCGGTAAACCCAACAAGATGAGCCTGACATCTAGTCCACGTGCCCATTGATGTGGGCCTCCCTTATTTATGTATAGGCTCGTCATATATATAAGTGCCGCGTCTTACTACACGTTCGGGTTATACGCTTATGTAATAATTACACTGATAGTTTTAAGGATTAGGGAGGTTTTGTTTAGAGGAAATGTACCCGCATTTCTGTGGAGAGATGAAAACTACCCTAAGTACAAATGCGGGTACACTTCCTCTAAATGTAACCTTCCTGATTCCTAAAACCTTCAGCGTAATTAGTATATAAGCGTATAGCCCGAACGGGTGGTAAGACGCGGTGCTATAAAAAACTTAAATCTAGAACAGATGCAACACTGGTCGTTAATTCATCACTCGTAAAGAGGAAACCCAAATAACATCAAATGATAACTGACAAGTGTTTCGGTCTTGCCGATAATCGAACCCGGGACCCTCGGCCTGGTAGGCGGACACGCTACTGACTGAACTAAGGGTTATGGAGGGCTTTATAAATAATCCTAAGCAAGTTTCAAAATGTAATTTACCGATATAGCAATGTCTTTAGAAAGAGTACGTTATAAATAAAATAAAACATCACAAAGGACTATCTCTTTAGTAGAACTCTTGAATTATTTCTAGTTTGTGTCTCCGAGAGTCTTTGACCTTATCCGAAAATTTACGAGGGCGGCGTTTGACTAGTTTTATTAGGATACTTTGATCCTTTTAAAAAAAATACTTTTTTCATTCTAGTTACGACCCCGTAAACGCACGTCTTCAAAGGCAGCTGCTTCTTCCGTCGTAAAGTTTCCCAATCCAGGGACTAATTTGAATCCTCCCGTAAATCAATTTGAAGGTTTAAATTGTAGTATTAAGGTTACTTAGGCTGATGGTACAATTGAAATTAAATCCTAGATTTTCTCTTAGACTGGCCTTATTTTAGAATCTTCATTCTCACCCCGCATCGGTGGACACGCGGTTTAAATGGCAAGCTCATTTAGTCTGGTTTGCTGGTGATGAGAAGGTCGGGGTTTAAAACCCGACCGGGGATACTGATGATATATTTTTGTAAATGTTATCTTATTCTTCCTCCTCACAAATACAGGAATATTTCCTTTAAATTTCATCTTTTTTTAATTAGTTGAGGTAGGCCTATTTAAAGTGAATTTTATGAACCTTTTGATTATATCAGCACACTACGTATAAACTTACTTAAATCTAGAACAAACACAAAGCACCCAACCTCATAGTTGTGAAAGGTAAAAATCACATTTTGCCAGTGACGAATGTTTCGGCCATGCCAGGAGTCGAACCTGGGACCCTGAGCTAAGTAGGCAGGCACGCTACCGACTGAGCTAAGGTGTCGCGAACTTAAATAATTTTCATCCCAACCCCAATTGCGTAACTAAACACGGGTAGCCCTGATGGATGGAAAGAATCAGTTCTCTATATACAGGGTGTATCTATTTATCTGGGAAGTTATTGTTGTGTGGATAGTAGACCTCAAAACAACACAAAACGTCCTTTTGAACATATATGCCATATGTTCTATGGTTTCTGATATAATTAAGGCCTTTCAAGATTCTTCCGGAATTGTAAACAGCCTTACCTAAGACACCTTTGTTGCACCTCTTGTAAGTGACGTATCATTGCTTTTACACAGGCAGGGCTGCAGCTACACTAAGAAGGGTGCATGAAGAGGGTTATTAAGAATTCCAGCAGAAGCTTGTACGGCCTTATTTCGGGAAACATCCAACTTAGAACATATATGTTCATATGGCACTTTTTTGTGTTGTTTTGAGGTGTACCGTAACATGTGGGACTCATTTCAGTGGCAGACAGGAGACAAAAACAAGAAGAAGAAAAAGTTAATATTAACATGTGTCCCATTTTATCTTGTTTCCGAGTTATAGTCATGTTCGTACTCCAGTAATGTGGAGCTGCTAAACATTATAGGAAGTGCTCAAAATGGTCACCTTTGGCCTGAATGAAAGTCTGCAGTCTTCGTGACGTAGAATGCTGCACTCTTTCAAAACTACCAGGTGTTTGGAACAACCAGAAATAAACCATAGAACAAACCTAGCCAACAGGTCGAGAGGTACCGAGTATGGTATGCGAAAAGTTTAGTGGCATCTCTTGGCTGTAACTCGGAAACAAGGTCAAATAGAATACTTGTTTATATCAACTTTTCTCGTTGTTTTTGTGTCTCCTGTCCACCTCTGAAGTGGGTACCACTTGTTAAGGTACACCCTGTATATACGTGAGATATTATAGGTTTTTTTTTATCACCGCGTCTTATTACACGTTATACTACTATAAAACCACATGGCTGACTCACTCACTCACCGACATTAATGTTTACCCACTTCCAGATGAGCTAGAAACTTTAAATTTGGCAAACTTATAGTTTCTAGCCTGTAACTGACGGGAAAGTTACAAAAAGCTAAAAAAATTAATTTTGAACCCCTGAAAAAGTTCAAAATTGTGGAACAACTTTAAAAGTTGGTGCGGACCTTTCTTTGGAGGTCTCTTGTGGCTAAACGGTAAGACCTATAAAAAAACGGATTGCACCAGCAGCTACGGATTTGGCGAGATAAAGCTAGATTTTTTTATTTTAGGTAAATTTTGCACATTTTCCAAACATTTTTTAATTTTCTGACACACTTAAGGGACTATAATCACAAAATTTGGCAGGAATATTGGCACATCCAATTGCCATAAGCGGGCCAAATTTGATGACTGGGGGACTTGGGGGACGGAGCTCCCAACGAGCAAAGCGAGTTCGGGTCATACGCTAAGTACTAATTACGCTAATGGGTTAGGAATGGGAAAGGTTGAATTTAGAGGAAGTGAACCCGCATTTGCATGGAGGGAGAGTGGAAAATCATTTAGGAAAAACTGTTAACCCGACTGAGATTCGAACCCCGATCTCCCCGTCTTCGGCATTCTAGCTCAACACGAAAAGAGCGCTTTAGTCAACTACGTCATCGAGGTGGGTTATAGGTTGTTGATGGCTAACCTATTAGGACTAACATTAATTCCAACGTTCGTTCTCTTGTGACAGTTTCATTTTTAAGTGTACACCTTGCTGTAATAGATTCTAGACCTCTTTAAAACTATTGAAGCCCACGTGTGAGAAACAGACAAATATTGGGATCTTGTCATTCTATAACAAGTTCAGGGGTAGGTTTCGGTGATCCGCAAAACATTAACGCTGCATGATCATTCTAGCACACTAGGGGCCAAATGCTGTAAAATGGATTCGTATTGCACTTTGTTGCCGTTGATTATAATATCAAGGTTCGAATCTGTACTAAATGAACCGGGTATTACTTCTTTACATAATTAGATACACGCAGTGGTTCTTCTTTTAACACTTGTGTGTTTTTCATATCACCTCTTTAGAGTAAATTATTATTATTAGCACCGCGTCTTACTACCCGTTCGGGTGATACGCACTTACGCTAATATGTAATGTTAGGGTGATTGTGAGATGAAAATGGAGGACCTACAGTTTAACGTGGGATCCGAACCACGGTGGAGGCCTGGTATTCCACACATTCACAAGTTGTGATTAATACACGTCTTGTCAGAGGTGAAGGAAGCGTTCGGCAATCAGATAAATCCGTGCCGGGACCTAGGATTGAACCCCGGACCCCCAGCACAGAAGTCTGACACCTTACCTCTAGACCACAAGGTAACCTTTTTAGAGTAAATAATTAACAACCACTCGCATTGGAGATCGCACGGTCTAACGCGTCACTCTCGTGATATACTGGATTGCTGTTGACTGGGGAGATTGCGGCTTGAATCCCACTCGGTTGTAGTGAGAGTGGTTTCCCCTAAATGGTTTCACAATCTCTACACGCGCAGATGCGGGTACACTTTAAACATTCTACCCTCGTCATCCTCATTCCATTAGCGTAATTAACGGATGCGTATAACCCGAACAAGGTTAGTAAAATAAAAACAACATTTGCGTAAAATGTACAAATGAAAATAAAATAAATGTGGAGAACACAACAAATGGGAATTTTCCCTATAGACTCTCTTTGAGTTTTAAATAAGTGACGAGAGGAGATGAAAAATGTAGGTTATGCTGATATTTTCTGATAAAAATAATAAAAAGCACAAAAGAGCCGGTCACTTTTTTTTGTTGCATTATGCATATACTTACCGCTGTGTGGACACTACTAAATTCCACTGCGCGACTTCAGAAACCCATGTATTATGCATCCACAGGCACCTGCGTTTTCCGCGGAAACCAGGAAGTTTGTGTCATGAACGTCACAGCGTCGAATATCTACCCTCACCACTCCTTTCCTCCCCTCCCCTCCCTCCGCCTCCCACGGTGTCGTAGTCTCCAAGAAGTTGAAACCTGCAACTACGCCCCTCTTACGCCCTCTACCTCCCTCATCAACTAAGTGGCAAGTTTTTATTTATTTGAGGTATTTAACGTGTACTCTATGACCCAATTGATTATATCAGCACGCGGTAATTTTCTATGAGCGAGAGCTAAAGGGCCTACCAATTTTGCCGGGAAAGGTATTTTCACAGACCTTCCAGGGTTCTCTTACTTGCCACAATCGACATGGAACCTACTATTTTACTTCCCCTCCGAAAGAAGTTGTGCTACGGATTTTTAAAGCTCAAGGAAAATCCGTTGACCTTGACTGGGTTTGAACCCAAGAAAATGGGGTAAATTGCTTGCCTCAGGACCCAAAGACCACCGAGGACAAGTGGCAAGTAACTGACTGTTAAAACATAACAATTTTTTTTACAGCCAAAATAAATATTATTTATATATATATATATAATATTATAAATATATATATAAAACCGCGTCTTACCACCCATTAGGTCTATACGCTAATGTACTTCATACGCTAATGGACTGGGTATGAGGAAGGTTGAATTTAGAGGGAGGGTTTAAGGTGAAGTCAAACCAGTTTTGCAAAATATCGCTAAAGTACTTTGAGAAATCAAGTTTTAACGATACTCGGCTTTTAGCTTTAACATATAGTATATAGGTCTATCTGTTCAGAACCTTGCTAGTGTCTATCGCTCTATCGGTGAATATATACATGTAATCACAATATATCATTTCTAGGATATGTTTTTTGTATAAGGTTTTAATACTCGTCCTAGGATAATTTTATTCTTATAGATCGCGTTGTCAGGGTCCCGCCTTACTAGCTTCAGGGGTTACGGAGATTCATCTGGGGTTGGTCGGGTGTGGTTGGGGGGTTTTAAAGTCTTGTGCCCGTGAACCCCGCCCCCCTCCCCCAGAAGGGTGATTCCCTAGCCCCAGCGGTTCAGGAGACACGTCTTGGGGTGGGGATGGGGTGGAGTTTTAGGCTGTGCGTTATAAGTAATTTTAATTAGCTTGTATGTTAACCTAACGTCTTGAATTATGCCCATGCGAAATTCCGGCACACACATCACACACATACAAAGTGATTATTACTTAATTGGAAAGTATGAGATATAAATAAAGGGAGAATTTAAACAATGGCTTCACAAGAATGGAAATTGCTAATTTGAAAGAGTTAACTGCCTAAAAATAAAGCTACTAAATTGAAATTTTGTGGTTATGTTGCTTACAACTTTGATTACTATCTAGACATCAAATTTATAACATAACCTCACATTTCTTTAAGGCTAATACTTTAAGAAAGCACGGTTAATAAAAACAATAAAAATTGGCTACAGTTACACGAAATATATACATATTACTGGTATACTAATAGTATACTTAGCACCGCGTCTTACTACCCGTTCGTGTTATTCGTTTATGTACTAATTACGCTAATGGTTTTAGGGATGTTACAGGCCTATTAATAATAAGATTACCCACATTCTTGTGGAAGGAGAGTGGAAAACCATTTTTGAAAAACCACCCTCAGTACACCCGACCGAGATTCGAACTTTAATATCCCCGTCATCGGCAGTCTAGTCTACTGCGAGAGTAGCGTGTTAGATCACGCGGCCACCAAAGCGGGTGCCAGCGATTGTGTGTGAAACGGCTCGTAGAGCTAAATTAAAGGTCCTACATTACGTTAGTATATTGTAGTGAAAAGAAAACCTGCTTGAACATCTTCGCTTAATCAGTCTTACTTTAGCGTATCGCTTGAGCTTGAACAATATCGCTTGAGCAGTCAGGCCTCACATAAGCGGTTTAGTTTTAACTCCCTCGCTTGAGAAATCTCGCTTGATCTACCTCTCTTAAGAAGTTGGGCCTGAATAGCTGTACCTGAGCAATCTCGTTGCAGAAGTTGATCTACGTCCCGGTACAGGAGATGTAGAGGGGGGCAATGCCGTCACCTGTCCTTGTGGTCGAGTCTTGGGGAGCCTTGGTTCTATCCCACATGCTACCTAAATGATTTTAGTATGTATATAGGTCAATCCCCTCATCCAAACAATGTATTAGTTGGGTTATGTTAAGCTGTGATAAATGTAGGGGAACTAAGAGTCTTATGACGACGGAACTCTTTTGCTTAGAAAGTGAACGGTTGGTTTTGTTGCAGGACTACTACCCGGACCTGATAGCCAACGACTCGGTGGCGTTCCTACGACAGTCCAAGCAGTATTTCGCCCGCAAGCCCGTTATGCTGGTACTCAGTTTCCCGGCCCCCCACGGGCCAGAGGACTCCGCCCCTCAGTACTCGCACCTCTTCTTCAACGTCACCACGCACCAGTGAGTACCCTACAAAGTACTACAAAGTACCATACTGGAACATGACCGCTGCGTTCCCACGTTTCAACGTATGGCCATGTAGTCTTTCATTCAAAAATATCCCCATATCCAAATTAAATCGCGTGGGAGTAATCGTAGCAAGAGACAAAAAAATGGCAGCCTGTTAACTTTTAACTGTTTAACTTTTATCAATATTTGACGGAACGTGTGATTGGCACTATCTCAGGCTGCCTAGAAGAGAAAAGCCCCGTGAGATACTTTGTGCCACTGCTCTACTAACGTACAAGGCGAGTGTGTTGCCTATCTTGCGGGCTTCATATTCTCTCTGCCTAGAGTCATAGTGTTGTCCTTTAAGATAATACTCAAACATTTCTGGCTAAACGGAGTGTACTGGAAATGAACAATTTAGAACTAATAGGTGTTTTTTTTATGTTTGCGCCGTGCCTTTCTATCCGTCCGGGCTATTCGCATATTTACACTAATGAGGTAGGGATGACGGAGGTATAGTTTTAGAGGAAATAAAGTCGTGTTAGTGTGGAGAAAGAAAGTAGAAAACCGTTTAGGAAAATACATCCTTATTAAACACGGCCAGGATTCGAACCCTGATCTCGCCGTCACCGAATAATCAAACCATATGAGGCTTATGCCTTAGCCCGTGTAACCACTTATACAACCTGCATCGATGGTCGCATAGTCTAACGCGTCATTCTAGATGTTTCATTTTTCTCTTTTAGAATGAGCTAACCATCTGCTTGTTATGATTCAAAAATAAAAAGGGTGTTTTTGTGGTTATCAAATTAAAAAAAAAGTTTTGTAAAATTTTTACTTCAAAATCAACTGTTTTTAACCGGTTTAAGGTCTCTTTGAACATGAAATAAATCACACATTTGTGAGATTAGTTCAAATTGTACTCAATTATGTTACAATGGTGTAATGTAACCTGAATACTATGCCAGTGAAAACTTTGAGCAGCATCTTGCAGAATACAGGTTTAAGTTTCTGCAAAGTGTGCACGGGAGTTTGTGGTTGGAACCTCGGTTGATTGTACTGGGGTTTTTTGCTCTCTAAATAGTTCTACACTACATGTAAACGTGGGTACATGTCATCTCAAGTTCTACCACTCTCATCTCTATCCTATGAACGTTTATTAATGTATGCGTATACCTTTCTCACACTGTGTCCTTAGATTGGTGTGTGTTATTTGGTAACGGTTGTCTTCTCATCCGTGTATTGATATGTTTTGATCTTCTATTACGATTACTTCCGATCTTGGACAAAGGGAAGTCTAGTTTGCTTCCTACAACCCCCCCCCCCTCACTCCCCCAAGTGAGCTAATACACTTCCTCATGCCCCCCGCTCACCACCGTATTACGTTTTGTCGGATCAGAATATTATAAGGACGTACGGTGAAAATAAGGTGACTGTTGACAGCACCTGAAAGAGTTAGGGACTTTGTTTGAATCCAGGCAAGGTCTAAAGATTTGTTTTTGTGCGGTCTCAGGGGATTTTGTTTGTTTGTTTTTTAGTTAATACATGTTAACACTCACTATTTAACGGCTCAATCTTCGGGATACGGCTGAGGAGGATATTTTTAATTGACGTGAACCCGCATTCGCTTGGAGAAGGGGAAACCACAGTGTAAATCACTTGTGGATATCCACTCCCCAGTGCACCCGAACCTCAACCTCCTCCAACGGTTATTCATTAAATTATGATCCTGGCACCTTAGACTTTGTGACCATCTATTCGGGTAGCTTAGTTTACGATCGTATACTTATACAATATAAACTTTATTTTTAAAAAGCATATGTTAATAATTACTAAAAATAACATAAGCAATGGCAATAACCAAATTATTATTAGTTTATGACATTGTTTTTAAAATATTCGACAGTCACATACCCCTTTTGGGGCCATAGCCAAATTAACGTTACCTTTCCAAATCTTCATAGTATTATATTACAAAAAAAAATCGATTTTATTTTAATCAAGCTTTAGTGGTAAGTTAATACAAAAACGTGACAAAGGGAAAGAAAATCTTATAATGAAGCCCATGAAATCACGTCATCATCTTCTTAATTTGTTTATCAGAATTAATATTATCAACAAATACGTTATGATTAAATGATAAGATTAAGGAAGAGTTTGTTTGTCTGTCATGAGCATTGCGTGATATCTACCGCACGCATAGTTCTAAAAATTTTAAAAATTATTGCCCTCTTGGTACGAACGTGTGCATCTCGGAAGCAGGAATTTTAAAATGTCGACTAATTTTTTTTATTTATTAAAATTTGGGTTGGAAGTAAAAAAAATGCTATGGGCAACGCAGAACTTAAAAGCACTAACTTTAAAGTTACTTTCCACGTACAATCATAACCAAACTAAAAACATTTCGCCCGGCTAACGGCGGTTTCTTCAACTTGTGATTAATAAATCTCTGATATTTCTCGCGTACCTCTTGAAATAGGCTACTTCGCTCACCCCTAAGACAGGCATTGTGAAACTTACTTAGATCTTTTAAGGTGCGGCCGAAGGGAGCGCGAATAGTTTTTTGTCCAAAATAAATCAAATATTTTTCCAGCAGTAATATAGAGTTTAGTTTTCTGCACACGCTAATATCAACAGATCTTAAATATCTGTCAAGGGTGTCCTGGAATTTTGTCAGATGTTCAAGATCTGTTGATATTAGCGTGTGCAGAAAACTAAACTCTATGTTGCTATTGGAGAAATATTTGATTTATTCCGGCCAAAAAAATTCAATTCTATAAAAACTGTAAAATTACTTGCGCTACCTTTGGCCGCACCTTAAGGTGGGAGTGTAGGGGACGCTAGAAAAGCGCAGAACAGTAGGGCCCCCATATCCGTGGGTAACACGTTCCTACATCTACCTCAGTTACGTGAAACCGTGGACAGTACCGAACTATTATATAACATAATATTCATGTAACATACATCAATACGGTAAAGTTTAATTGATAAATTATTCACAGTAAGACATTACCAACATTAGATGAAGTAATCATGTGTACTGTACACTACAGTATACTTACTATTCTACATTCTTCTAGTTGTGACAATCACTGATGATGATGGTGATATGATTGCACCATGCTCATAGTAGACACGTTTATGATGCTAATAGTACTGCCGGTTCTCGCTTGGGGCGTGGTTTGAATCTTAAAACTATTTTTCTTTGATTAAAAGTAAATACAATTGGGCAGCTGTAAACCGCGAATACGGAAGCCCTACTGTATTCTTACAGTTTTTATATAGCAACATCTTTTTGGACAAAATAAATCAAATATTACTTCAGTACAAAAGTATAGTTAAATTTTCTTCACGTGCTGACCTCAATTTTTCTTGAGTATCTGTCGAGGATGTCCTGGAACTTAATGACAAATCTTTCTCTCCATTAGAAAAGTTTTTCATCAAATGCCGCTATGCTCATGATAGATATTCAACAGCTGTTGACATCACCATGTGAATAAAATTAAACTCTAGATTTGTACTGGAGCAATATTTTATTCATTTTGGCCAAAAAAAGTTTTGCTATTAAAACTTTTGAAAAAAAACTTTTCTCGCGTTCCCTATATCAACATACAATATGGTCTGATTCTTGTTTTTTATATAAATGTTTCATTACATACACAATTTGTGATTTCCACATTTTAAAATAGGGCATTATTTGGGGTAATCAAGCAAGTGAGGTTTATGTAGGCCTATCACATTAAATCTCACCAATGTTCTATTTCCAAAATTTGTTAAAAATGAGTGCACCAAATATGTGCAATGTTTGGTAGGATGTAAATTTGTGAACAGTGGTTTTCTCTAATGAAAATGAACAAAACACCTGAAAGGTTACGGCTTACGGACACGCGTTTGTCATCAATTATGAAAGTGAATTAAACATAAGAGTTAATGTCGAAGAGTACGGGTATCACAGTTTGGGAGACCCAGGCTTAGATAATTCCAGCGTACCTGACGTCGAATTCGATGTAATATATATACAACCACACAATTTGAATGAAATTAAGATTTGTAAGTGCCCTAAAATAAATCCAAAAGGGTTTGTAAGCATTCTAAAAAAAAAATCATACAGCAATCTTATAAATGACCGTGTGACTCATTATAAATTGAAATGCTCTTGCTGAAATATCAAACAAACGATTAAAACATGACATCATATGGTTTTGTTATTTTTTTTAAAAGTTAATTGTTCTTTGTAGCGTGTTTTTTTTTTGTAACCTAAAGACACAGCAGGATGTAGTGTAAATAACACATACAAAATGTCAGACGTTATCTTGTACCACCGGCAGTACATACCCATAACTCATTTCAACGTTCGCAGGTTTTACGACAGCACTGGCAGGCTGACGTGTTTTACACCAGAGAAACTAATTTAGACGAGAAAATAGTTGGCTGGTGGCTAGAGCTCGGTGGTAGTAGTACCCTCTTTTCTTTCTTTTTTTTAAATTCAAACAAGTTTACACTCCGTTTAACCCGAAAGGTCTTACCTTGATGAATTACATTATGGCTCTTTCTCATAAGCAGCGACATAGTGTTACAATGTAAGGTAAGTTTTCTCCTTTTCAGGGTAAACTATTCTTCCACAGTAGCGCACCCAGAAACTTATTGGGCGCGAGGGTCTCATATGATATAGCGAAGCTATCTAAGTTATCGTTTTGGTACTTTTATTCCAATTACGAATTTTAAAGGAAATGTATTTATTCAAGTTTTATTAAGACAAGTTCATTAATGGGCTACATCATCTTTGAGAAGTTTGAACAATTTATATCCACCTGTAGCGATCCGACCCTGCAAAGTGTGTTCTAAACGTTGGGATATTTATTCAAACCTCTAAAAATTAAACGTTTAATTAACCAACCTATATTATTTAAACGTTAATAAACGCATATTCCTTCAATCTCAACAATTTTAATTTTTCGTGTGACTCCCCCCCACCTAAATTATTTTGTATAGATGAAGGAAAACAGGGGATAAATCCCTAATCGGGAATATATCGAGCCAAAGTGATACGCCATATTTTGTGATTACTATTACGGTGTACCTTTTGAATATAAAGTCGTAGATCTGGTCTCATTTAAGGCGCTAGAATAGCTTAGCAGAAATTCGTAAACTCCAGAAACCAAGTGGGCTTATAAAGTTCCTGGATGGAGCTTTCAAGTACTAGAAGAACAAACAGGAGAGGAGGAAAATACAAATTCTAATACAATTTGTGTTGTGACACCCCCCTATTAAATAAAATCGTTTGATTGGAAAAGATCCATTCTATGCTCCTAAATCAGCTACCTTTCGTTTCCAGGGCATTTATCTCGAAACATAACATATACTTCATGTTAACTTTAACACGATCCATAAGTTTTATTGAGCGACGTACTGAAGCGTCACTTGATCCAACTTTCTAAAGTAAGGGTACAGTACATATTGTGTTTTTTAGTATTTAAGGTCCTTAAAACTAGCTGTAAAGAACAGGAGAGATTGTAAAAGATCTCCCCGAACCGAGTCGCACTTTTTTAAATGACAGTGGAAGCGATCTTGGCCGATTTCTTTCTAAAAAGGGGAAATCTTCCAAGGGGACGCGGTGAGTGTTGCAAGAAGCCTTCGTGGCAGCCATTGGGAAAATACTCGTGATCACGCCGTCATACAGATCGGACGTGTGTTGGATGCTCGCTATTACGCCGTCATACAGATCGGACGTGTGTTGGATGCTCGCTATACACGCCGTCATACAGATCGGACGTGTGTTGGATGCTCGCTATCACGCCGTCATACAGATCGGACATGTGTTGGATGCTCGCTATTACGCCGTCATACAGCTCGGACATGTGTTGGATGCTCGCTATTACACCATCATACAGCTCGGATGAGCATCATCACACACTCGCGCAGTCGATCCAACTCAACTTTTATTAGATATATTCATTGTGTGGAATGAATTAATCATAATATTCCATTTGTGATCTTTAATTGATATTATCTTCCATTTAAATCAAACCCATACTAATCGTTGCTAGGGAACATGAAACTACCTGGCGCCCGAACACAATATCCTTAAATACTTAAATCTAGCGCTGAGGTATAAACTGACGCACGTGAATCCAGGGTGATCAGGTCGTATACTAACCTGGCTAGGATCCGAACTTTGGACGCCGTGACGGATCGACCGCGTGACGTTAGAAACTCTTAATGATCAACCAAAATATGTGGATGTTTGGACTTTTTAGAATGGAGAGTTTCACCTTTAAAACTATGTTTACAAGTCTTTACTTGTATTTTTTACTTGGTATTCTGTCTTAAGACAAGTTTATTCCTTTTATTAGTGAACTTAGACCGCCAATGTTCCCTGTCCTCTGCCGCCTCCTCCTCTAGCTCCTACGATTTTCTTCTTTCCTTCAAGTCATCCAATATTTGTATCTTCCTTCTTCTCAAGCTCCTCTTTCCAGTAAATAACAAACTCGTGTACTGTTAAGTTTTATTAACATTTAACCTAATCGCAATATCTGGTTGTTAATATAGCTGCTAAACCCTGTACTTGGTAGAAAGGGTGGCCTGATAGGCCCTTTTCCCTGTCAGAATTCTGTAATATAGTAGTATTTTGGTAGGCCAAAAAGCCTTTCAGGCATTCCTTTCTACCATGAACAGGGTATACCTAGGCAGCCCCTTTAAACTATGCATTCAACACATCTTCAGTGCTCCACGAATTACGGATAAAACTACAGATAGCTACAAACTTGTTTTTAACTTTATTATTTTATTGTTTTATAAAATCATCACATAAATATTCAGCAGGAAATATATGGTGGCAAAAAATGTTTATTTTCCCTGGAACTTTACGCGCGAACTTGCTGTGGAATAAATGTTAAGGGAAAAAAAACTTCAACATGTTTATGTTCATCTAACAACATAATTTATAGTACTACCCTCACATGTTCGAATACAGTAAACGACTCTAGTCAAGACATATTATTATTATTATTATTATTATTATTATTATTATTATTATTATTATTATGGATTAGACAACATTTGCAATACAGTATTCTGTTATAAATAACTCGATATTGTGGTTATGCTTGTTATGGAATATTACAACTGAATATGACAGCTACGGAAACTGATCTGAGGTTTGAATCTCGGTCGGCTGCACTGAGAGTGGTTTAAAAAAAATTCCACTCTCCACACAAATGCGGGTACATTTCCTTTAAATATAGCCTTCCTAATACCTAAAACAACTAGCGTAAATTTGTCCAGAGGCGTGTAACCCGAACGGGTAGTAAGACGTGGTACTAAAAAAAACCTTCCATCGTGTTTTTCTAACGCGTGCGCTTCTACATTTTAAGCTAGTGACTTCAACTTTTGATTACATTTAAACTTTACTTTTGTAAAAATTACTGTGATTTGTTAAATTAAAAGTTAACAGCTGGGAATCAAACATTTTTGGGGATTACCAACAACACATTAACTTTGTTCTAGTGACAGCTTAATCATCTTTTATGAAGTGTTATTGTGTTACCTATTAACTAGACTTTCGATGGCAGAGAGATCGGGGTTCGAATCCTGTCCGGTTCTACTGAAGGTGGTTTTACAAGATGATTTTCCAATTTCTCACCACGCAAATGTGGGTACACTTTCTCTAAATTCAACCTTTCTCATACCTAACTGATTATCGTAGTTAGTACTTATAATATGTATAACCTGAACAGGTAAAAAGACGCAGTGCTAAAACAAAAACAAGGCACTAAAAATTACCAAACAATGTGTGTATTTTTAAATGTGAACTTTTAATTTCAAAAGCACAGTAATTTTTTGTAAACATATACATCCTGAAGTTGTTTTAAAAGTAGTGTACATGGCCCTAACAGAGTTTATCACAGTATAAGTCTACAAGCTCACAATTTAAACAACGGTGTCCAGCTTGATATGCTTTTAAAACTCCCGCGTTCCCAGTTGTTTTTTAGCACCGCGTCTTACTACCCATTCGGGTTGCACGCCTATATAATAATTACGCTAATGTGCTGGGTATTAGGAAGGTTTAATTTAAAGGGAAGTGCACCTGCATTTGCTTGAAGGCCGGATAGAAACCCATTTAGAAAAATACCACCCTCAGTGCACACGACCTGAATCGAACCCCTATCGCCCGCCCTGTCTTCGGCAGTTTAGTGAGAGTAGTTAGCTGGACTATGCGGCCATCAAAGAGCCAGGTTTTTTTTTAAGCGCGATATAATTAATTTCAAATCGGCAAAACCAAACGTCTTCTCTCGACTGTAGCAGAACAGGTGGTTTTCTTGTGTACTTTGTTCTCAGAAACATTTCAAGTATCTTGTTTGGAAAAAAAATAAGTTTACTCTGATCTATTTGTACGTGTTGTCAGGTCAAAATATACTAAAATAAATACTAAGCGTTTAAAATAATAACAACGAGGTGCTTTTAGTTTGATATACAGATAATAAGTGATATTTTTTAGTAAAATGTGGACCCTTGCATCAGTGGTCACACCGACTAAGGCATCATTTGAGTCTGGTTTCGTTTGCAGTCGACGGGGAAATAATGAACTCAAATCGTGGTTGAGGTGTTTTTTTCTTAGATTGTTTCACGCTCTACCTCCGGGAAAATTCTGATGCATTTCCTCAAAATTATACCCTATTACGTTATTGTGAACATATACAGACCCCGGAAGGGTAATAAGACACGAAATATGTAAAAAAAAAAAAAAAAA
>CABFWO010000059.1:553554-565527 GCA_902155825.1 Timema genevievae
TCTCGTCTTGTTTGGTTTGATAGTGATGGGAAGGTGGACTCCTGGACTAAAGCGTCAATCTCGTCTTGTTTGGTTTGATAGTGATGGGAAGGTGGACTCCTGGACTAAAGCGTCAATCTCGTCTTGTTTGGTTTGATAGTGATGGGAAGGTGGACTCCTGGACTAAAGCGTCAATCTCGTCTTGTTTGGTTTGATAGTGATGGGAAGGTGGACTCCTGGACTAAAGCGTCAATCTCGTCTTGTTTGGTTTGATAGTGATGGGAAGGTGGACTCCTGGACTAAAGCGTCAATCTCGTCTTGTTTGGTTTGATAGTGATGGGAAGGTGGACTCCTGGACTAAAGCGTCAATCTCGTCTTGTTTGGTTTGATAGTGATGGGAAGGTGGACTCCTGGACTAAAGCGTCAATCTCGTCTTGTTTGGTTTGATAGTGATGGGAAGGTGGACTCCTGGACTAAAGCGTCAATCTCGTCTTGTTTGGTTTGATAGTGATGGGAAGGTGGACTCCTGGACTAAAGCGTCAATCTCGTCTTGTTTGGTTTGATAGTGATGGGAAGGTGGACTCCTGGACTAAAGCGTCAATCTCGTCTTGTTTGGTTTGATAGTGATGGGAAGGTGGACTCCTGGACTAAAGCGTCAATCTCGTCTTGTTTGGTTTGATAGTGATGGGAAGGTGGACTCCTGGACTAAAGCGTCAATCTCGTCTTGTTTGGTTTGATAGTGATGGGAAGGTGGACTCCTGGACTAAAGCGTCAATCTCGTCTTGTTTGGTTTGATAGTGATGGGAAGGTGGACTCCTGGACTAAAGCGTCAATCTCGTCTTGTTTAATTTGATAGTGATGGGAAGGTCTTGATGTCCTGAGATTTTTTTTTTCCTTAGATGGTTTCCCACTCTCCCTCCACACAAATGTTTCATCCCCACCCAATAAGTGGATATCTGGACGGCCATTAAGACGTGAAGTACGATAAAATTAAAGATTTTAGATTGGGTTTTAATGTTAATTATATAACACGGCATGACAAAGGTGAATTTCTCACCATCCCACCCTTAGAAAAAGGGTGGGTAAAACTAGAGATGTGAGATGGACCATTTTCCTCTAAATTTTTTTTCAATAAATTTGTTCAACTATTTGAATGAAGCGAATGCATATTACTCAAGTTTTATAGAATAGCGGATCCATTACATAGTTCATTCTCTTATCACACTCGCACGTATAGACTACAGCTCTTAGTGGTTGGTTGTGTCACTAACGTCTGGGTTCCCTGGTCTGCTAAATACCACTATTATAAGCATAGCCTTTGTTAATACAGCCCCTATCCCCTGTGATTTCACGATCTGAAACTTCATGATCTAGAATTTTCCGACTACACAATAAACTACCCCAGTATATATAGCGGGAACTCGAACCTAATTAAATGTTAAGGAATATATTGATTTTAAAGCGGTGTATCAATCATTCAAAGCGGAAACTAAGCACATCAAAGCTACTCCGTAAGTATTCAAGCACCATCACTTTCGAAACCATTCCACTTTTGTAATATGGATTCAAACAAGTATTTTACTAAATAAACCAATTAATGTAAACTTTGCCGACTTACACATCCGTGAAGGTCCGTAGATTCATAGTCCCTAAGAGATAGACTCCAGAGCAAAACAAAACTCTGTATACACATTACGATAAATAAGTCTTGAAACCTAACACATATTTATGTTGACTTTATCCGAATTTGTGATTCACAGCGAAAGACGTATTGAGTTTTGCTTTTTCTCACTTTTCTAAAACCAGGCCTATTGTGCTTTTTAGGATGTACGAGCTTGACATAAAAATTAGTGGTTGAGAATAGGACATTTTTACAAGATCTCCCCTACCCCGGGGTGCAGTTTTTTAAAGCAGTTAAAGTGACCTTGGTCTATTTATTTTTAGCAAGGGAAATCGACCATGTGGGTTACGTGGGTAGCAGGAGACCTCGCGACTTAATCGCGGTCAAGCAATCAACCAGAATTTACGTGTGAAAAGTTCGTGCAGTCAAAGGGTATGGGAGTGGAATAGTCACTTCAACTCAAATTTCATCAGAAATAGTCATTTTATAAATATCAACCATAATCAAAGTGTTAATAAACCTGAATTATTAATTTGTGATTTTTATTGTAAATCCAAACTTTTATAAACGTTGTTAGGGAATGTAAAACTACCTGGCGCTCGAACACAATATATAAAAATCGAGCGCCGATTTGTCAACTAACGCACGAGAGTCAAAGGTCGCATACTAAACTGGTCAGGATCCGAACCAAGGACGTCTGGGGCAGATAAGACGCGTGCTGTTAAGGGTATATGATAAAATACCGACTCCGTAGAAATAAAATGCTCTGTACACAAAATACCGATCCATAAGTTCGTAGTCCATGAGAAGCGAGACTCCTCAGGAGAAGATTGCTCTGTTCACAAAGTCCCATAAGTCCGTGCCATTTCTTGAGGACTGTTGTGCATAGCTGCCGAGAGACAATCATAGGCAGACGAATTGATGAATATCGGTGTGCGAATCGAAATTAAAGTGACAGTGAGTGATAGCAAAGGAAATGTTCATTTTTTTTAAACTTGTCGTGTTTTCATTTATACACTAATATCTTTAAGATGGGATTGTAGGGAACACGAGACAAGGTAAGTGTTTTTGCAGTGTTTATACCAAAACTTTTTTTTTTACCATAAATAAATAAAATATAACTCCAGTAGGAATATAAGCATTTAATTTTCTTCACATGGTGATATAAACAGTTGTTGAATATATGTCATGAGCATAGCGGTATTAGATGACAAACTTTTTAAATGCAGAGAAAAAGTTGTCATCAAATTCCAGAACATCCATGACACATATTCAATTATTATTATTATTATTATTATTATTATTATTATTATTATTGATATCACCATTATATGGAAAATTAAACTCGATGTTTCTACTGGAGAATTATTTGATTTATTTTGACCCCCTAAAAAAAGTTTTGATACGAAAACTGCAAGAATACTGCTCTTAACTCGTGTTCTCTACTGCCTTACCTAACTTAATATTAGAAAACTAATAAATCAACGCCATCGTTATTTTAAATAAAATCACTAAACAAAAATTAAAATTATGAAAATGATGACTGTGTTTATCGTGTTTGCTGAAATTGTTTTATTTCCATGAATTGGCACAATAGCACACCTGAATAGGGACACACAGAGAAAGAGAGAGTGTGTATGTGTGCAAAATTAAAAATCATACGGACTTTTAATAATACGCAGCTTACGGAGTATGTAAACTAGGCTTACGCCTTCCTTTGTGCACAGAGTATAGATTAAGAAAGGCACGGTACGTTTTCAACGGTTGGGGAAAACCCTCACCCACCAGCCTATTGACGCAAGAGTCTAATTCCAAAAACCCACAAAGTGAGAGAAGGATAGTCTCGCGCCATCTGCCGCATTTATTTTAATAACGCTCTCACCCTCCTCTGGATAGTTCTTAGTCGACTTGGTCTTTTTTTTTTTTTTTTTTTTTTTTTTTTTTACTTTACGGTGTGTTCGCGGTGAGGTAGCAAGTGAGCTTCCCAAGTCTATATACCTCGGGCAGGTTGTAATAGTTAGACCCCTCCCCCCTCCCAACCCTTCCCTAAAGTGGTCTATAGCTTTCCCACCTTGTAGTCACGAGCTCTACCGGGAGGAAATATTTTGAAAAAGGTCATTTTAGGGACAAGAGAATAAAAATACCGTTAAATTATTTTATGGACACGTTCGAAAAGACATTTTTTTTATATAGTTCAAAGGGATGGTTTCTACGTTTTATTATATCATGTGGTTTTTTTTTTAAGTGTGCCTAAGATTTAAACTGTTTCGATTTGAATTGGAATTATCATAAAATGGGATATAACGCACTCGTAAAACTGTGTTCCTGTCCATTAAACGTTCACCCTTTCTATCCTTGTTCCCTATAACAATATCGTATCAAGTGGGGATCAGGTTTAAAAATTAAAGGGTAAACATTATATATATTTTTAATAGGAAAGACCTTTTTATAAAATACAAACACTATCATCACGATCGACATTGATAACATTTTTACTATATTAGCATTGTTATTTTATAGGTATTGCCTCTGTAGTCAAATGGTCAGAGTTCCTGGCCATTCATCCGGAAGTCCTGGGTTCGACCCCCCCAGATCTTCTAGATTTTGCTGTGAAGCATTGGATCAGGAACGGGGTCAACTCGGCCTCGTGAGGTTCAAATAAAGACCTACTTGAATAAAAAAAGTAGAGGCTCCGTTCTATAAAACTGAGACTAATGGCTGGAGAGTTTGTTGTACTGTCCACATGACACCCTCTATCCGTAGAAGTTGGCACTATCTTCGCCAACAGATGGTAGCCGCTCTATCGGTATGGCTAAATTGAGGGGGTCGAGGTAAAAACACGATACCCTTAATTTGACGACAAAATATGTTAGCAGTGATTTCTGGCCGCATACCATTTGAATTATTTTTTATAGTCAGTCAAGACCTTGAGGATAGTCAATATCAACGAATATTCTACTTATTTTTATAGCTAGATTTAAGAATTTTATATACGTTTAAATAGTGAAAATATCCCATCTAAATCAATGAGGGTTATCATGTTTTCACACCAACCCGACAACTTCAGATCACATTAATCGACGTATGAATACGTGAAAGTATATCTAGTAACTTTTCTAGCGGTCATATAAAGAAGGCTCTTCCTATGAAATTTGGACTGTCCATTGAGACGCGTCAAGACGCTGGCGTCGTCTTCATTCACAGCTCAGCACAACGAGTTGGACGAGAGCCCAACACTACATTGCCGGCTCTTTTCGAATATTATTTTCTTTTCTATCTTTACACAAGGGAGGTTACATAGTAACAAGTCACCTTTTAATTAAAATTCTACATTTCTTTTTTTTTTCTCCCTGTCAAAAAAAACCCAACAGTGAGTCGAAGATTAAGAAAGACCACAGTAAAAAGGAACGAGAAGGTTGTTTAAGCAAAGAAGTCTGCGATAAGATGAAAGTAGAAAAAGAAAGGAAATGGGATTGTAAATAAGTACAAATGATATATTATTATACCTACAAACTTGAGATCACGTCACAACCCACAGAAAAAGCGTAACTTATAACAGGGTTTTGGTAGGAAGAGCTTTTTATTTTTGCTGTCAGCATTGATAAAATATTGTTTGTATTATTTAATAGTTGCTGATTTTTTTTCAATCAAAAAATTAATGTTGCAGATCCAAGGGCGTAGAAAACTAATTTTTTGGGGGGTAATGGCCCGCCAGAAAATGTAACTATAACTTTTAAGTCAATAAATGTTTTCAAACGATTAATGGACCATCCTAGGGAGGTTTCATCAAATTCCGGGCGAGGTTGGACCCCTCCCCTCCCCTCAAACACGTTTCCCCCACTACCTCGCCCTTTCTATTCCTTTATGCAGATCACATGTCTTGACGTATGAATACGTGAAAGTAGAGGTAGCAAATTTTTCTAGCTGTCATATAAGATCCTTCCAATTAAACTTGGATTTTAGTTAAACCCTGATTTATATAGTAAGCCCCACTTTCGAACACCACCATTGATTGAAAGTCACAAAAATATGGCATTGTAAAAATGTGACTTATTAGGTTTATTAATTAAATAGTTATCAAATGCTTTTAATAATACTTCCTAATGGATTACTTTATAATTTAATGTTAGCTTATTAATTAAACGGACCAAGAATTTAAATATAAATAGTAATAATTCTTTTCACACGATTGTGACATCATGAGTTTCAAGTTTTTAAATAACGGGTTTCCTATTAAATTCAGTCTAAGGGGGGGATGAACCCCCTATACAGATAGAAAATATCTTCGTAGCCCTCGCCTAGAATCGATGCAGGGTCTCCTCGACTTGGTGGCATGACATTCCAATCACTTATCCACTGTGGATGGACTGCTGAATAGTATTATTCAATCGATCCTACACTCGGGCATTCTTCCCAAAAGGAATTTCTTCGATGGGAAGAACTCGCCTCGCCTACTTCCTTATTCCCTCCCTCGAATAGTTTGATCAGATTAAGTGGGGGGTAGGGGCGTGAAAGGCTGTCCTAGAAATTTGAAAAAAAAAAAAAAAAATCCCACGAACACCCTGTCAAAAATCACGAGCTTTGCTCCTTTTGTCCGATGGGTGACGTCATCTGTCTCCATGACAACTCTGCACTGAATTTCAGCTGAACAATGGAGAGCCGGCAAGAAAAGAACGAGGTTATTTCAATTTCGTGTTTCCTTTCAAAGTTGATGTCTGCATTATTATTATTATTATGATTATTATTATTATGATTATTATTATTATTTCTGTTAGGTTAAGGGTAGACCACGTGTTCTTAAAATGGCACTATTGTTCGGCGGGAGAATTTTCAAATTTAATTCCAGGAGAAATAAACACAAAGATTGTGAGATTCTATTTGCATTCCACACCCGTAACTTTGATTCGGGCCGCTCACCTTGGCCGCGTTATAACTTTATGACGTTATTCTAGAAAAAAGAAAGAGATAGAAAGACACTGTAACACGCTTGTACAGCCTTTATCGAGATATATAATGGGTATTTTCTAAACTTTTGGTTTTCATGCACCGCGTCTTATTACCCATTTGGGTTGTACGCTTATGTACTAATCACGATAATGTGTTGGGGATAAGAAAGGTATTTAGAATAAGTGTACCCGTATTTGCGTGGAAAGAGAGAGAGAGAGGTGAACCTTTTATGGGGGAAACCACCCTCAGTACACCCGAATGGGATCGAACCACGATCTCCCCGTCATCAGCAGTCTGGTCTATTGAGAGAATAGCGCCTTAGACAATGCGGCCACCGAAGTGGGTGACGTATAAACTATCTTAACATAAGACAAGACGCTTATTCTAACACATCCTGCTCTAGCGCATTAATATTTACCAAACGGGTAGCAGGCTGAACCCATGTACATACATATTATATAGTTATATATTAATTTTTCTAACTATATCAGCTAACTACCCGTCCGGGTTTTACGCTTAAATACTAATTACACTAATGGATTAGGAATTGGGAAGGTTGAATTTAGAGGAAGTGAACCCGCATTAGCGTGGAGGGAGAGTGGAAAACCATTTAGGAAAAACCACCCCCAGTTCACCCGACCGAGATTCGAACCTCGATCTCCACGTCCTCTGTGGTCTAGCTCAACACGACTGGCGCGTTAGCTAACTACGCCACCGAGGCGGGTAGCGTAATTAGTACAGAAGTGTATAACCCGAACGGTTAGTGAGACCACCCGAGAGAGAACGGATTAAAGACACGAGTTTATCATAAATTATTAAAACTATTTTAAAATAAGAAAGTCTTGACGCTCACGCCCGTGCTGCAATTAAAAGATTTAAGATTTCTTATAAAAAAATAGTGTTTCTTTAAAAAAAACTTTAAAAATAATAGATTGGTAACAATATTGATTTTTTTTAAATACGGTCACCTCAGAATTTTGAGTTTTTGTTACGGTCCTTATGATAAAAATAGTTTGACACGCCTGGCCTAGGACGTCACTCTCTCACTAGACTGAACTGCCGATGCCGGAGGAGATCGGGGTTTGAATCCCAGCTGCGTGTAGCCTACTGCTGAGGGTGTTTTTTTTTTAAATTGTTTTACAGCCTCCCTCTACGCATATACGGACACACTTCCAATAAATTCGGCCTTCCTAATACATTTGTGTAATTAGTACATAATTTTATAGCCCGAACGGTTAGGCCTATCAAGAGGCGGTGCTAAAAAAATTACCCGTTAACCCTGTCAGGACTAGAAATTACTTGATCCCATTTCATATCCGAGCATGCTAGCCAATCTCGTCGGCGCCGCCCAAACTCTGCCGGTAATCACATACTTCACCCACAAATTACATTGCTGACAAATACGGTAAAAATGTGGCTACACGCGCGCTATGTGAAACACCTGAACCGGGAGAGTTTGATGTGCGAGTTGAAAGGATAAGAGGGGCGAGTGGAGGGGAAATAACCACATAACAAACCGGCCCAGTGGTGTAGTGGTCAGTGCACCTTGCTACGAATCTAGGGGTCGCGGGCTCGATTCCCGGCTAGTATCACGAGTATCCTTCCCTAAAGGGGAATTATCCCAACGGTCAATAGGTTTTGGTTGATTAGGCTTAAGTTAGGTTTAAGATCATTACTGGTGCCACACCACTATCACTATCATCATAAAATCATCTCATTGCTGGTACGACGTGTAGACAACCTCCTATGGTGTGCCCTGGGTAACGTTCTGTGCCACCAGTGTGGCGAATAGTCTACACACGCAGGCTACTGAACTAGATACTGTTTCTTTCACGGTCATTGATGCCATACGCTAAAAAAAAAAAAAAAACACTATACCCTGCCAATTACTGAATGGGTTTGAATTCCAGCCGATTGTACTGAGGTCAATATTTTCCTAACTGGTTTCCCACGCACCATTCACACGAATGTGGATACATTTCGTCTTAAGTCTAACTTACTTATCTTCCTACCTCATTAGTGTGACTAAACGCATATAACCCGAACGGTTAGTAAGACGCATCATAAAAAAATCCACTAAATTATAGATCTAAAACCTTACTAGTACATTACAGGACTCTAGTTTTTATAAGAAATGGCGCTTCATTCTACTCGGTATATTTTGGTACTAAATCATTTGTAGGCCTTTATATTTCAGGCGAGCTTTATTGCCATGACCCTCCAAATATATGTTAGTTCTATAGAATGGTATTTTATATTTTGGATAAGCCACAGGGCTGTGGTGGCAAAGACACACAGAGAACGCGGCACGATTAAAATATTGTTATTTTTATGGACCTCTATACAGAAGATGGAACGCTAATGTCCGTGATTTAAATCTTTTCTTTAAAAAACAAAACTATCAACGTCAAATATACCAAAACTAATTTCCTCAAACGATTCAGGTTTACTCTAGGCCTATGCTATTTTTCTTTCGCTATAAGTTATGGATATCCTTTTAAAAGAATAACTTTATAAACTACGACATTTAGAGGTCGAATTTATAATTTAAAATATCCCAAATGTGTGTTGGAAGGATAAATTAAGCGGTTTCATCTAACTTCATTAATCCGATGTTGAACGTTTTGAGGCGTTAACTTTCAGACGATCGAAATGTGACTAACAAGGGCGTAGAGAGCTTAATTTATAGAGCGGTGGTTCTAAAAAAAATTTTTAGATCGTGCCCCTTAGCCATGACTGAAAATTTAATGTACCCCCAAGTTAAAAAAATTCTAAATGACAGTCTTGAAAAAATATGACTACATGGTGAATTATTTGGATCTATTTAATCTATTGGGAAAAATATCCGTTAGCAAAATATTCCTAATGTGACAAAGCTATTTAGAGAGAATCCTATTGCTATATACTTAACTTTATCTATTATCGAGAATCGTTGTGATCAGTTAAAAAAAAACATAATTTTACTATAAAAAATCTCTAGAAAAGTTTTACACATGTTCTTCACAAATTCGTTCAAAAATAGAGAGAAAAAAGTAAACCTAAACACAATATTTTCAAATCAAAATTTTAATTTTAATTCTGGATACATATTATGAATCCCAAAGTTTTTCAGTGAGAGGGATGTGGCTGCATGATTTGGCACAACTTTTTGATGTCTGGTTGTTCATTTGAAACTTTCAAACGGAGGCCCGGCTCAAAATTTAGCTTATTGCGGTACTTATTTTTTAGGTACACCATTAATGACAAAGCAATCTCACAGAGATATGTTGTGAAAGGCATCATAAGCTGCTAATGTAGAAGGTGTCAAGTAGATGGTCGAAAATTTTCAGAAATTGGTCAATAGCTAGAGCAAATATGGGGAAAAGAGGGTTGGAAATAACCAGATAACGGTAACTGCCAACAATTAGGGTTTGCCTTAAGTCCCTTGTTATGTTGTCAACTTTCCCTTGAGATCTGTTCGCGTACCCCCTGAAAGGTGCCCGCTTACCCCTGGGGGTACGCGTACCCCAGTTTGAGAACCGCTGTTATAATATTTAAAGAGAATGAATACTTCACGTTTAAAAAAATACTTTTACAGCCCACTTGAAAAAAGAATTAGAGCACTAATGACAAACTTAGTTTAAATTCACATAATATATCGATTTGATTACAAATGAATTTTTGAAGCATCCTCAAGGAAAAAATAAAAACTATGTTGAACAGTGATAATATTAATACAAAGATAGTCAATATCTATAAATAACAGGGAAATAGAGTAAAATGCTATCAATGTTGACTGAAAACAATTTGTTTATAATTACTAAAAGGTGATCCTAATGTCCATACGTTTAACTTCTGTTCCCCTAGCCTAAAGTGTAGAATCGAGCAGGACTGGCTGAGACAGGATACGAAACTCCTCTGCAGCACATCCCTTACCCTACAATACATGTTAAGTAAAATAAAAACTAATTATAGCAATGTGTTTAATTGGAAATCAGAAATAATTTAGAACGCTGTTCTTTTTAATATTTTATGTAATGTTGGCAGCTTTATAGGAGTCTACGAATTTCAAATAATTACTTAAATTTATTTAAATAATTTGATTGAATTAACATACTGATTTGGCTGCACTCTAGTATACAAGTAGTAAGTTAAGAAGATTCCATCCTGCTGTCCTCTACCAGAAGTGTGATAAAGCGTTTACGTTAAACGTTCCTTCTGTTAAACCTCAAGTCAGCCATTTGTGGATATGATTAAGGTTTTCTCTTAAAGGTGTACCATTACGAGTGGATAGAATTCCAGTTTTTGTGGATATAATTCAGGTGGATACAATTCAGGATTTTCACAAAAGTAGTGTATTACAAAACTGTCGGAATGGATAACCATTCCGAGTGGATACATTTCCAGTTTTTGTGGATATAATTCGGGTGGATACAATTCAGGTTTTTCACAAAAGCTGTTTATTACAAAACTGTTGGAATGGATACCATTGCGAGTAGATACAATTCCAGTTTTTGTGGGTATAATTCAGGTGGATACAATTCAGGCTTTTTACAAAAGCAGATTATTACAAAACTGTCGGAATGGATATCATTCCGAGTGGATACAATTCAGTCCCCTCCACCAATCAGCAGGGCTTCACCCAATCTAAGGGTTCGGCCAGACAAGCGTGCGAGCGAGCACGTGATTAGCAGATAGCTCTCGTTAGTTGTTGACGAGGAGGCTCCGAATCTTGGCTCAGTGAACTGAAGGGTAGTTTTTGACAAGTGATTTATTGTTGTGGTTTTCTCATCCTCTCTCCACGCTAAGGGTGATTCTTATTTGTCAAGGCCTACTTTGATAATATTGAAGTATTTTAACAGATCAGTTTTACATATATATATATATATACATATAAGTATAGTTCATGATCTTACCAATTAAATTAGGCCGTTAGTAGCAAGTGTGCTAAACCTATCGATAATAATAGAAATGTCAAAATGAGAAGTTTTCCTAGCACTCAATGAACCAACATACAATAATATTGCCTAGCGCCTGTAAATTAGACTGTCCCGGGTCGAGCGCGCGCGCTTGAAAAGTAGAACCAGTTCTATCTTTCAAGCGCGCTCGCTCGCCCGGTCTGGCCGTCCCCTTAAATAGAACGGGCGTAAACAATTACATGGAACATAACTTGATAAAGTTCATCCTTCACCATCTCCTGTTACATCTAATCTGTTAATTTAGTTTACTAGACAGGGAACCTCAGCTCTATGAATGGAGTAGAAAGAGAACGAGTTTCTGGGAGTGGTTATAAATAAAGCCCCCACCCCCCACCCCACCTCCGTTATCCCCCCTTTCTTTACCAGACTAATTTCGGTAATAGTAGAGCCTACCAAAACACTCTGGCGTCTCGTTAAAGGGAGTCAGTTTAGCGCTAATTAGAGAGTATTTGAAGTGGTCTCAGTGGC
>CABFWO010000059.1:565616-612445 GCA_902155825.1 Timema genevievae
GGGGGGGGGGGGCTTGGTGTGTGCGCGCATTTAATATGAAGGTCACAAAGTGTATTTTCACGCACTTTCCTTGCTAATGTTGTTGGCAATATTCTATTTTGGCATGTAAGTGTTAATGTTTTTGTCTGTTAACTTGAAGGCAGTTTTATAGTTTATTATTGAGTACATTTTAAAATAATTGTGTTTGGTAATTTTGTTTTATTTCACCTACTAGGATGTAAAACACTAATCGGAAAGTAAAATTGTTTAATATTAGATCCTCACAATCTTAAATGGCAAACACGACCATGATTTATTAAGTCAGGTTATTTATATTGGTGGTTATTTCTAGTATTTACAATAGGTTTTATGTAATTCATATATTAGAATTATGCAAAACTAACATGTAGTTTACTTACAAATTTTTTCTTTCCTAAGATGTATTTTGCACAGTTCACCTGAATATACTTTATCGGTTTAAGCCAAGGTCATTCATTACAAATAGAAATGTCTGAAATCAAACATGGTAATTCGTTTATTTATCATCAAATGTTTTAGCTTAATTTTCTAGTGAAAACATAGAATAGATTGTTTATTGTTGATATTTAGTTTGAGCATATACTTATCACCAAAATTATGGACAACAAACCCAAAATATGTTGACCCTATACAAATCAATGTGTAACGTTTTCATTTCTTTAAAGTACATTTGTAGAAAAAGACATTGGTACTACGTTTTATTATATTTATCATCTAGGTTGTAAAAAATAGAACCGATCATTTGCATAGTATAAAAAATGTATATATATATATACCGGTATCTCACGACTCACACATATATGGTTAACTGGAAGAGAGCTTAAGGTTTTTATCAGTTTAGGTGGTTTCCATTTTTTTTTACAAAATATGATAGTGGAATAAAATAGTCATTCTTGTCCTGTAAAATATTTCTGGTTCATTCTTATTTGGAGTATGTGCCCCCCCTCCCCCCCAACATAAATCCTGGATACGGGCCTGGTACACTCCGTTCATCCTGAAACGAAACAGTCTCGAATGTTTTATCTAGGTTCTACCTATGCCGCAACTAGGCAGGTACACAGGCACAAGGCCCCCAGGATGAATGGAAATGAAACTGACCAAAAAAAGTGTCAATTATAATTAATTATATTTTTTAATTCTAAATTTCGCCACCGTGCTCTGCTGTGCGGTTCAGATGTCGGTGAACTGAGTCTGTCGAGTGGGCCTAGGGAACCAGTGGTGGATCCGCGGGGGAAGGGGAGATAGTGAGGAAATTTTCCCCCAAATGTTCAGGTATCTGACGAAATTACTTGTTTTATTTATATTTCCATTTATTTCTCTTATTTATAGGAGTCAAGGATGACCCTAAAAAAAAAGTGGGGTCTTTCCTCCTCTAAACTGGGGGTGAGGGGACCCAATTGCTCCTTGGATCCGCCCCTGCAGGCAATCCATTGCTTTATTTAGCGGTTTAGCAATGGGTACTCTCGACACAATCTTCTCGCCAACATCTGAATGACTAAATCTCAGGACTGATCGACGCGTCTTTAGAATAAAACCTGCCTAGGTGGCGTGGTTAGCTAACGCGCTAGTTTCGTGTTGAGCTAGACTGTCGAGGACGGGGAGATCGAGGTTCGAATCTCGGTCGGGTGAACTGGGGTTTGGTTTTACACTCTCCCTCCACCCAAATCTGGGTTCACTTCCTCTAAATTCAACCTTCCCAATTCCTAACCCACTAGCGTAATTAGTACTTAAGAGTCTAGCCTGAACGGCTAGTAAGACGCGATGCTAAATAATAATACAAATTTTAGAATCGATGAACGTTGCTGATTTACAAAAATCGGCTGCGGATCTCTCTAATAAGTATAACAAAGCTTCACACACGTATGAGCTCACATGTGAAATTCAAAGCTTAAGTTGGAAGCCTCGACACTAATACAAAATATTAACACTACAGCTCCCCTTGATGTTCTACCTTCATGATTTTGGATTAATTAGCCATATACGAATATCAATGCTGCTCTCCAAATATTTCTCTCTTTTCCATTTTCTACTGCTTTGTGAAAGAGAAGTTTTAGCAATTGAAAATTAATTAAGACTTATTTATGATCGACCATCGAACATTAACGACTATCCAATCTTTCCTTAGTTTCGGTTGAATATAATATCATTAAGTAAATGAGTTATGATGATGCAATCAATAAATTTGATGTAGTGAAAGTCAGTGCGATTAAAATAATTATTTTCATTTACTAAAACATGTGAATGATCTTGTATATTTTTTGTGTGCACAAAATTATTTATAAACATTATTGTTATATCGTATTTGTTTATTATTATTTTTCTCCCAAAAGAAAATTAAGGGGCCCAAACAAAGTTGCACAGGGCACATTAAGAACTGGATAAGGCGTTGGTTCTACCATTAAATAATTAAAACTACAATTCATGTGATGGTATTTTTAATAAAACAACGAAAATTATAGGGAAGTTTTCTATCATTATTTATATAAATAAAAAGAAAAGTTTGTCTCTCTGTCATGAGCATTGTGCGAAATCTACAGAACACCAAGAGTGAAATTTTAAAATTAGTAGCCCCTGTGTACCTCAAAGTTGGATTCAAAAATATATATATTTTTAATTTATTAAAAAATGGGCCGGAAGAAAAAATAAAGAGATTTATTTTTCTGTCTGTTTGAAGCAAATAAAAGCGTTGCCTGGGGTAACCACGCAATGCATTGCGAGGCTACCCCAGGCAACGCCGGGTACTTTTGATAGTTTTCAATAAAACAAAAACCCGCTTTTGTGGCCGCGTGGTCTAATGCGCTACTCTCGCAGTAGACTAGACTGCCGATGAAGGGGCGATTGAGGGTTTTTTACAAAATTGTTTTCCACCCTTCCTCCACGCAAATGTGGGTACATTTCCTTAAATATAACCTCCCTAATCCCCTAAACATTAGTGTAATTAGTACATAAGAGTATAATCCGAACTGGTAGTAAGACACGGTGATAAACAAAAAGAACAATCGTTTGTTAAGGCGATTGGCCCTTTTAATTTGACGTGGAAATGCAGAGCCATGGGAACGAACGGTTATCTTCAAGAATTTTTATTGTTTTGCAATTTTCTTTTCGGAAACGGTTTGTTCAAGAATAGAAACATGTTGATTAAGTTATAAGTTTTATACACACACCTCCTATAATTTTAACAGTGATCAACTATCGATAAAATTAACATTTTTCAATAGAAAACTGCCGGCTTCATAACAAAAAATAAGAAATTGTAACAATTAATAAACATTGATATATTATCTTAGAAGAGGTGATGAAAATATTAACATAAAAATTTCACTCTTTCTCAAGAAAACTGATACTCCCAAACGTATGATTTTTCCGCAAGACCTGTCCGGAGCTAGCGCCATGTACGGTTTCCGTGATCCATCTGTTCTTGTTGGCGCGGAAGGATACTTTGGTCGGTTGTGAAGCCACGCCACGCCTTTCACCCTCCCACCCACCATCCCACAAAATAGGTTTTAGACTTGCACTCGACAGGGCCAAGGGCCTTAATCAAGAAATATTGCGAATTAGTTCTCAACAATATAATAAAATACTAAAAACAACTATTCAAGGTTTACTTGAACACCCTTAAGCCTTTCGACGATTAAAATAAGGATCGTGGCTCAAAGAAGGTTGGTGACCCCTCTCGTATAAAGTGGGCTCCTTTCTCTCTCTCTCTCTCTCTTTCTTTCTTTCTTTCTTTCTCTTACGTGCCAAGTTGAATCCCCTTCACATGTCGTTTCAGGATCACATTCCAGGCACGTCCCACAGGCAAAATGAGGTGAACGATGATCTACTGTCCTTCTTCGGGCCAAAAAGTTGCTGGGTCGTGACCTATGAGGAGAGGTCAACCTCCCCCCACTCTTTTCTCCGTGATTTAGTGACCCGTCTCCCCCCTATACTACTAGGCAGTGTTGCCAACTTAGCTTTTTTTTACAGTTGGATTTAGATTTTTCTCAAAGTCGTCTGGCGGCTAAACTATTCGAAAAGCGGCTTACGGACACGTGCGAAAAGTAAAGGGGGGATTTCCGTATAAATATTATCTTTGATTGGCTAAATGGATAGTAACACTTTCTAGGGAACCCTCCTAGAACATTTAGCTCTCTACACTCTTGCTAGTCGAAATTCTATGCTTTGATTTTCTTGTTCGACACCTTAGCTCAGTTGGTAGCGTGTATGTCTACTTAGTCAAGGATCCCGTGTTCGAATCCTGTCATGGCAAAAATACCATTGGTCAAATGTGAGTTTTTCCTTTCACAGTGATTAATTAACGACCGGGGAGCTTGATGTTGTGTCTCTTTTAGATTTAAGTTAGTTTATAAGGCGTGTACGGATATAATCAGTAGATTCAGAACGTACACGTTAAAATACCTCAAATAATTTTTTAAAATATTTTCTTACGATTGATCAAATAGAGCATCTTTTAAGAAAATACTAACATAATTTTTGCAATCAAAATTGATATTATTTTGCAATATTTTTAGTGTTATTTTATAGGCATATATTAAATCTATTAAAAGGGATAGCTGCAGATCACATGACTTGACGTGTGTATACGTGAAAAAGTAGATCTAGCATCTTTCGATGAAAATTGAACTATACTAGCCTAATAACACTAAGATTTCAACGGGTAATAAGATGCGGTGCTAAAAAAAATAATTCATTGGGTGTGAGATGGAAGTTGTCTTTATGCATAAAAAATTAATATATATTGTAGTGTTTTTAACTATTAAAAGAAATGGTACGACACAATCGTATAACTTAGGATTATCGTAAGAAGAGCACTATTTGACAGCTACAAAAGCAATTGAGACAATTTTAATGTTTTAATACGTCAAGTCAGGCCCACCAAGTGCTCAAACCGAAGCCGCTACCAGGGGGGAAATGTGGCCCCCCTCTCTTTGTTCTGCTCGCCCTCAGTGGCTGTGTAACTTTATTTTTCTAGCAGGGCTAGGCCCTAATTAGTAAAGAGGAATTTGGGGGGGGGGGCCTTTGACCCCCTAGCCAAAGGGGGGCTTGGGACCCTTCCTTGGCAAAGTTTGAATATAGCGCTGTGTTTATTTCATGGTACTATCTTTATTCTGTTGTTAGCTTTTAAAATTTGCCATAATGATGTCATCCTCCTTTGTTCGGGACGGGGAAGTCCTGATTGAGGACAGGGGAAGTCCTGACCAAGGAGAAAGACATCACTCTGTAGTCTGTGCTGGAAACTTCACTTCTGAGGACGTAGTTTTGCAAAATCTTATATCTAAGTAATCTTTATATAAAAAAATGGCGTAATATTTTATTTAAAGAAGAATGAATATTTTCAAAAATAAATCTAAATAAAGAAATGTAAATTAAAAGGTTTTCTAGTGAAATCATAATTTATATTCAACTATCTGTAGAATTTGCGTCTCAGAAGAACATGATGTCATGGAATGTTGCCATAGTTAATAAATTTTAATAAATTAAATAAATGATACTAACGCCGGGCAATAACGACAAAGGAAAGGGTTACGATAGTTAGGACCCACGTAATCACGTAATCTCCATAGTTTGAGCCCATCGAGGGGCATATTTAATGGCAATACTAGTGAGGGCACCATAGTTGGCCCCCATCTTGGGGCAAAACACGCATTTGTAATTAAGAGAAATATATACAGTTGTAAAGCTCACTTTTTTAGTTTGTTGGCGTCGGGGGAGGAGGGACACATCAAACGTCAAAATCCATCATAATCTTGGGGTCGAAAATGTTGACGATTACAAAGCACTAAACAAAACTTGTCTCCCTCCGAAAAACTATATTCTCCCTCATTTATTTCCTCAACATATGAAACGGCGACTGGCCGACGTAGAAATATCGGCCGGTCTGTTGGGAGACTTGATGCCCTCCCTCTCCTAGTAAACGTCAAACTACCCTCGTCACCAAGTGAAGAAATGAGACACTGTTTCATCCCCCACCCCGACCTGACAGTAATATGTTTGGAATGGAATGTGAGTAGGGCTGATATTAGTCTGCGTTCCTCAGGGATGGTGGGAAAGTGTGTGTGTGTGTGAGTGTGTGTGTGAGGCGGGAGGGGGACGACGACTCTATAAGCCTACTGGAAATGAAACACACAAACCGGAGAGTGGGATACCTGCGTTCAGTTGAAGGTGGGGATGGTATAAGCCTATAAGGAAAACTCCCCTTGACCTTATCTTATCAAGAGACAAGGCTGAGAAATTAGAAGAATACGCTCGGACCAAAATCGCACCATAATGCGGTTGTATGCATTCTCCACTCGACAACAAAGAATTCGGGATAAGTTTGGTACCGTTTTCATTACAAATGATTATTTGTTAAATTTGTATTTTGGAAAAAAAAATATTTGGTTTTACTGGTCTCAATACCACTTGTTTTTTTGTTGTTTTTAAAATTATAATACAGAAAACTGCACCACGATGCAACGTTTTGGTTAGTTGCTATCTGGTAGAGGGGGGGGGGGGGCAGGGATGGTCTATTACAATCTACTATAGTAGCCATTCATGAAACATTAGGCCACTTTACAAAACTAGCGCACCTAATAAAATAAAATCTGGCCGAGTGTTCTAAGGTGTTTCATTGATTAGTATCTTCATCTCCAAGGTTATTAACGTCTTATTATAAGGGCTGAGTTTTTTGGGGTAGGGGTGCGGGGGGTAACCAATAGGAAATACAACCGCATTAGCGGGGAGAGAGGACATGAATAACACACTGATAAATCACATATGAAAACCACCCCTAAAGTGCACCTCGACCTTCCATCCATCGGTAATCCAAGCCACAGTTTGACGGCTTGGACAGAGTGACCATTGGTTGACAGCTCGAAGTTAAAAACAAAATCGTGTGGGTTGTAGTTTTACCACGTGTAATTTTATAACTTTGTTTTTCTCTCTTCTATCCACTCTAATGCAAGTACACTCTCCTTGAAATTTCCCTTCATCTTGTTTTCTACGACTAGATAGTTTTTTTTAAGTTCCATAGTTTCATGAAAAGGCCCTCTATTTGTCAAGAAGAGAGTATCGTAAACGAAACGGCATAAAAACTACATATTTATAACAGCCGGTTGCGGTCGAACTTTCTCCTTTCGGTTCAAAGTGCACATGCATAATCGCCTAATCCTACCTGTTGAAACTTGAATATTCTATTTATACGACACCCAATCTGTTATTAAGGTGGGATGAAAGAGGATGCGATAAAAGGCAAGTGGTTTTGCAGTTTTTATGACAAAACCTTTTTTTGGACAAAATAAATCAAATTTTCTCCAGTAGACCCATAGAGTTTGACTTTCATCACATGGTGACATCACCAGTTGTTGAATATCTGTCATGAGCATAACGGCATTAAACTAGAAACTTTTTAAATGAAGAGAAAAAGTTGTAATTAAATTACAGAACATCCTTGACAGATATTCAAGAAATTTTGTGGTCACAATGTGAAGAAAATTAAATTCTATGTTTATATTGGAGCAATATTTTATTTATTTTGGACAAAAAAAAATTTGCCATACAAACTGCAAAAACACTGACCTTTTGTCGCGCCCCTTTCCATCCCACCTTAAGACGTAAATTTTTACATTCGGAAGAAAACTTTTTTCGTCGCGTCTTACAACCCTCCCGGACTATCCGCATGAATCCTGTTTGGAGAAAGTGAGGCAGGAATGTCACACTGAGACCGTGAATCCTGTCAATTTTGAAGAGGTTACTAGTAAAATATATGCTACGTTTCAATATTTTAGAACTGAATGAAGTAATCATAATATCGCCCGTGCTTACGGGGCATAGTTTCCCCACAAAAGAAAACCCCTGTTTACGGAATGTTGAGGTAATTGGTGAAGTAACAGAAGGAAGGGGGGTTGGGGCTCATTTGTACATTCCTGTTACCCCTCGAGGAAGGTCGTATGTGACAGGGAGGAATGTCAACAAGAGGCAATAATGTTCTATCAGAGATCCCCCCCCTCCTCCTGCAATCAAACTAGAGGCCGACAGGTATGTAGGTGGTGGTTGGAATGGGGAGGAGGGGCTTGTCTTCTTGCAGGCTCTATCGGTGTCATCCTGCGGGAATGGAGGAGAAACTCTCGAATATTAACTTTTCGAAACCCGTTTCAATGGCCGAATGATCTAAAGGCGTCATTCTCGTGATAGACAGGAGATTGCTGATGACGGGGCGATCGTGGTTTCGAATCCCGGTTGGTTTTACTGAGGGTGGGTTACCCTAAATGGTTTCATTCTAGGTAAATGCTGGTAGATTACCTTTAAAATGATTAATTCCTCATTCTTACCCACTTAGAGTAATTATCATACATGGACAAGTAGTAAGAACCGGGTTTATATAAAAAAACACTCTACATATAGTAATCTCATCAGGTCTTGATTATTTGTAGCCTAATTAGAGTCTGTTCATGATAGGTTTTTACCTGGAGGATGACAGTTCATAAATCAAATGTTTAGATTTTGGGTTACCAACACTTGTAAAGATCATTGTTTTGTTATAAATGTAAGTTTTTAAATTACATGTTATATTTTACATTTAAAATAACGTAAACTTAAGTTTTCTCCCACAGTTTCATTACTTTTAATAATTTATTTTTACCTAATCCGAAACAATATTTTAAACATAATTAAACGTACTTACTCTCCGTTTTGGAATGTTATCTTTGATGTGTAATATAGTGCATACATTAATACCTTTTAATACAAGCATCGTGTTTACTTGGAAAAGAGAAAATACTGGTAATTTTTTTATATATAATAAATGATTTTATAATTATTTTATCGTATTTCGAAATATTTTAACTGAATAAAATATTTTTATTGACTGCGTGGGTGCATCATTGTAAAGAACTTGTTTCCGTCACGTTCAATCACATGGTTTAAGTTCACCGGTCGCCATTTTGAAGCAATGTTCGTTAGACCTTTAGTGAAAGTGCTGTGAATAGTAACTTATTTAAGTGGAATAAAACGATAAATAAGCTTCGTGTCTGACCTCAAATAAATTTATAAAAAAATATTGGCCTAAATTACTTTCGATAACTATCACATTCATACATTACCATCTGTTTTCATTACAATTATCGAAAGTGAAAGATGTCAGCTGTTGGCGTAGGGATACATTAGGGACTATTTCTAGTAACTTTTTGAGCTATGATCCAAGTAAACTAAGGTCGTGAATGAATGATAGCATAGTGGTACTTGAATATAGACTTTTTAATTGAGGAGAAAAAGTCCTTGTCCAATTGCGCGATGCTCATGACACGTACTAAACGCATCCACCCTACTTTGTTTTATTACCCCATTCAGGTTACACGCATCTATTATGATAATTACTCTAATGGGGTATTGATGAGAAAGGAAGCATTTTAGAGATAATCTACCCATAATTTACATAAAAGAGTGGGAAGTAATTTGAGTAAAAACATCATCAATTTACCTGACTGAGATTCGAACCCCTAACATACGGACCTTATCTCGCGTTCCCTTTCACCCCAAACTAAACGTTTTTTTTATTTCTAGCTGTTCTGAGCTATGCATTTAATTATTTTACTCGATTACTGCCACTTTATAATATTACGCAAGGCTTGGTTTCATTCCCGTGAGATTACATTATTGAAATAGTATTGGGTATTGAGGAGGGGGAAAGTTAGGTATCTAAAGGGAGAGGGTACCTAACTTAGCCATGTTACCAAGGTGACTTGTTGTGGAAAGGGAAAAAAAAAACGCTTTTATTGAGGGAGGGGTTAGGATGTCAAACATATCCCCCCTAAAACATGGTCACCGCGGACAGGTATATCCAGTGACGTCATCATGAATTATTACCGAGGCTTGTGTATCCACTTGAGAATAACCTCCTCTGATGACATGGTAGCCGGGTTGTTGGGGTCCAAACGTAACAACCTGTTCCCCCTTTGCTCTTTACACCAACGGACAGAAATAGCTTTTGTTTCTAGTTTGTGGTGTGGGACTTCATTAGCTACGTTGGCATGGTTTGGTGGAGTATTATTATTATGTTCATAGGGATGGGACACAGGCTTAAAGGGAGGACTGGTGCGGTCATTCGGCCTTAAATCTTCGGGTATCTTCGTAGTCACTCGGGGCCCATGATGTCAATATGTCACGCCAAATAAAATATAATGGGGAGAGTTGTAAAAATGTGTTTTTATGCAACTTTGAACACTTAAAACCTAACCTAAAGATCGGTTCTCACGGGGTCAATTTTACGACCTTGTATTTGCCTGAATTTATTGACCGATCGTGGTTGTGGACCATTCCACGACTCTGGACGTTCCCGCTGTTTATTTTCTCAGTCAAGTGAAAGATCTCATCATGTCAACATCCACTTTGTCACAACCAACACACCTGTGGACATGGTCTGCGCTCTGATAATAACACGACTGAAGGAGTCCGAGGCGGAAAGTACACTGCCATACAGTATTACCACCACCGGTAGAAATAGTGAACAATCGAAAGTTTCTTGACCGTTGGTTTTTTTCAACACCGCGTCTTACTACCTGTTCATGTTATACGCGTATGTACTAATTACGCTAATGAGCTAGGGATGAGGAAGATTTAATTTATGGGAATTGTACCCGCATTTGCGTTAAGGTAGAGTGGAAAGTCAACCTCAGTACCCCCAACTGTCATTTGAACCTCAACCTCCCTGCCATCGGCAGTCTAGTACAACACGAGGGTGACGCCACCCTCAGCAGACCCGACTGGGATTCGAACCCTGTTCTTCCCGTATTCAGCAGGCCAGTCTAACAAGAGAGTAAAGGCCGGTTCACACAGAACGCTAAGCAAAGCTAAGATCTGCTCTGCTGTTTATAACTGGTGACGTTGCGCATGCGCATAACGCAGCTTGGACAACGTATTGAACAAACGCAATACTGGATTTTTGAAAATAACTAAAGAAGTGTTGAAATTTGGTTTTCAGTTTATTTCACGTGTATTGAAATAATATTCTTTCAAGGATCCTAAGCGTCATGGAAAACCAGAAATTTTAAAATATTTCTTCCAGGCCTGAAAATGTTATGGAATTTTTAATTTTTCCAATCTTTTCCTGGAATTCTTTAGGTTGTCCTGGAAATTCCTTTGTCCCCCACAGGTCAATAAATCAGGAGGAAGTCAGTAGATGAAATTTCCAAGATATATGAGGAACTCCGTAAGGTGTCTGAATCCCTTTAAATCTCTTTATATTTTTTTATCAAACTGCTGAATCGTTCATTAATTTAAAACTTGGTTGTATTTTTGTCATTACAAAACAAGAATGAGATTTTTTTTTAAATTTACATAACATAAATTATAATGCACATTAGGAAAAGTGAGAGTTGTGGTACTTAACGTGCATTTTCTAAACCAACTGATTAATCTGCACACGACTTATAAACTAACTTATATTTAGAACACACACAACACCCAGCCCCCGGCTGTTAATTGATCACTATGAAAGGGGAAACCCACATTTCACCAATGATTGATTGTTTGCAAGTGAGTGTATTCTCAGTTTTAATTATTTGAATAACATGTTGCTTCATGGAATACATTAAATAATAATAAACGGTGTGGAAAGGTGGAGGTGTATGAAAGTTGGGAGCCAGCATTAAATAAAAGAAAATATATAATGTGTATTTTGCTGGAGGAGTTGTAAAAGTCCTTGAAAAGTCCTTGAAATGTTCTGGAAAAAAAAATCATGATTTTGTGTAAGAACCCTGTAATCTATTCAGGTTTTATATTTAATAAGTGTATTTATGGAACCATTAATTGAACAAATCAAACCTCCATATCATATATTTTCTTCCTCTTCCAAAACAGCTACTAATAGTAGCAATTCCTTTTCCTCAGTACTATCATCTTAGCTAAAACAACACATTTTGGATAATTCCATAATTTAACTTCACTGGAGCAGACCAGAAAGAAACCACAGTTAATTCGGGAGGGAAAATAGGAACCATAGCTTAGCTTAGCAATGAGTGTGAAACCAAACTGACAAAGTCTAAGCACAGCATAGCTTAGCTTAGCGTTCTGTGTGAATCGACCTTTACTCCTTAGATCATTCAGCCACTGAAGCTAGTTAAAACTTGAAGAATTCATGAAGAGACGGATGGGAGAACGTTGTTAGATCTCTGGTGAAGCCAGGCATGACTATGTCTAGATTTAAATAAAGGAAAACACATAGTTGGCTTTACTTTCCGCGTCTTGAAAAACGTTAAAGAATAATATTTCAGAAAAATTGAAGGGCAACAAAATTAATACGAATACGAAGTAAGCATTTGACAATTACAAAAGATACTAAACCTATTTCAATATGTTGATACATCAAAACACACTACCCAAAGATGCCACTTATAACAGTATCAATGCTGGTGACCTGGTGGTCTAGGGGTAAGGTGTCAGACCTCTGTGCTGAGGGTCCGGGGTTAAATCCTAGGTCCCGGCACAGATTTATCTAATTGCCAAACCCTTCCTTCACCTCTGACAAGATGTGTATTAATAACAACTTGTGAATGTGAGGAATTCCAGGCCTCCACCGTGGTTCGGATTCCACGTTAAACTGTAGATCCTCCATTTAATCTCCCAATCACCCTAACATTGCACATTAGCGTAAGTGCGTATAAACCGAACAGGTAGTAAGACGCGGTGCTAATAATAATAATAATAATAACAATAATAATAATGGTATCAATGCAGATAAAATATTATAATTTAAATGTTCTTATAGTGCCTTCCTACCACGATTTCAATTTCCACTTTAGAAACTTTTTGAGACATTACAAAAAAATTTCAACTGTTGGAGCTAATATACAATACATATAGTAAGAACAGGTAGGTAGGTAATTCCAAGGCCTTCCATTTTTAAATATAATTTTTTTATGAAAAATCTATATTTTTCGAGTTATTTTGAATTTTTGAGAAATGACTAGCAATTTTGTAGTATTGTTGTGCACGAGAAACCATTTAAATCTACCATTTTATCTGATTGGGTCTTGTGAACTTTTTATGTACGTTAATTCGAGCTCTTGCTCTTGCCATATATGTTGACTACAGAAGAGCCAGGTACAGCTAAAGTTTTTATCTGATCCTAATATGCAAACTCTCTTTAGGTAGGTAATTCCAAGGCCTTCCTTTTATAAATAGAAATTTTGAATGAAAAATCGATATTTTTCAAGTTGATTTGAAATTTTGTGAAGAATCTAGCAATTTTGTAGTATTGAAGTTCACCAGACACCATTTAAATCTACAATTTTTTTTGATCATGTCCTGTGAACTTTTTTATGTACGTTAATTCGAGCCCTTCCTCTTACCATATACGTTGACTTCCAGTGACAGCTAAAGTTTTTATCCGATCGTAACATGTAAACCCTCTTTAGGTAGGAAATTCCAAGGTCTTCCTTTTATAAAGAGAAATTTTTTATGAAAAATCGATATTTTTTTTAGTTATTTTATTAAATTTTTGGAAAGTGTCTAGCAATTTTGTATTATTGTTGTGCACGAGAAACCATTTAAATTTACAATTTTATCTGATCGGCTCTTGTGAACTTTTTAATGTACGTTAATTCGAGCCCTTCCTCTTACCATATACGTTGACTGCCAGTGACAGCTAAAGTTTTTATCAGATCGTAACGTTTAAACTCTCTTTATGTAGGTAATTCCAAGGTCTTCCTTTTATAAAAAGAAATTTTATATGAAAAATTGATATTTTTCAAGTTATTTTGAATTTTTGTGAAGAGTCTAGCAATTTTGTAGTATTGAAGTTCACCAGACACCATTTAAATCTACAATTTTTTCTGATCAGGTCCTGTGAACTTTTTTATTTACCTAATTCAAGCCTTTCCTCTTACCATATACGTTGACTGCCAGTGACAGCTAAAGTTTTTATCAGATCGTAACGTTTAAACTCTCTTTATGTAGGTAATTACCAAGGTCTTCATTTTATAAACAGAAATTTTGAATGAAAAATCGATATTTTTCGAGTTATTTTCAATTTTTGGAAAGGGTTTAGCAATTTTGTAGTATTTAAGTGCACCAGACCCTATTTAAATCACAATTTTTGACATTGCTAATATGTTATATTATTAGTAATATTCCATATGCATTTGATATTATCATATCACTGATATCAGGTACCAATTCAAAATAAAAGCTGCAAATAACACAACTCGACTTATGAATGTAGTTAAGTAACATTTGTAGCTGTCAGATAATGTCATTTCTTACCGCGAACAACAAGCTCCTCCTATGTATCCTATAACTGCGGAATACTGTGTAAATATAATAAATGTTTGTCATAGCCCCCTAATAGTAAACGGCAATCTCTCCACCCCTATTGCCTTACATAGATTACCAACTAAAACATGATGTCAGGATAGAGGATATCGCCGTTATGAAATATTACCTCCCTCCTTCACTAAATAAAAAAGCTTTCTTATATGTTTTGTGTATCTTCATGGCTCATTAATAGTGTGCTTACACTGTCTGTGTTTTTTTTCCTTCCTTCTTTTTTTCATAGAAAGCTATATAACTACCACCCCCAAGACCAGTAGTAACACTTGTCATAAATTCTCTTCCCTCTCCTCCCTCTTTCCCTTTATGCTCTCACCCCTTAACTTTTCCCAACTGCACACACACAGTGAATCTTGTTCATCGGCGCACGCGCACTTTATTTTTTACGACCTTCACATAAAAAGACGGATGAAATCAGTTTGGCGTACTTGCCGTATTCTTCCTCCACCCACAGTCATCCTCAATTCGTTTTGATAGTCTTCGTTATACAAGTGGCGCTGATAACAATCTTATTGACCTTCATTCGTATTCATTAAATGAGTGAAATAAGGGGGTGGGAGGGTGAGATTAAAATCAGAGTTCTTCTTCGGTTTATTAGCGGGGTTGAGTTTAAGCATCCACATTTATCAAATAATAACATTGTTAAGGAGGTTTTTTTTAGCACTGTCTCTTACTACCCGTTCGGGATATACGCCTATGAACTAATTACACTAATGTTCTAGGGATTAGAAAAGTTTAAATTTAAAGTGTTTCCGCATTTGCGTGAAGGTAAAGTGGAAAACCATTGAGGAAAAAACATTATAAGTGCACTCGATCGGGATCGAACCCCGATCCCTGTTTTCGGCAGTCTTTTCTATTACTAGAGTAGCTCCCTAGGGCCTAGACCATGCAACTACCAAAGCGGGTGTTAGAGTATTATTTAGTTTCAAAAACATTTAGCTGTTTTTTTGCTAGAGTTGTATTAGTTTGGATCTAGACCTGAGCTAATTTCAAAATTATAATTCCTCTAAAATTAGTTGGTAAGCGTTTCTTCTTTTTTACTTTCTCACAGATAAAGTTTTTTAAGTTCGAAAATGCCCTCTCCTTCCTTTGGCCTCTCTGACTTGCTGACTTTCATCAGTTTACCCATCATGGCTTATGCACTATCATTATTATTGATATAGTACATTAGATATATTTAATTTGTTTAAAACTCCCTAATGGATCTAATCTGTTATTGATATTCTCCTTGCCTTCGAAACGTAATTTCTAGGCCGGTGACAGACTGACGTTTTGGTCGCGACCAGGTCGCTCTAGTGTATTGCATTGTTTCATATAAGAGGGGTCAGACTAGCGACACGAACGCCGCGATATATTTTAAAACGTATTTACACACATTTTTATGTAAGGAGGGAGTTCTTCTTGACCCCCTTCCCTTTGTCAGAAAACCCCTTTACTCCCTAGGTATCCTCATCCTTCGGTTCAATATTTTTTAGTTTGACGCCTCTGGCCCCAATTTTTTTTATAGTTGGATTTTAGTATGAAAAAACTTTTAGAAAATACAAGCTTTTTTTTCTGTTGACATTGATAGCATTTTACAATTTTACTAGTGTTGTTTTATAGGTATTGATATTATTAATCAAAAGTGACACCTTCAGATCACTTGACTGGACGTATGAATATTTGTTTCTTTAGCACCGCGTCTTACTATCTGTTCAAGCTATATGCATATGTACTTATTACGCTAATGAGTTAAGGATGAGGAAGGTTGAATTTAGATGAAGAGTACTCGCATTTTCGTGAAGGTAGAGTGGAAAACCATTTTATGGAAAAACACCCTCAGTAGACCCTTCCGGGATTCTAACCTCGATATCCTCATCATCGGCAGTCTAATCCAACACGATAGTGACGCCTTATACCATGCGGCCACCGGAGCAGGTTAAATAAAAGTTGTTCTAATAACTTTTATAACTTACTTTTTGAACAGGACTGTAGTTGAGTTAGTGAAACTATATGAAAATGACCGTCGGAACATTATTCTGTCCAGTACCCCGGCGTACGACTACGCCCCGAACCCTGACAAGCAGTGGATCCTGCAGGTGACGAAACAGATGCAGCCCATTCACCGCCAGTTCACAGACCTGCTCATGACCAAGAGGCTGCAGACCCTGCAGAGCGTGGACGAGGCTGTCGACAGAGTAAGGTGTTCTATGCTCTCTTTCATCACCACTGAATGTATACTTGAATCACCATCAGAAGAATCTTTTACATTTAAAAAATATATATTATATATTAGATATAATTGAAAAATGAGAGCCGAACTGAGGTTCCTACAGACATCTTTAAGCAAGGGCGTAGGAAGCTAATTTTTCTAAGGGGTAGGGGGGTTCCACAAGAAAAAAAAAATGTTTAGCCAATAATTTGTATACGTGTATATATATGAGCCCCCAGAAGGGGGTTCGGACCCAACCAATCCCCTACCCCCTTTCTACGCCCTAGACCTTAAGCTATGAGTGATAAATGACCCTGAAACGAGGGATCCTAGATAGCTCAATGGTAGAGCATTGGGATGCTCCTAAACTCGATTCCCGTATACTCGTGTCATTTTTAAATTATATTAAATATTATTACAAAAATATCCTTGTGAACAACGTCATCCATATTGATAGTCTACACCGATACAAAAAAAAAATCAATTATGAAGAAAAGTAATTTGATTTTTCCTAAAGGTGCTAAAAACTTTGCACCATCTGTCAAAAATGACAGCTGCTGAACACATGACACTTTTTATATGATTTAAGGAAAGTATATTTAGTATCGTTATGAACAAGTCGGATAGATAGGGTTCCTCGTTTGACAATATGACTATGTATTCACTGTAGCCTCAAGATAAATCAAATGTTTGAGGTTACACCCTTTACTCATGGTCCTTGTGATATCCATTGTACAGGGTGGCCCACGGAAAAGTAGCCCACCTCCTATATCCAGCAGGCGCCTCATTCCCAATTGGAGTAGGTCAATCCCCTTCCACCCATATTGTGACATGAATAATGAGCAAGTGAACTGCTTGTCTAAAGCACAAGACGGAGTGGAAGGGGATTGACCTCCAATTCAGAGTGAGGTGCCTGCTGGATATAGGAGGCGGGTTACTTTTCCGTGGGCCATCCTGTATAAACTATAATTATTTTAGGAAGAAGGTCAAAAACATTTTACAATTCGTATTTTAAAACTGTTGCTATGAGTTTTGACCTTGTCAAAGGTTTACTAGTAATGGGATAGGGATGAGTAGAGTAACTAAGAAGAAATGTACCCAAATTAGCAGGCCCACCCAGAAGATTCATAGAGCTCAGGGCAGTGAAATTTTGGGGGCCACCTTTCACACAAAATAGTTACAACAAATTCTGTGCTTTCTATTAAATTACTATTTAAACTGTGCCTAAAGAATTAAGATAAAAGCTTTATTCTATTATAGAGTTTCTATATTATTTGCACTGCTATCCATCTTCAAAAGAACTGGGGTCATAAACTCATTAAAACACACATTGCCTTTTAATGCACGTATTTTGTGGCTGCAACAGGACTTTATTCTTTAAAAGAGCGATGTTTGGGTAAGTGGGGACGCACACCCCTTTGCTGCCTTCTCTGGGCTGCCCTGTAAGTTAGTGTAGAAACAGGATGGGAACACTCGCATGTTGAGAACTACTGCCCCAGTATATCAGGTCATGATTTGAACCTCAACCTCAGCACCAACTTAGTGCAATGCAAGTCCACTTTCCTAGATCCCCTCGACGATCACCGCTTCAGTCTTCCCAATTGTGTTAAGAGTGTTTATAAAACAATAATAGAAACTATCTCTTGTTTATGGACTTTTATGTGATAACGTCATCCCATGTTGCAGATATATCAGGAGTTGAAGGCTCTAGGAGAATTGGACAACACCTATATAATCTACACTTCAGATCATGGCTACCACCTTGGTCAGTTCGGTCTTGTCAAAGGGAAGTCCTTCCCTTTCGAGTTTGACGTGAGAGTTCCTTTCCTTGTACGTGGCCCGGGAATTGAACCGGGAACTAAGTAAGTCCTTTAAATGTATTACGCCTATTCATTAAACTTGCCTGGTAGTATTTTAAATTATTTGTAGGTACCTTGCAATAATTTTCTGTCATTCATAGTTTTGTCGCTTTGAGCAAATGAGCATTGTATTTCTTAGGGTAAATATGTTCCTAGACAGGGTTATAGCCCAAGACATACCAATCTCTTCTTTGTGGCTGTTTGATTCACTGTAGATTTAGGTGTTAATGTTTACTAGCCAACTAATTAAAACCGCTGAAAATCATCATCAACCACAGCATAATGTTAGTTGGGACAAGGTTGGATGTGAGAGTGTATGTTTTATTCTAACCAGGTGTATGGGAGGTTGTTTTCCTCATTGGATTTTCCCATCCTCTCTCCATGCTAATGTGAGTGCAAATTCCTCTTAACTGCCTTCCTTATTTATGCTCCTTAAAATTAAGCTATTAATAGCCATTGAGTTGAACATATTAATTAAATAAAAAAAACATAATAATGACCTAGTATGGGCTACCTAAAATACTGCAATTGTTTTGTTTAGGATTGATGAAATAGTGTTGAACCTTGATTTAGCTCCAACGTTCCTTGACATAGCTGGTGTGGATACTCCATCACATATGGATGGAAGGTCATTTCTCCCATTGCTGCATCGCATGTGAGTAGTAGGCTCATTGAGTCAGTTGAAACATTGTTTGAATGTTTATTAGATTAAACATTACTTTTAAATTAAATGTTTCTGGAGGCTATTACTTTGAATTCATACTTTAGTTTTGGCTTAATTTATAAAATTAAGGGTCAAATTTAAAATATTTAAGATCAATAATCTTCGTAAGCCATATTGGTGGGCATACAGACTAAACGTCTAGTTTGGTTCCCCAGTAGCAAGAAGGTTAGGGTTCGAATCCTGTCCGGGCATACTGTGAGAGGTTTTCCTTAAATTATTTCTCACTCTCCCTGTATGCAAATTAGGATACATTTCCTATCAATTCTACCTTTATATACTTTGATCATTATTATTGTTGATCAGTTGTCAGTTCAGCAGTAAGGGGTCATCCATAAACCACTTGATGCTATTGGAGGATGGAGTTAGAAGGGGTGAGCTCTATTGTATATTTGGTGTTACATGGGAAGAGGGTACATCACAGAGTTATGTAACACAGATCTTATACTTCCTAATGTTGAAAAACTAATATTATTATTCAAGTTTTCATCGTTAGTAAACATATTATTAGATAACTTCTGATTCTAAGTAGTATTAAATCAGAGTCACTCTTTTAGTGTCACAAAAGCTTCCTTGTGAAATAATGACATTCACTCTTGATGTGAAAAGTTACGTAGCATAGGCTGGTGAAGGGTCAGGCTAAATGTCCACATGGTCTTACATGAAAGGGGGAATGGGAGGTTAATAAAAGCGTTACATACAATACAGTCACAGCCTTAGTTTACTTGGATAACAGCTCAAAAAGATCAAAAAGTTACTAGAAATAGTCCCTAATGTATCCCTACACCAACAGCTGACATCGTTCACTTTGGATAGCTGTAATGAAAACGTTTGGTAATATATGAATTTGATAGTTAACCACGGTAATTTAAGCCAATATTATTTATATATTTATTTGAGGTCGGACATTAAGCTTATTAATAGTTTTATTCGACTTAAAAACATTATTATTCACATACCTCTCACAAAAGGTCTAACGAACATAGCTTCAAAATGGCGACCGACGAATTTAAACCATGTGATTGAATGTGACGGAAACAAATTCTTTACATTGATGCACCCACACAGTGGATAAAAATATTTTATTCAGTTAAATATTTCGAAATAGGATAAAATGGTCATAAAATAATTTACTATGTATATAAAAAATTACAAGCATTTTCTCTTTTCTGAGTAAATACGATGCCTGTATTAAAAGGTATTAATGTATGCACTATATTACACATAGTGAATAACATTTCAAAATGGAGAAGAAGTACTTTTAATTATGTTTAAAATATTTTTTCGGATTGGGTAAAAAGAAATTATTATAGGTTATGAAACATTGAAAGAAAACTTAAGTTTATGTTATTTTTAATGTAAAATATAACATGCAATTAAAAAACATAACATTTATAACACAACAGTAATATTTTACAAGTGTTGGCAACCCAAAACCTAAACATATGATTTTTGAACTGTCATCCAGGTAAAAACCTATCGTGAACAGACTTTAGATTATGGATTACCCCTAGTTGATAAGTTCTTATAAATTTGTTGATTGTAAAACTACACCTCTTATATGGTATTCATAAGTAAAAGTGATTTCACAATTTAAAATAAGATTATTTAATCTTTAAACAGAAAAATATACCTACCAAGCAGTATATTTTGGCATGGTAAAACTTTGTTGACTGTTTCAGACCTAAACACGGGCAGATAATGGCCAGACGAAAGAAGTTTAGATGGCCAGACACATTCCTTATAGAAAGGTTAGCAGAATTATATTATATATTTATTGTAAGAACTCAGGGTGCTTGAGGCTGTGGAATTTTGGGGGCCCCTCCTTTTACACACACACAACAACTTAATACCTTTATTTTATTAATTTTTACTAACATAATATTTAAACCATTTACATGGGAGGAAAATAAAGGTTTCTTTCAATCACTAAGCTATATTATTCTTATTTTTACAATACACACTATTTCTAAAAGAGCAAAGTTTAGGAACTCTGTATAAAAAAAAAACCTTTTATGCACATTTGTTATGAATTCGAGACATGCTACTGCAATAGAGAGATGTTTGGGCAGCTAGGGGTCTGAGACAAGCTTCCCCACTCGGAGTGCAAGTGTAAGTGCAAGTGCAAGTGCAAGTGCAAGTGCAAGTGCAAACGCAAAACTAAGTCGACAATCCTTTCGCTTTATTTTGATGGGGAGATAGAAGTTTGAATCCCATTCGGGTGTACTGAGGGTGGTTTCCCCTTAAACGATTTTACACTCTTCCTCCACACAAATGTGAGGACACTTAATCTAAATTTAACATTTCTTTTCACTACTACATTAGCATATAGCCCGAATGGGTAGTAAGATGTGGTGCTAAAAACATTTTTATTGTGGTTACTGTGGTTGTTTGCTTCCTTGTGAATTTAGAATTGAATTTACATTAATTATAAAGGTGGAACTTTGATTACGGATACAGCCGTATCTGGATACAGCCGTATCTGGATACATCCTCCCAACTAAATTAAATAAAGTTGAATAGTGACACTTGGACCCAGGATTTAGGTCCGATTCTCGTGTCCAAGTGTCATTTTTCAACTATATTTAATTTTGTTAATTATCTGTCATGTAAATAGCTACAAACAGTTGAAAATCCAACTTATATTTTCGCTTTTCAACCACACTTGTGGGTTTTCATTATTTAGACTCATGCCACAGTATACAGTTCAGTGCAGCTTATAAATGCATGTTCAATTTACCGAGTTGTGTCATCTTGCCTCAACACACATGGCACATCTATTAGTGCTGAGTCGATCTGAGTCATATTTTACAGCATATACACACTGAATAAAGTGACCTGGTCATGAAGGGTGTGTGACCCTGACACCATCATGGTGGATGATGATGAATCGTGTTGAAGTGTGTTTGTCTGTGTTTTGGTACGCCATCATAAATGGGAAGCAGCCATCATTTGTTCCAATTGACCCTTGTCCTGAGATACTTTGTGTCATTAGAGGTTTAATGTCCTCTTGCTCAAATCATTGAAATGGTTCTCAAACTTTAAAAGTATGGGGTGCTGATGTTTCAAGTATTGGACACAGTGTATCTCTCTCCAATGAATATATAATTTTTTCAAACGAGATCCCTGAAATTTCTGACGGATACAATTTAGGTAAACTTGACGTGTTGGACATTTCACGTTATTCAGACTTAAACGTCATTATAACCGCATAACTAACTATGTTATAAAGCTTAGTTGAGAAAGTTTTGACATAAATATACGAGTATTTGAATAAATTAAAATATTTTATGAACTTAAAGTAATTGTAAATTGGTATTTAACCTTTCATTAGTCAAAAGTGACATCAAAGTTGGGTGTATATGTTAGCGCACCTTACTCAGATTTTGAGATCTAGGAGGCCAGTGTTAAATTACCGATTGAGCTCAATAGCAGGGATGGGTGACTTGGCGGTCCAGGGGTAAGGTGTCAGACTTCTGTGTTGGGGGTGCGGGGTTCAATCCTCGGTCCCGGCACAAATTTATTCGATTGCCAAACCCTTCCTTCACCTCTGACAAGACATGTATTAATCACAACTTGTGAATGTGTGTTAGTTAGTTAGTTAGTTAGTTATTAGTGTCCGACCGAACATTCGGCTTTGGTTTTGGCTTTGGCCATAAATTGCACCTTTGGCAAAATAATCGGCTTCGGCCAAAATTATACCAAAGGTTTCGTCGAAGCCGAAGGTTAATTTAACTTACCTAATGTACGCTCGTGGGTGTGATACTGGAGCGGTAATGTGACAAGTGACAACTGACAACACTGCATGTTAGATTTAGGCGCCCGGTCGGTAGACTAGTCAGTAGTGGCGATGCATGGCCCATGTTTACTAGTTTAGAGTTACTATCAGATTATATCATTACTACTACTTCTTGATGAAGATGCTATAATAGCATCGAAATATCAAAATATGTGTAAAAATGTGTGTTTTTACTTTTATTTGTACTCTACCATTTTCCTAGTATTGTATCATTTTATTTATTACAAATGATCAGATTTATTAAGAACTTCCCCCTCAAAACCATGGATAATTTAATTATTATTATATACATAAAAGATAACAGATTAATTTTTTTAACAGGAATGGATGGCAATAAAAAATAATTTAGTCACTTTTTTAAAGCCAAATATTAAGAGGAAGAAGTGATTGATATTTTTGTCATACTTTTATTTTGTATCACACTTCGGAAATGTATTATACATTATTTTATAAACAATAAAAAATGTGACTTGTTATTTAAATAAATACTATCTTAAATTTTAAATGCAACAGAAATTGCATCAAACTTGAAGATAAGCTTCGGCCGAAGGTGAAAGAGAAAACTAAGTTTGGCTTCAGCTTTGGCCAAAGAAATTACCTTTGGTCAGACACTAATGACAGTGAAAGATTGTTCTTAAAGATGTGTTTGTGTGTTTTTTAATGTTCTTCAAAAATTGCTATTCCATTATCACTAAGGCTATCTCTATTAATTTTTAACCATGAATTTTTTAATAACTGGTTCAGTTTTTTTGCCTTTGTAGTAGTGGGAGGCGTGAAATCCCCGAGGCCTTTTTAGAGGACAAAGATAATGCCAGAAGGCACCACCACCAGGGAATTTATAACACTGACAGTAACAGCGAAAGTTTGGCCTCTGAATCTTCTGCTACCAACACGACCGCTGGTTCTGTGTCGGCCACTTTCACAACTCACGACCCCAATCAGCTGATAGAAGACATCGACAGCAACAATGATACTGACATTTTAATTTTAACAGACGATGATGATGATTCAAGCCTGGATAAAATTCCAGTTTTGTCTCGTAAGTATAAATAATTTTGTTAGTCAAGGTTTAAAAGATAAAGGTTCCAACTCATTTAATAAGTTCATCTATATGGCAGATAGATTGAACACTATTTTTAATACATTGATACAATATTGTATTAAAAATTAAGTATCGTATATGAACAAAAATGTTAGATAAGTATATAGAGGACATAAATAGTGTGTGATACTAGTAAAGAAAGTGTCAGCTGCTTTAACAGTTTGTGAAACTAGGACAGTAAAAATCAAGGTTAGTCCAGATTTAATTACTAAAATATATAAAAGGGACAGACAGCACCGTTAACTTGAATAATGCTGGAATATAAATCGTTGAGGTAAAACACCAAGAAACACAAATCCTATAAACTAGTGGTTGACTGTCTATTGCATATTGATTAGATCAGTGGTATTCAAGCATTTTTGTTCGCGTATCTGCAGAAATTTATATATATATATTATATACTTTACATCCATTATTGTTTTCAGCCTGTGGTCTGGGTCGATTTTTTATTCAAGCCATATATTTTCCACTACCAGCTTTGCTAGGCCTGGTGTAGCTTCATGTGCCTCATATTCTAACTTAAGATTAGGACAGACACAACATCCAGTCCCCGACTGTTAATTAATCACTGTGAAAGGGTAAACCCACATTTCAACAATGATAGATTTTTCGGCCATGCCGGGAATTGAACCTGGGGCCCTTAGCTCAGTATACAGACACACACTACCGACTGAGCTAAGGTGTTACACTTTATTTTATATACATATGAGGAAATAATATATATACATTTTACGTTCCCACTAAGCTATATCCGCGTACTTCTGGGGGTATGCATACCCCTGGTTAAATACCACTGGAATAGACAATAAACCACTACTTGATACCACTGGAGTGCCTAGACATTTCCAACTGAGATTTCATCAAACTCCCTTTCTCAACATCGTCATCGTCTAGATTTTTTTGAAAATTAAATGCCTCTTGAAGTTATTTAGAGTTTTTTGAAATTATAATTTGATTTCAATACATCTTCTCCCTCCAAATAATTATTTTTTACATAAGTGTGTATGTGCATGCTTCATCGAAAACAATATTTGAAGAAACTTTAGAGGGGGTCATGGCCTACCTGGCCCCCCCCTGTAGACACGCCTATGGTTTATACTCTGAAACTGATGAAGCTGCCAGTAGCAGTAAAAGCTAGCTTCCAATTGTATGTTTGTGCCTGTTCATTCATTCTCTCAACAATATCTATCTTACCTAGGTACAGTTTCAGGTTATCACTCCTACTTTTATTCATGATGCGCCTTAGTGCTCTCTTCCAAATAACATTAATATGTTATTCAATCCTTTTACATGTTCCTATCTAAGTGTCCTATCATTCTTCACCAATTCACTTTTTCTCCCTTAATTGTTTTTTTTTTTCCTTATTTAGAAAATTGCATTATGCGTTTCACACTCCCTCCTCAAAGCCTAGGTCATGGGGTTGGGTGGTAATGATCTATTTTCTTCAAGAGATAGGCATTACCGCTTTGACTAGTGGCAGCAATGTAAAGTGTTAGCTGTGTTTCTTCTCTTCATTGTAAAAGTCATATTGTGTTCGTCCCCTTTTATAAGTTTCTATCCACCTTTTCTGTAGCTTTTCCTAAATATAACTTAAAATGAGTATAAAATTAGGGGTGTATGAAGCTTCATTTTTGCTTTGAGAAGTAAAAATATAATTTTTTCAATACAGTAGAGTCTTGATAATCCGACACATCCTCATGACATGCAATTTACATTGTTGTGCAGTATTCACCTGTTTCTGTACTATCCGAAATTTCGGTAATTCAACCCCGCGTCGGTCCCATTTAAGCCAGATTATTGAGACTCTGCCGTAATTACAAAACTTAGCCAATAAAAATATTGACAGTTGAAACACTCATTTATGTTCAATTTAAGTCACCCCGTGCGGGTTGCATGTAGAGATAGTAACATGATTTATCAGACTAGAATTAAATATTACAAACGATAGTGAAACAAAAAATTTTATAAATTGATTCTAGTCCATAGAATTATATAAATAAGAATAGAATATTTTACTCAGTATAAAACAGTTAACAAAAAATATTCAAATTTTGATTCGTCTTCAAAAATATTGTATATATTCGATTAAGCTTTGTTTTGAATTGAAACTGTGGACTTTTCACACCCCTATAAAATAAAATATATTATTGACATTTAATTGTCATAATTACAGATGTAAGTACATTAACAAACTTTTGAACTAAATGAAGTTTGTATAGTTAGTTATGCTACATTAAATACCATAATTGCAAGATTTTATGTTTCATCAGGACCTGACCTGCAGTTCGACAATCGAGTGCTGCCAGTGGTGCCTTCGAGTGGCATTACCAACAAATTGGAACGCATCGCTCTAGAGTGTCAGAGTCCAGAATTCCAGGCTCCGTGTCGACCAGGACAGAAATGGCAGTGTGTTTCTGAGGGAAACAGGTACATAAAAAATATTATTATTATTGTTATTGTTATTGTTGTTGTTATTGTTGTTGTTATTATTGTTATTGTTGTTGTTGTTGTTGTTATTATTATTACCTCGTCTTACTACCCGTTCGGATGCTAATGTGTAATGATAGGGTGATTGTGAGATGAAATGGAGGACCTACAGTTTAACGTGGAATCCGAACCACGGTGGAGGCCTGGCATTCTTCACATTCACAAGTTGTGATTAATACACGTCTTGTCAGAGGTNAGTTGTGATTAATACACGTCTTGTCAGAGGTGAAGGAAGGGTTCGGCAATCAGATAAATCTGTGCTGGGACCGAGGTTTGAACCCCAAACCCTCAGCACAGAAGTCTGACTGACACCTTACCCCTAGACCACCAGGTCACCTACATAAAAAATATATATTGGTATTTGAAAGAATCACATCTTGGAAAAATAATATTATGTTTACTGTGATATGGGATTCAAGTTCGAAACATTTATTCATCATCATCATTATCATCATCATCTTTAAACTTTTCCAGCCTGTGGCTTGGTCACTTTAATAAAAATGCCTCCATCTTTCTCTTTCCCCTTTCATTTACTTCCATTAATATCCTCTCACTCTAGCACTTGCTACTATCTGATGATATTAAATCACTTACTCCCCCTCCTATCCCCCACAGTGTTTTATGAGTTATAAAGTTGTTGCACTGGATTATTATTGTGTATATTCATGCGTCACATCCTTATTTTGGCCAACCATATACATACTAGCTATCTATATAAAAATGATATGCATTTACTTCTTAACATGGTTTACATAATATTTTTTAAAAGTTGCATACAAATAATGTTGGTCGAAAGGAGGATGCAACACATGAATATAGGTCTACACAATAATGATCCAATGCAACAAACATTATAACTCATAAAACAATGTGGTGGGGGAAGTAATAGTTTATTTAACGTCATCAGATAACGGCAAGTGTGTGAGTGAGAGGATGCAAATGGAAGCCAACAAAAGAAAGAGCATGGTGGATGGAAAAAGGAAGATGGATGCATTTTACTAAACTGACCCAACCAACCCAACATTCGGGCGTGAGCCAATCCCACATTCGTATACTGGGAGATTGGTTGACTTTCGAGACTAGAATACAAATATGGCCCTTAGTGATCTAGCGCTGAACTATACATATTCATCCTGAATTAGGTGATTAGTGACACCTGGGCAGACCCAAACTTTTACTTTGTGGACCAATATTATAACATTAACCTCTAAAGTTAAATTCAGTTCTAGGGATGGTTTGAGCATGCTATGGACCGATGTGAATGGTCATTGTTAGAGGACTGATTCGAATGGTCATTGTTAGAGGACTGATTCTTAATTACCTAAGTTCAAGAATTTGTCCCTAACTGAATATTTACATCATAACACAACCACATTCTCTACCCAAAAATGAAGCAATCTCAAAGATAGCATATATCACATAGCAAATCATATTTACTATGCTTATGAAACTATTTTATCTGTTATTTGCTACACTATTGTTTGAATGATGAAGTTTCAACTGTTTGTTCCTTGCAAAAGGTGGAGGAAACACAAGTGTAAATTCCAAACTGTAACCCCTCATGCTCGACGCAAGAAGTGCCTATGCTTCACTCCGGCTGGTCTAGAGTACACTCGGCTAGAGCCAGACGAGAGACGGATGCAACGCCAGTATTTAAGGTACTTACACACATGACAGACCGTTTATTTATTTCCAGACCAATCTTAAATATAACACACTGTGATGCTTTGGTTTTAATCTTAGTTTTATTATTCCGTTAGTGAGAGAATCTAACCAAATGACTTATTTAGAGAGTTTTAATGATCCCTTTAATATGATTGTGTGTGCAAAGATTCATTGATTTCGCCTTGGCTTTGAACAGAGAAAATACTCATTCATGTTCACTTATTGCCATACTGAGCTGTTAAATAAATATGAAACAGTCTGACTGCATGTTGTGATAACTTGATTTTTCATATTAGAGTCAAATATTACAAACGGTTGATTAATAAAATATTTTCTTAATTACTTTAGTTCATAAGGTTGTAGAAATAACCAAAATATAGTGGTTTTTCAAGCATAAAACATCTTTTAAAAAAATTAGAACTTTGATTTGACTTTGAAAATATTAATTTTCGTATTATAATCGATTTAGGTTCGCTTCAAATTAAATAAATGGACTTTACAAACCCCTATATCAGTGTATATGTCAGATACAAATGGCTAGCAACTATATTTTAGTATATCTGACACTTTGCAATGAATATTTTTTATGTTCTATTATGGTTAAGAGCATTTAAATTATTTTATTTTATTTGGTTGTTAAGTTGGTCATGTTGGGAGTTGAACAATATTAAAGCTCTAAATCAAATTCTAATTAATAATTAGAATAGTAATTTTTCTTTATCAAATCCTCAAATTTGAAATATACTTAATGATTGGAGGTTCCCATCCAAACAAAAAATGTTATATTGGTTGGTTTTATGCTCATTATATTTGAGTGCTAATACTTTTGATATTGAATTATTGCCTATTATTTAAATAATATCCAGAAGCCACGTAAGCAGAGAGGTCCGGCCCAAGTACCAGCGCAGCAAGCGTTCGTTGAATCTAGACACAGTTTTGAGGGCAAAGAAAACTACCCTAGAGCCGGCAGTGTATGAGGAGTTACTGGTAAAATACGAGGAGCATCGCAGAGGGCTGAGAGAGAAGCGAGACACACTAGAGCATGTTTCTAGCATCATGGAGAACTTGCAGGAGGAAATCTACGGGCTTGAGGTCAGTTGTCATTTAAATAAAACTATAGAATCTTTATTTCTTATTTTTTATTTTTCAATTATTTGTTTGGATAATCATTTTTACTAATTACACCAATATGTTAGGAAGAGGAAAGTTGAGATTAAAGGAATTGTACTCGCATTTGCATGGGAGAGTGGAAAATATTTAAGAAAAACCACCCTCAGTACACCCACCCAGGATTCGAGCCCTGATCTCCTTGTCATTGGCAGTCTGATTTATTGCAAGAGTGACGCCTTAAGACATGCAGCCAGCAAATTGGGTACACTACTTTTAAAGTTAAGGATACAGGTATAAAAGGGGGAAGTCACATTACACATATTTTTCAGGACAACAACTTTGATATCTAAGACCACATCCAGACCCACCAATAAAAACGTTTTAAAAAATTAAATTCAAATATGACAAACATATTTAAACCATGATCTAAAGTGCATTAGAAAGGTTTCATAATTCTCTTATGGATGGCAGCAATAACTCAATTTGAGTTAAATTTGGACTTGCCCCTTTTTTACCTTTAACTTTCAAATGTATTCCTCTTTGTACAGTGTAGATTTATTTCAGTACAAGATTTAAAAGGCAACAAATTGAATATCCTAACTCAAGCATTATATTTTGATCATCTAATTCCAAACAACTGCATAGGCCAGTAAATATGAAGATTATTTTGAATTTTGAAACCCTCTTCCTCTTAACAGAAGAAATTCCTGCACAATCATCCTCAAAATAAACAAAAAAAATTTTTTTTCATAACAATGATAATTTCTTTTATTAAAGCTTAAATTCCTATTCCAAATGACAAGGATGATTTGTGAAATTGTTGAGAACATTATTTGGAGTAGCTAAAATACATCTAGAAATTTTATTTTAATTTTTCAACATGGATCTTTCAAGGGGGTGAAGGGTAGGGAAGTTAAACACTCCCCTACTATCCTTCGGAACATTTCTATTAATCTTAATAATAGGAAAAACCCGGAAGAAAATTATTTTTAATACTATTTAACTATGAATTCACACCATTATTAAATAAAAATAAACAGTTCTTACCTAAAGAAATATTAAATAGTATTGTCAGTCAACACACTGCCAAGTTGCGTCAGGAACAACGTGAAATCAGTCAGTGACTCATTTACAACTGGTCACAACCACCTGTCAGATATGAACTTGTTAGATGTGTTATGTTTGTTTTCTGCTTAAAGTTGGGCGGAAGGGAAGGTGAGTTAACGGTAGTATTTTTGCAATTTTTGTATAAAAACAATTTTTTGATTAAAATAAATCAAATAATTCTCAAGTATAAAAATAGAGTGTTTTCTTCATGTGGTGACATCGACAGCTCTTGAAAATCTGTCGAGGGTGTCCTGGAATTTAATGACAAACTTTTTCTCTTCATTTAAAGTTTCTCATCTAATGCCGCTATGCTCATCAAAGATATTCAACAACTTTTGATATCGTCATGTGAAGAAAATTAAACTCTTATGTTTCTACTGGAGCAATATTTGATTTATTTTAGCCAAAAAAAAAAGTTTTGCTATAAAAACTGCAAAAACACTGATCTTTTCTTGTGTACCCTTCCCCACCGTACCTTAAACAAGAACTGTCTACATTGAAATGTCTGGAGACATAATTTTAACCAATATGACTAAATAATCAATCAAATCAAAGTTTTCAAATAATAATTAAAGAGAATCAAGTTTATATATATAGTTAAATAATTATTAATAATATTAAAAATATTAAAATACAACATATTTTAGTATTTATTTTAGGTTGTTTCTTGATGGAATTTTTTTTATGGTGAAAGCTTATCATGCCCACGGCCAACACATAAGCTGGAGGACCACCCCTATCGGTTGTCCGCAACTGCTTGTTCAATAAATTCAGAGCTACCCTTCATATCTGAAAGCCGTATCCTCTATCTGCAACCTTAGGGCGCGTTTTGCTATGGATGATAGGGACCAACGAAACAGAGTATATATTTTTGAGATAAAATAACCATTTGTTTTATTCAAATACAAAGCCTATATTTGTTTCTGATTGGTTGAATACAAATCACCATAACTTGTATATTACTTAGCCCCGTGTCTTACTACCCTTTTGGATTATACGTACTAAGTACGTATTATACTACGTATATATTATACGTACGGATTAAGTACTAATTACGGTAATGGGTTAAGAATTGGAAATGTTGACTATAGAGGAAGTGAACCTGCATTTGCGTGGAGGGAGAGTGGAAATCCATCTAGGAAAAATCACCCCCAATTCACCAGAGCGAGATTCAAACCTCGATCTCCCCGTCCATGGCAGTCCAGCTCAACACGAAACTATCGCGTTAGCTAACTACGTCACCGAGGCGGGTCTTAACTTGTATAAAAATTAGGTGTTAATACTAAAACCATTAAGCGTTAAGACCTAAATGTTATTTCGTTCCAGGAAACCCAGAGTGAGAACACCAGGCATTCAAACAGAACTGAGGAAGAAGAAACTAATGAGATCCCGGGAGGGTGCATGGTGTACCCTGGAGGGGTGAACTGTAGTAACGTGGTGTATGAGGATCCCAGAGTCTGGAGGTCATCAAGAAACAATGTAGAGGAACAGATACGTAAGCTGCGCATGCAGTTGGATACACTTAAGGTCAGACATGTTGGTTTTGCAAAATTTTATTTCTTGTAGAGTGTTTAATGGACACTTTTTTATACACAATCACACAACTTACAAACTAACACAACCTGGGCCAACACATCTTACAAAGTTAGTCATACATTAATAACCTAATGTACTAAATTATTTTAGATGGCACCTAAAATTTAACAAGGGTTATTTACCCAGCCTCCTTAATCATGAGTGCAGGCACAAATTTAAAGACTAAAGAACTGAGTATACTTGAGCATTGATTTAAATTTACTAAGCTTCTCATTACTAGAATTATTTGCCTTTTTCTAAATACCTTATTTATAAATAAGTTAAGTTTAAACCACCTTTAACTTATTTTTGAGGAATATATGTACAGTATTTATTAAATGTAAAAGTTAGCATGCCAGTATCAAGGCACCCGTTATGTTGAATTTTATTAACATAAACATTTCTTATTTATAATAAAATGAATTATTGCCTGAGGACTTGCAAATGTATAATAAGACAGTATAGATATACCGTAAAATAATGTGAAGGAAGCCAACCTGAAAGGATAGTTAGGTTAGGCCTGGATAAAAACAAACATAATTTTCTCTTTTCATTTCTTCTTACACTTTTACACTTCTTCAAACTTCCACAGTTGCACATTGTTTTAAATTTTCGGAAATATTCCTTTTTCATATGAAGATAAACATTAAAAACACAAAAGTACCTATACATCAGTTTATAACTCGCCTCATAACCAATGAACCAATTTTAGATCCATTATTGTTTCCAGTCTGTGGTCTGGTTCACTTTTTTATGCAAACCATATATATTCCACTACCGGCTTGCAAGGCCTGTTGTAGCTTCATATGCCTTATAACCTAACTTAAGACTAGGACAGGCACAACATCCAGTACCCGGCTGTTAATTCATCACTGTGAAAGGGGTAAACCCACATTTAACCAAATCAATCAATGAACCAATGGTTAACTATATTATTGTAATAGCCTACTTTTATGTCGGTTAGCAAATTTTCTTTAGTATTAGTTGTAAAATGATTATTTTAAATTTGATTTAATTAATAAGGGTATAAAACAGAAAAATGTTATCACTATTACTCGAAAAATAAGATAGCAATTAATGTTAACTCTTTTTTTTAACATACCAATGTGGTATTTGTGAAGTTCCTCAATGATTTATTCTAAACTAGCAGAAGTGCCTGGCATTGCGTGGTTACATCTGGCATTGATTTTATTTGCTTCAAGCCGACAGAAAAAAAAAATCAAACCCAAATTTTAAAATTCCGGCCTTGCGGTGCACATGTTCATGTATAGGGTACTAATTTTTAAATTTTGGACCTCTACGTGCAATAGATATTGCTTAACACTCATGGCAGACAGACACACAAACTCTTAATTTTATTAATATAGATTATAAATAACTTTGTCTATCATAATAAACGTTCTAAGAAATGAATATGTAAAATGTTAATCCTAACTTTGTATGATAGAAAATACCGAATTTGTTACAAACAATTCTCTATCTCTTTTAACTAAATATATAACATTTCCAGGAAATTCGACGTCACTTAAGAGCAAAACGTCCACAACATTCATCCTACGATGCCAGCAATGAAGAGGATGACAATGAAGAAGAAGGTGATAAAGAACTTGAAAGTATTGATGAAGAATTAGAAGTGGACCAAGAAGATGAAATTGTTGAGGAGCAAACAGAAGCTGATGATGAGCTCACAAAACTTGACACTCGTGAGAAAACCAACACTACAGACTCTGAGAAAGATGATGAACAAGAGGAAGCAGTTAAACTCAACTTTGATACAGAAAGACCTCACCATCACCACCACCCCCATCACAACGGCTCTCGTAAAGGTAGAAGGAGACACAAGACTACGACGACGACGACTGCGGTGCCACCTGATGCTGAATCTACCGCCCCGCTTAGCTCAACCACACATATAACAGACCGCAACAAACTCGAGGAGACACTTTACGACGAGGATGTTAAGAATGTCATGACAACACAAGCTCCTAGTAGCAACCCCCATAGACATAACCATGGTTTGCATACTTCAAGTCCGGCGCCAAGATTTGGTGAGAACATTACTTCTGAGAGTCCTGCAATTTTAGTGACTGAGGATTCACTAAACAGTCTGCCATTTGATAATATCACCACCACAACGCCTCAGCAACAACCAACTACTTCTCTCGGCAACAATAAGGTAAATTAAACGCCTCACAAATTCCTCCCAAATTAATATATAATACAACTCTTTGCATGTATACTTAAGAGCTTGTCTTGACCCATGAATTAAGCCTAAATCAATTAGGTAATACAGTTTGAACCAGGCGTCATATTTTGGTACGGTTTTTTGTATTATACATTGGCAAACAGTGAAATTGAGACCAGTAAAACTGTTTTAGTCTATTTTAAAAAATACAACAAAATTGAAAATAATGATTTTAAAATGAAAACAACTATTAAACCAATTTACATTTTATGTTGTTAACCAAAGAATGCATAAAACAGCCCTCAATACATTTTCTGCTTCAAGTGTATCTTACCTACTGATTAAACGTCTGTGAGAGTTGATATTAAGAATGTTTAATATTTGGAGCATATGTTAAAACTATAGAAAGTCCTAGGCTATAATTATTTAAATAAATGTAAAATAATTAGAAATTAAAATAATAGGAGACAAACATGGCATTGTGGAAGTTTATTGATCTTAATTTAATAAAAGCAAATGCTTTTATTTTTAATTTTTTTTTTTTTCCATTTAGTTTAGGTAGGCTATTTTACGTGCACTTTCTGAACCAACTGGTTATATCAGCACATATCATATAAACCAACTTAAATTTAGAACAGATACAACATCCAGCCCCTGGTTGTTAATTTATCACTGAAAGGGTAAATCCAAATTTCAGCAATGAAAAATTTTTCAGCCATGCCAAGAATCGAACCCAGGACCCTTAACTCAGTAGATAAATACACTAGAGACTGAGTTAAGGTGTCGGACCAAATACTTTTTACTCTCACCTCCAATAAAGCTGCTTGTGGGAATGAATACTTTAAGAAAATATTTGTTTGTGAACTGTATTATGTGTCCTACTAAATTCTGATGAGCGCAAAACTTCCACAATGGTAAGCCGAGTTATTTATTATCCATCTAATACTAAATATTTCAATTGATTTGGTCAATAGCTTGATTTAATTATATAAATAATGAATATGAATTTTGCTATTTTGTTGTTTAGTAACATGCGAGAAACATGTTTTTCCTGATTTGACAATACTTTTGGGACAAAGAGGAATATTTGGGACAGATATTCATTTTCTTTTTCTTTTTTATAAATAAAAAGAAAATGAATGTCTGTTCCAAATATCTTTCTATGTCCCAAAAGTAATGTCAGATCAGGAAAAACATGTACATTACTACGTTGATGGAGTAAGGAGGAATAAGGTAGAATTTGAAAAGAAATGTAACCACATCTGTGTGAAGGGAGAGTGGGAAACAATTTGGGGAAAATCACACTCAGTACACAGAATGAGATTAGAATCTTTATCTCCTTGTTACCTGCAATCATGTCCAACACAAGTATGACTTACCATACTATGTAAACACAGATAGGGGCAACCTTCTTGATTTGGCCACTAGCAATAATAAAACCTGGTTTGGTGGCTGCATGGTCTAAGACGCTACTCTCTCAATAGACTGGACTGGTAAAGACAGGGAGATCGGGGTTCGATTCCAGTCGGATATACTGAGGGTATTTTATCCTAAATGGTTTTCCACTCTCCCGCCACAAAATTATGGGTTCACTTCTTTTAAATTTACCTCGATAATCCCTAACATGTTAGTGTAATTAGTACATAGGCGTATAACTTGAACAGGTAGTAAGACAGGGTATTATAAAAGAAGAAAAAAGTTATAATGAAAATTTGATCTTCAACTTTTGTTTATTAGTTGAATAAATTAGTCAATTAACGTAAGTTAACAACCAAACCACTATGCTAAAACAAAGTAAATATTTTTTCATAAGTGTGGTTTTGTCTTTAAAATATACTGGAGGCACTGCGACGCTGAAATGTGTGATTTGCCGTAGGTGAACCTTGGTTCAAGTCGCATTGAAGTGACTGTGTTTCAGCCCAACAGAGGGCAACAGAGCACCAAACCGTCGGCCTCTGTCGACAATCATGAACAGCACACTTGCTTCTGTGAACCCGACATGTGAGTATTAGAGCCATAGAACAGTGATTTTTATAGTATTAGACTCTAAAACGATTTTGAACGTAGTGAACTTATCTGAAGGGTTTGCATAGCAAATGGCAAAAACTGTTTTTTTTTTGTCCATGAAATAAAACTATAAATACTTGAATGGGGACAAAACAGTGCACATGTGGAGTGTCTTCGAATTACATTATCACAAGTAGATCTTTAGTAGGATTTTGGTAGGAAGAAACTTTTAGAAAATACAAACATATTTTTTGCAGTCAACATTAATAAGACCCATTTTAGTGACCGCATGACCTAAGGCGCTACTTTCACAGTAGACGACTACTGATGATGGGGATATTGAGGTTCAAATCAAAGTCATATATTTTTAGTGCCGCATATTACTAGCCGTTTGGGTTATACACCTATGTAATAATTAGACTAATGGTTTATTGACTAGGGAAGTTTGAGAGGACGTGCACCCGCATTTTCCTGGAAGGAGAGTGGAAAACCAATTAGGAAAAAACCCTTAGTGCATCAAACCTGGATCGAACCCCGATCTCCCCGTCTTCGGTAGTCTAGTCTAACACAAGAGGAGCACGTTAGACCACGCTGCCACCGAAATGGGTGTTGGATGTATTGAGAATTTTTCTTTTTACAAAATGGTTTTCCACTTTTCCTTCATGCAAATGCTGGTGCACTTTATCTAAACCTAACCGTCCTAGTTCCTAAAACCATTGATGTACTTAGTACATAAGCATATAACCCAAACAGGTTTTGAAAATGCAGTGCTAAAAAAAGTATTTTATTTTAATATCTTAATGGTGTTAATTTATAGGTATTGATATTGTATATCAACAGTGACAGCTGCAGGTAGCATGACTTGACATTTGAATATATGAATAGCTGTAAGACAAAGAATGTTCTTCCTATCCAAATTGGAATGTAAGTATTGCATCTTCACTGAAAAATCCTGTTTGATTTTTACCTGCAGCTTGACAAGGAGAGAAGAGAAAGAGATGGCAAAGGAAGCCCGCCGCAGAATCAAGGAAGAGAGACTTAAAAAGAAAGAGAGAAAACAAAAAAAGAAAGAAAAGATGGATAAGGAATGTTTGTTCGAGAAGATGAACTGCTTTAATCATGACAATGATCATTGGAAAACTGCACCTTTGTGGTCAGGTAGGTTGCATATTTAATCCAGTGATAATACCAATGCATAGAAAATAATAAACATATATATTGCTTTAGTAAACACAAGCACATATTTTAAATTCAATGCAGAAGAATCAAAGTGGATACCTTTCATTTTTCATACCAATGCAATAACTATTAATCAACCCTATTTTAAACAACTTGTCTCTTTGGACATGGGCTTCTTTGAGCAACTCATCTTGGTGGCATAGTTAGCTAACGCGCTAGTTTTGTGTTGACTAGACTGCCAAGGACAGGGAGATCGAGGTTTGAATCTCACTTGGGTGAACTGGGGGTGGTTTTTCCTAAATGTTTTTTCACTCTCCTTCCACGCAAATGTGGGCTCAATTACTCTATATTTAACCTTCTTAATTCATTAGTCTAACTAGTAATAATAATAATACATTCTTTGAGCAGTTTTCAAAAACACCCAAACTGACTTATAATTCACTCATGACCTAAGTTTACTTGGATGACAGCTCATAAAGTTACTAGAAATAGTCCCTAATACATCCCTACCCCAAAAGCTGACATCTATCATTTTTGATCACTGTGATGAAAACCACTGGTAATATATGAATGTGATAGTTAACCACATTAATTTAGGCCAATATTATTTATATATTTATTTGAGGTCGGACACAAAGATTATTTGTTTTATTCCACTTTAAAAAGGTCTAATGAAAATAGCTTCAAAATGGCGACCGATGAATTTAAACCATGTGGTTGAACATGACGGAAACAGGGTTTTTTACAATGATGCACCCATGCAGTGGATAAAAATATTTTATTCAGTTAAATATTTTGAAATATGATAAAATAATCATAAAATAATTTATAATATATACAAAAAATGACAATTTTTTTCTCTTTTCCAATTAAATATGATGCCTGTATTAAAAGGTATTTATGTATGCACTATATTACATATAATCAATAACGTTCCAAAACAAAGAATAAGTACTTTTAATTATGTTTAAAATATTGTTTTGAGTTGGATAAAAAGAAATTATTAAAAGTAATGAAATAGTATGAGAAAACTTAAGTTTATGTTATTTTAAATGTAAAATATAACAGGCGATTAAAAAACTTAACATTTATAACTAAACAGTGATCTCTTACAAGTGTTGGCAACCCAAAACCTAAACATATGATTTTTGAACTGTCATCCAGGTAAAAACCTATCTTGAACAGACTCTATATTGAATGCAGCCATTGTTCATTCATCTAGTAATGATGCAGAGAATTCGTTAGATTGATATGTCTCAAATTTACTCTCCCAAATAACCCAAGTTGTGGTTTAGAAATTAGCATTCATCATTCTACTTTAGGTTTTCATTATTTAGTTAGATTCTCTCCAGCTACTCATATATTGGTTGTTTGTATGATAATGAGTTTTTAAAAATAACAGTTTTTTTTTTGCTACACAATCTTACAATCTACCATAGTGGCCACGGTCAAAAACTAAACAAAGTTGTCTACTAAGTGAAAAGTGATTTGTTGTATGCTCTGAACCAATATTAGAAACATGATGAAAACAAAACGGCACCAACCATCACACTAATTATTAGTAATTCTTTTATATAGATTCGCTACCATTGTTACATTGATTGTATAAAACATTTTTTATAGCAATCTTCAAAACATTGGGGGGAGAATGTGATGATATACCAAGGGTGGCCCGCTGAAAAAGGTTGTGGACAAATGATCTAGACATTTACAAACAAAGATTTGAAACATATCCATCTACTTTAAGATGTATCATCCAACAGACAAAAGCCACACGGTTATTTTGCATGCTTCTCTCTTGTAGATCGTGTTTTAGAAGTGTAAACACAGAGAACTAACCCTCTTTTTTTTATATAACACAAATCAAGAATGTATGGAAGGCACCAAAAACAAAATTGGGAGTTTTTTTTATACTAAGATGCAGGTGTTCAAAAAGCTGAGCCAAACAAGGAAGTGAAAACAAATCAGAATATGAAATAAGTGCAAATGCAAAATTTGACCCTACCTTACAAGATGAATATGTCATTGTCTTACTACCCATTTGGGTTATAATCTAATTAAATATTGTTTCAGTAGATGTGTTAAGTTTAATTTTCTACATCTGCTCTTCTAAATAATACTTGAATATTTGTTATGGGTGTTGTGGAAATTGAGCAGGACTTGTTCATCAAATCGTGCCTGTTCAAGTGCCAATATGCTCATGACAAATATTAAAGAACTGTTGAAATTATTATGCATAGAAAATTAAATTAAACTAATTTATTAAAGTAATGTTTTATTTATTTTAATCAAAAAAGTTATTTTTGTTATAAAAACTTCATATAGATCTTAGTTTCCATTCCCAAAACGAAATATTTATCACTTTATTAACACAACATACTTATTTTTTAAATCCTTACTAACATTATAAATGAGTTTTACTGCATCACATTACAATTTTCATTTGATTTCAGAGGGGCCATTTTGTTTCTGTATGAACGCTAACAACAATACCTACTCTTGCTTGCGCACAATCAATGCCACTCACAATTTCCTCTATTGCGAGTTTGTTACTGGACTCATCACTTTCTACAATCTGCGAATCGGTGAGTTTCCAAAGTACATATTTTAAATATAAGCTTTATTGAAGTCAAGGATGTGCACGATTGGATGAGTCATTAATATGCTTGACTTTAAACAGTGAGGCCTGAATTCTCTTCTGAACATCAAGCCTACACCGAAAATGACCTTTTCCTCATGATAGAGTTTTTCCTCGTCTCTCCGAGGGAGTGTGTTACACTCCTTTAGATTAAGTTAGTTAAATGGTAGGCCATGATAGGCGGCACTAGAATTAATGTGGATAAATCAAATAAATAAATATAAATTAATAAAATCAACACATTTTTCCAAAGAGAAATTATTGGTACACCACAATCGTACATACTTTTTCATAGTCTATTATACTTTGAAACAAAATGTTCGAAAATTGGCTATAAGTAAATAAATCATCCTTAAAATAGGTTGTCTTAAATAATAATAATAATAATTGTATTACTCATAAAACGCTTCATATATAAATTTTGAACAAAATCATTGGCACAATTTTCAAATAAAATTTGAATAAAAAATAAGTTTTTGTTTTTCAAAATATAAAATCCTTTCATTTTAGAGCTAGAGTTAAAATAATTTCACATATAAGCATCAAATTTGAAAGAAACCGGTTAGGTTGTAGTTGTAAGAACAGATACACATACTGTATGGGAATTCACTAGCATTCATCTAGAGAGAGAATGTAAAACTACATTCACAAACCAGGTAGGTAATTAAATCCTAGTCTCCCAGGTCAGTCTGTGTTGTGTGGTCAAACTTGCCAATTGTTTTCCACTTACTTGATTAATGGTATGAAAATATCTATTCACACTGTTATTTTCTTCAACAGATCCATTCGAGCAGTGGAACCGAGTTCATTCTTTGACAAAAGAAGAGCTATCATACTTGTCGGATCAACTGACACAATTGAGAGCGTGTCGGGGAACTAAACAATGCACAGTCGGTGGTGCTAGTCACTCTCAGATGTCATTGGCCCAACATATGATGTCATCGAGCCACCAAATACACACTAACAGATACAAAAAGAGGAAATACCCATTAAGTAGGTGAAACTAGTCTGGGAAATTTCATTAATTTGTATTTTATTATGTACAAAACCCAGCTTGTGTGCCTCTTTGTTTCTTTCATACCAGAGGTGTGTGAAGTCCACATTTTCGATTTGAAGCAAAGCATGGCCGAATTAAATTAATAATTCCCAAATACTCTGGAAAAGGTAGAGAGTTTATCAATTCCCGCAAGTTGGTCGGAGATGGGCTATTTCCTGAAACATGCTATCAACAATTGTCAGGTTCAGTAAGCGAGAGAGCTTCAAAGATTTAGAGAAGGAAATATATATTTTGGAAATCTGATTAAATTTTAGCATTTATTTGATTTTCTATAGTATATTTGTTATTTGTTTTGGAATGACTAGTGTAATTTACTTTGGATCAAATTTTATGTTGTTGTTGTTGCATGTATATTTTAAACCTTATGAACATTAAGTAACTTAAATCTGTGTGATGCACTAAATCACTCTTCCACAAAATTGTCTACATAAAAAGCTATTTTCCAAGATTATTTTGAAGTCAAGTTATAATTTTTTTTTAAATAAAAGTGGTATAGACTGCATATATTTAAACAGATAAAGTAATTGTGTTTAACCTGATTACTAAAGGTTAATTTTAAGGAAGATAGTTAAGACAAAATGTACCTGGCAAAGATTTAAAACTTAAGCCTTTTAAATTTAAAACAAATAGAAAACAGCCTGGTTAAAACTAGTGTTAACTTATGCTGAACAGACCTAAATAAATTTCTTAGCAGTAAAAAATTAAATTTTTAACATTAACAGATATTTTTGTCCACTCACTATAATTGATTTGAATCAATATAATATACTCAATTTGAAAATATTATCTAATATTCAAATATTGCACTATTTGCAGGACCACCTCACACTATTAAAAAAAACTATACAATATATCTAGACAAAATAAGAATTGTTATGTACTTTCAATTATTTCATTCTTGAATTTTTTTTATTGAATTTCCAAGTCATCATAATTGCTCTGATCGGTGCTATGTAAAAGGATGTGTGCCAGGCGCATTCATACCTCGAATATACAGAGGGCCTCTTAACTATTGAGACGTTACTATTATTTGGAAGTGTGTCTTTGAACAGACAAACCACTCCCATTTCCCAAAGTAAACAAAAAACAACTCTTGTTACCATCCTGTGTATTTTTCTGACTGACCTGTTCTTTTTATCTACTTTGCATTTTGTTTTCTACCCTCTGTGTCTGCTTGTACCTTTTTTTAATAACGTGTGTGTGTGTGTGTGTGTGCGCGCGCTTGACTAACATTTGTTTGTTTGTCCTTTTCCCCCTTCCCGTGTTTCCCTTGCTTTGCGACCCATGTAGCCTCTCACCTTTACAGCCCATCAGCCATGCACCTAATCAGCCAATCAGAGACCTCCACACACGCAAGACGGAATAAATTGACAAAGTGAGTAGCTTTCAGTCCTTAACAGCATGACAGAAAGAACCTAACCCTTTGGTGGGAGATATGTTCCTTGTTGTACTCTTTTCAAATTCTATGTCATGTATACATGTATACAGTACCATTTTCATAGGAAGGGCCTTAAATACTAACTTTTTTTTCTACATATCATTGCAGGGCTGTATTTAGGCATGTGCAACATGTGCAGCTGTAGAGGTTGGCAAATAATATGGAAGTAAGACAAATATAGCAAATTTGAATGCAACCAGTAAACAAATTTATAGCATTTTGCGTGAAGTATAATAAAATAGTGATTCGATAGCCCTATCTCATCATTCGTTATTAAAGAACAACTCTTTCATATTTACGAAAGATGGAAGCACAGTTACTTTCAAATTCACTGAGGCGCTGTTCTAATGTGGTAATTTCACTTTTTTTTTCCCCTGCAAGGTTGTGTTGGTATTGCTTTGCGGCGTGCTTTATTTACTTGTCCATAGTGCTTAGTTAGTTTATTTTTGTGTGTTCTATTTAAACAGTATTTTTAAAGTCTCAGTTTCTTTGAAATATTTACTTAATGTTCTTGTGTTTTCTGTTAAAACGAGTAAATGTAAACCAATTATAGTTTACAGTATGTATGTAATGTGTTATAATTAAAATTGATGAATGATCTAAGTTAAGCAGTACTGAACATCATAAAAAGGCAGAAGATAAAAGACAAAGGAAGATTCATATTCCACAAAATACACCCAGACTGGAATCTTACTTAAGTGGTATTGTAAAAAATGAACAGTGTAGGCCTGATGGTGGAGAATACTCAAAAATCATAGAATTGATTCACCAAGTAAAAGTGGTCAGAGTATTGGGGACTTATACGTGTCTTGTGACAGCTTAGCAGTATCAAACTATGAACCAAGAAACATTGAGGCACGTGGAATTATTTTCCGAAAAAATAAAGAGTTTGCAGAAGCCAAATTATCAAGAGAATGTGTTTAGTGTTATTTATCGGATTTTAATATGAATATCCAAACATTTGTTGTACAGGAATATTTCTATGCAGAATATTTGCATGGACTTGTAAATTTCTATGTTTTTATGGTTTATTCAATTGTGTTACAGTATTTAAATAAAATTAAAAATAAATTAGCAATATGTATATGTTTCACAACCATATAATATCTGCAAGTTAATGCTGCAATTATGTGATAAGTGATGTTGATGTTGGGCAGGGGGAGGGGCGTAAAATAAATGACTGCACATGGGCGTCGCATACCAAAAATACGACCCTGTATATTTGTAAGAAGGTACAGGAAAGGTGGATAGAAACATATAAATACAACTAACACAATCTGGCTTTTACAATCAAAAGAAGAACACAGTTCACACTTTACATGGCTGCCTTTAGACAAAGAGGTAATGGCTGCCTCTTTAAGAAAATCACTCATTGTCACCCAATCCCCTGACCTAGGTTTCATTCTATCGGAACTCATCAGGAAGGAGTGTGAAACATGCAACACGACCCTCTTGCGGATGACATTGAAATATTTTTCTATTGTTAGTGTGTGAAGTAGCTTGGAAGCGTGCTTGAAGTGAGGGGTGGTAGCAGAGAAGATCTAATGTGAAGAAGGCAGCATGGGGGGTGGGGGGTTTACAGGTTTATTAGCTGGGTGCACACTGCATCAAACATGATGCAACAAAAATATTTTTGTCATGTAACAAATTTGTGTGAAGGTAATTTTGATCATGGAAAAGGATGGAAGAAAACACGATAGCAAATTTTATTCTTTTATACTTTGTGTATTCATCAAGATGGAGGAAAGTGACTAGGAAGTGGCTTTTGTTGATGTGGGGTGGTTTGTGGTCCCTCTATGAAGAAGAGGATCGTGATAAAAGTATCTGGGTTCGCACAATGTTTAAAAAAAAGGACAGATACGATTTTTTGTTATGATAGTAATCCTTAAGATTAAAATTTTACAATAGAGGCCTCTCTTGCACAAATATTATACATTTTTCTAAATCTAAGTAAGCAGTACATAGGCTGCTTTTGCACCGACATGTTGCTACTAGACAACAACAAACTAGCAACACTAGCTTCGACAAACAACCAATCTCAGATTAAACCGAACACACTCCACTCTCTAGCTAAACAAATTAGTATACAAGATGGTGGCCCAATGCGCGATGAAAAAAAATGTTCCATGCATTTTGTTTCATGAAACATGGCTGATTTGTGTTATTGTGTGCTATTGTTTTGTTTGATCATTACATGCAGCTCCATTTGGAAACACAATCAAGAGAGCTCCACACATGATAACACAAAAATGTTTTAACTAATAATGTTCAATGCAGTGCACACCCAGCTTAAGATATCTGCTATAGAAAAGAGAAGTACCCTTGAAATATAAACAGAAGAAACTTGGACATTGGATGTAAGAGTGACAAAGAAGGATAAGGCCAAGGGAATGAAGATTTTGAAGATCATGCTTGCTGTAACCAGGATAATTAGGATTAAAACCGAAGATGTTTGGCCTAGATCTGGACTACAGGGGGTACATAAGATAGTAGAGGAAGCAAGGGTGAGACTGAAGAACAGAGAGTGAACATTTAAAAGGAAAGAATCCCAAGGAATAGATGAAAGGTCCAGATAACAGTAAATATGCAAGTAACAGGAAAAGAATAGAGGAATATGGAGGCATTTTACTAAACTGCTTGGGCCACTGTCTAGAAATACTCTTAATTCATGACGATTTGTGTTATTTTGTAGGATTGATAATGCTATAAAAAGTGACAGCTGTATATCATATGATTTGACTTGCAAACTTATGAATAAATGAAAGCAGATATATACAGTATGTCCCAAATAAAACTGGCCCCAAACACACAGGATTTAAAAGTCTGTGTTTGAAATATGCACCCCCAACCGCTATGCATAGTTCCGCTCGCCGACTAGTAAATGTTTTTACAGAAACTATTTATAGCAGCTGGTGGCACACATTCCAAACACAGGCTTTGAAATACTGTGTGTTTGGGGCCAGTTTTATTTAGGAAACCTGTATATTGAGTTTGCTTGACTGCTGTTATTTTCAAGACAACACTTTTTATTTTTGTAAAGATTGTGTTGTAAATTTACTAATGTATTTATATATATGTGAAGGATCAATTTTTAAGATAAGAATAGACCAATTTTATTGAGACATGATGTGATTAGGAATATAAACTATTTGTTTTTAAATTCCAATTATTTTGTTCTTATGAAATATTATCTTTAAAGACATAGTAAAAGTGGACAAGTCTTGGATACACATTATTTTTATATCAGTATTGTTTTATTTTTAAAAACATTATTTGAACATCTGAAATATTATAAAAATGCTAAGTACCATATCTTAAAATACAAAAAACATGAACAAATTATGAATTAGTAAAATTTGTGTGAAATTAAGATATTTGAAATTATCAAAAAAATTTTTTTTTTTTAGTTTTACAACTGTGCCCAAAAAAGAGGAAATGCATTAGCATTCTTTTAAGATGTCTGATAAATTATTTGAGAATAAATCAACGTTAGCACAGCCTCTCAGGGTTGAATCCTGGCCCTTCAAGTCATATTTAGTTGTGACTACCCTCTAAGGGTAAATAATTTTTAATTATTAGAATATTATATATGAAAAAAGTGCATTGAGCAAAAACATTTAGTGATAAATAAAATGATAGAATATTAGGAAAATGGTAGAGCACAAATAAAAGTAACAACACTGACACATATTTACACACACTTCAATATTTCGATGCTATTGTAGCATCTTCCTGTCCAGTCTAATTACTACTTCCTGAGGAAGATGCTACAATAGCATCGAAATATTGAAGTGTGTGTAAATATGTGTCAGTGTTGTTACTTTTATTTGTGCTCTACCATTTTCCTAATATTCTATCATTTTATTTATCATTAATTATTAGAAAGTAACTACATAGCTTAAATTTTCTTTGAAAGTAGTTGTGTGCGCTTGACTCCCATGAATTATATAACAACAAACTGGGACAGTGGGACATGGGGGGACTAGGGAGCACGCCGACTAAGAGACCAGCCTTTTCTAATTTTTTTGGCTTTATAGTGAATGGAGGACAGTATTTGATTCCCTATCCCACTAATAATAGGCATAGCTTAATAGCGCTGAAAAATAATTCAGATTAAAAAATTTGATAAAAATGTATGATTTGTATGAATATTTTTTAAATCTGAAATTCGAGGGATTCTATGAGCTCATCTTTTGTAAATATTCACTAAGCCCACATAAGTAGAAATAAGTGGCGCACATATAAAAAAATGCAAGATTTAATATACTTTTACACACAGTCGTTTTGATTAATTATAAAGTGTGTTAAGGTTTAGAATGATAAACCGTACGAACTAACTTAAATGTGTTAATATTTAATTATGCATGGTATAACATTGTTAAATGAT
>CABFWO010000060.1:1260-47141 GCA_902155825.1 Timema genevievae
GGGGGAGGGTTATAGATGATGGAAGGAGAGAGAAAGGGTAGTAGGGGTAGGTGTGTGTGTGAGAGAGAAGTATTCGTTAGTGCTACGGACATGTCATGATGAAGAAACACGAACTCCCAAAACATTTTTTTAAATATAAAATTTATGTATTTTCGTACCCCATACCTTCCAGCCCAACAGTAAAATTTCATTATTTTACACAATTTCATCTGTCCTCGATAAATTCTACGCTTGCTCTATGTATAAACTTTTCACATGTAGGCTATTTAAATATTACTTGACTCTTTTTAATTTCTCGCCATCTTACAGATAGAGAAAGTATTGTGATCGTTAAAAAAAATCGAACTCGAGATTTTGACGAATCCCGACGTTTCATGACTCTCTGAAAGTGATTTTTGAATTTCCGTCTGTTTATCTGTCTGTCTGTCTGTACCTCCGACTAGAGCCTAAACTGTTTTACCGATCGGATTAAAACTTGGTATCTAGGTTTTTTTTATAGGGCTGCCCCAAGGGGGTTTTAGAATTGGATATTTATCCCCAAATTAATGATAGTTTACTGAATGGCAAAAAGAGAAAAAGTCAATTTTCTCAAAATATGCTCTAACGATTTTGATAAAATTTTATTTCTAAACATTTATAAATATTCCAAACAAAATGGCTACTCTCAATATTTCGGCAAAATGACTTTAAGGGCTCCGGTACGATGCGTAAATTCTAATTTTTTATCGTATCTCCGAAACTATTTGAGATATGAAATTACTTTTCATTACAAATATGTAGATCTATTTATAATACAAATATTTTATTCGAAACAATATTTTTTAAAACAAATAACTTTCAATCTATACGCAAATATATATTTTTTTTAACTTTTCGGACACTAAAGGCTAAGTATTGCGACCGTAAAAAAATAACCTGAAATGTTGATGGATGTCGACGTATCATATAGCCCCCCGAACCCTTAAAATGGTCTTTGTGCCGTTTGTCTGTGTGTCTGTTAAAACTTAAAATTAAGAGTAGTTTTATAAAGGACGATAAGAGAAAAAATCTATTATCTCAAAATCGTCTCTAACGATTTTGATTAAAATTCGTATCTAGGCGGTGATTAAGATTATAAATAAACTGGCTATTTTCATTTTCGCATGAAAATGACTTTTAGGGTACTTTACAGAAGTGGAAATTTCCGCAGCACCGCAACTATTTGAGATGCTAAATAACTTATCATTGCAAAATTGTAGTACTATTAAAAATAAAAAACTTTTATGCGAAATACATTTTTATAAAACCAACAGTTTCTGAGATATTGGCAAATATATTAATACAATTTTGTGAGCTTTAGTTGTAAATATATATTACTTAAGTTTTAATGCAATAATTCTCCAATGCCATAGAGTAATTAAATATAAGTCTCTCAAAAATTTTATGTTATTTCTCCTTAAACCTCTTAGGAGAAATGTTTGTACAGCAATGATCTATCTCCATTCTAGTTACTTTTTTATTGGTCAATATTTATAAATGAGGAATTTAATATCAATGCGTTGACTTGAAGATGTGCAACACCTAATAAAATGTCGTTTGGAAGTTGAAATTTTAATACGAAGTGTTGCCCTTATGGACCCAATATTAATCTTTTTATTGGTCCAAACATACAAATGAGGACATTAATTACTTAAAAATAAAAATTTAAAATTTAAAACCGGGACTTGAAAAATGTTTTACATAAGTATATTGCAATTTATGCTTGGGTTTGTTAGTGTATACTATTTAGTTTCACATATAATACAAGTTATGAGTAAATATTTCCATTTTTAAACAGTAGTTCGAGAAAGTCCGTGCGGGGTTCCGTAACATTTATTTTTTATTGCATTATACTTTTGTATGGAACCTAGACTTTACTTCAAATACTAAAGAATATATATATATATTTTTTAAGTCCCTCATCCACTTAAAATATTTTTTTACGAGTTTGTTCAAGTGAACTGTTACTGTCAGATCACAAATTAAGTTTGTGCCTCGTTTTATGGACAAGCAGCTGTGACATTAATAAAACAGATAATGCGTGAATTTACCAGCGGATTGCCACAAGAAGAATTTTCAAGATCCTTTAAAAATAAATATAGAGTAACCAAACCCTAACCAAGTATATTTATATTTAATTAACAGCTATAAAAAGGGGCAGCCATTAAACACGTTGCTTGGCGTATGAATATGTAAACTGTTGAATAAGCGATTACATTAAAAAAAATTTTTTTGCAGCATGCCTTACAACCCGTTTGGGATATTCAAATAGTTGCACTAATAGGAGAGAGATAAGAAAGGTAGTTTTAGAGGAAGTTTACCCACATTTGCTTTGAATTTGAGGGGGAAACAATTCAGTTTAAACCACCCTCAGTACACCCAGCCAAAATGCGAACCGTCACCTTCGCTTGGCTGGTAAATTAAAATATATTATGAGACTGGCACCTTTTCCCACGTGATCACTGGTGTGGGTAAAATGCAGTTTTCAAATTTCAAAAATGTTAAAAACATCATCAAATAACCAAAATAACATTCCATCTAAGTGTCGACAGTGTAATAAATTCTGTTGACTGGTTTAAATGTTTCTTTTCGCAAGTTCCAACTGACTTCAATTCAAAAGATATAGTTGATACATTGCGGATGTTTTATTGAAACACACTTTTTTTTTCTCCTTCCAAGTAGTCCCTTTTATTATAACGTGTTGGAAAATTTATGGCCTGCCAAACGGTTTCCATTTCCTTGCGTGCATCATACGCTTCACTACTTCAATACCAACTGTGGAAAGTAAAAGTACTTTCTCGACGGACTAAAGATAAAAGGGAATATACAGCTTTTTTTTTCCTTTCGTAGTACTAGCGCTATTTTAACGATATGCAATTTTTTTCGCCATGGAATTCATTTTACCTCCCAGGAGCGTGTCAAGTGGGTGCCATCACAAAAGGAACAGAAAATAGATTTAAAAAGCGTCGATAGAGACTCTTATATAAGCATGAAATATGACTCACACACCAACTAGTGCTATCTACATTTATCAGGTATCAAGGCTGCAGGAACTGAAGAGGTACATGGATACATTGTGCCAATACATATTTTGATTGATCAGAATATAATATGTTTTGTAATTCATCAAATGATAAGATAAAATATAACACCTATAGCTTAAAGGCGAAGTATACCTGAGTACATTCAGTGTAGAAAAGTTTGTTGAGAGTCGAGTGCAAAACTTTATTTTAATTACGATAAAATTCTTCTAATTATTATGAAAACATCCTGTAAATAGCTTCTAGACACACCCAATGACCCCAAGTTTGCCGGGGGAGAGGCGTTGTATCCCTCATTCTTAAGAAGTTTGACCCAAAGCATCTACTACAAGTCTATGAACAAGAGTCTAGAATATATTGTTCTTTGGTATACCTTGGGAACAAACAAAGATACACCAAACCAACAGCCTCCAGGTTAAAATGGCTGCGCTCCGTGGGAGAATCTGAGTCCTTAAACACTAGATGTCACTAAGGGGTGGTAAAAAAACCAACTAATTTTAAACGTGGTTTCACTAAAGAAAGATAAACAAATATCCTTATCGAGTCAATGAGTCTGCTTCCAGAAAGCTAGGTTCAGGTATAGGTCCAACCCCCTCTTCACATAATACTATTTCACAAAGAAGTTAAGCAGACAACCCATTACGATTACAATGATCCCTTTATGACGAACATGTTAAAAGTTAGTCGTTCAACTACACATTTGAAAGTGGTTTATTTCGCTGAACCTTTGACACTTGCAAACCCCGGTGATGATGGACTCAACCTGGTTCAAAGAGCGCAGCGAAACTTCAGTAAGGTCGAGGATCTGGTACATCCTTGTTGTGAACTTATTTGATCGAACAAGAACAATATTTTTATTATTAAGTTTAAAATAATGGTCATTAGAAGATTAATTTAAGATGTAGGTAAGAAGAAGGTTGTTATTTTATATGCATGGCCTCTTACTACCCATCCAAGCTATCCTCATATTCAATAAAATGATACAGGGACCAGAAAGGTATAATTCAAAGGGAATGTATCATTATCTTGCGTAGGAGGAGAGAGGGAAAACTGATTTGGTAAAAAAAAAATCACTAGGGCATCTGACTGGGATTAAAACTCCAGACTTACTTGTAAGTGGCTGACCAGGCCAAATGAATCTGACAACTTTGTCCGAGTTCCCACTAATGAAAGTAACCAAACATTAATTACAGTAAAATTTTCATCGGAAGAGCCTTATTTGACATCTAGAAAACGTTATTAAACTACGTTTACGTATTCATACGTCAAGTCATTTGATAACCAGCTGTCACTCTTAATAATGTTTTAGCACCGCTTCTTATTACTGGTTTGAGCTATACGCATACGTACCGATTACTTTAATGTATTAGAGATGAAACAGGTTGAATTTAGAGATGGTGTACACACTTTGGCGAAAATACCAAACCAAAGGGATGGAAAACCTTTTGGGAAAACCACCCTCAGTATACCCAAATGTGAATCGAACTCCAATCTCCCAGTCCTCGGAAGTGTAGTATATTGAGAGAGTGACGCCTTAGATCATGCGTCCACCATATCGGGTCACTTTTAATAGATATTATCGATAGGTACTTATAAAGTAACACTAATAAAATAGTAAAATGTTATTCATTTTGGACACAATGTTCTTTTAAATTATTTTCCAAGGGAAGTGAATTAAACTCACCTTCATGGCTAGATTACCTTTCCTCTCCCTCCCATCACTAGTGTCCACAAATATTTAATCGATAAAATAAATCTTTAAAAACAATTAACATGATCTTGTGACATCATAAAGGCAAACGAAGCTGTAACTAGGTGATGTTTATCTGTCGGATGACCCAGTGCGTATAATTGCGACTCCTTCACACTCCACGTCGGTCTGCGGATTGCGGGCGAGGAATCGGATAGCGGCTCCAGTTCAGAAACAAGCTGTCCGCTAAAAGAGACTTTGAAAGAGAAGAGAAGAGAAAGAACTCGGGCTAGCTGGAGATGAATGATGCATGATGGGAGCAGCTCTGTCTCCCGTTCTCGAGTACAGTCGTTGTAGGGTTGTTATGTGAGATTAATAATGTGCACTTTCTAGACAAAAAATGTTGTCGGCTTACAATTAATGAATAGTAGGCCTATTTTGTCAACAAAGACTGTACCAAGAACTCTTTAATTCATCCCCACGGCTAAGTGGTTCGAAAGGTTTAAACAAGAGACCTGGTTTGATTCTAATTGTTCTGATGACCAAGATATGTATTATTTGCTTGCATGATAATCCTGCTATCCTATTAGTAAATACCCAGGGCTGCGTGTGTAGAATAGGACGTACGGGCCTAGATTAAGTTAGTTTGTAAAACTTGTTATCTAACTAACAAACATCTATACGCTAAAGCTAGATGAAGTACATCTAGAATGTTATCAAACACTTCTAATAATACTTCCTTCCCTCAGGCTTACTGAAAGCCTGACTATTGAAAGAATTAAATGTATTAATAAAACTATTGTGATTTTTGTTTCGCGGCTGTGGTGACCAGATATATTATAGCATATAAAATAATAAATTAAAAAAGTATTATATACACACTTGTATCTTATTTTAACTGGTTATCAAAATAGTTCAATAATTTGTATAGCTCAGAGGAAAAAAGTCAAATACAATATAAGTTTCAAAATAAAACGTTTTCATCAACTACCCTTGTTTCGGCTGGTTCATCATTCTTAGTTTGTGGAGAGAAAGCCGCCTTGTAGAAACTCTTAATTTGAAAAGCATTTAATTTTTTAAGTGACCCCTAGAGGCCACTTCCATAAAAAAAGAAACTTCCAAACGATTATTTTCATATGTTCGTGTTTCAAATAATGTATAAACGGTGGAAAAAAAAACAATAACTTTGTTGTGAAAGTTTTTACTGCATAAGTGACAACTCAAAATATGTTCCCGCAGATCATATGGTTTGGCGAATGGATACATTAGAAGGATAGGTATATTTGTCTAGATGTTGGTTACCAGCACCCCAGGTAAGAATGGACTCTAAATTGTCACAACTGGGCGATGTGTGACGTTCGAGCAAGACTCGAACAGCAGCGTAGGGAAGACTATTAGTAGGTATGGGTTTGGTTCCAAAATGTTAACGATGCGAGTTATATTATTTCATCAATATCGCTGGGCACATGAACTTGGATATATTCCTCGTCTTACCTGGTTTCTCGGCGATAAGAAGTTTGGGGCTATAATCCCGGCCGAGTGTATTAAGGGTGAATGTTTTCTTAATAATTTTAGACTCCCCCTCTCATGGAAATGCTGCAACATCTCCTATAAATTTTACCTTCTTTCTTTCTCCCCCCTCATTTGTGTAAATACGCGGATAGCCTGAATGGATAGTAAGATTCGATACACTTACAAATTAATCAGATCTAATTAGTCACGAAAATCACCTATTTTTAAACTAAATAAAGTATGTACTAGTTGAACACTTAAATACCTAAGTAGCTATTGCCATGATAATATATTCATTTAATGTTTTATATTAATTAATATTTTCATAACTAGTTTAACTAAACACCAGTGGAACCAAAGAACCGAACTGACTCACCCCTGATGATAAGAAGTAGCTTCCACAACTTCAAAGCCATAGTATCGCTGGAATCTTCCCCTTTAATAAGATTCCAGGATCCGCCACTGACCTCGTAAAACTTTCATAGCTAATGAGGGGTGACGCGAATAGAACAGATCTTCTCGTCCGTGTACAAAGGTCGTCCGCCGTCAAGAGGCGGATTGTATCCATCTCGGAGGTTGTTGCAAAATATAAGTCCCCTTGGAATAGACTGACACGCCAAACTCAGAGGATTTTTGATTTGCCTATCTAACACATCAAAGGGGCGTACACATTATCTGATTGAATACATTTAACCGATTAGCTTTTCTTTCTATTTGCAACGCATCTTACTGTCGGTTGCGCATTATTTCGAGGAAATAGGCCCACATTTACGTGGAAGGAGAATTGGAAATAGTTTAGGTTAAAACAACCTCACGACAAGGATCCAAACCCTTACCTCCTTGTTACCAGATCACCAGAAAATACAAGTTGGACGTTTAGTCCTTGTGCCCGATGATGTGGGTATTTTATTATTAATGTGTACGCTAAAGATCAGTTTTATTAAATATTTAACTTAAGGGTTTGGAATGGATATGATCACTTCTAGAAAATGCACATGTACTAATGTGGAGAGGTAATGAGAGAACCATAAAAAATATCACCCGTGGGAAATCAGCTGCAGTGCACAAAAGCAGGATTAGAACACCAAAATCTGTCAACTGCGACTCAAGCTCAATGCAAGCCTTATGTATAGTGGAGCGGAGCCATTCCAAGACGATAACAACAGAACCGTTGGTGGGTTACGCGGGCTAACAATCAAGGTCGTACAGTCTGATTTGCTGGTAATGGGAAGGTCAGGGTTAAGTTTTAATGTGCGTGTTTTTTAGCCTAAATAATTTCCCACGCTTCCTTCACGTAAATACGGGTCTATTTCCACCAAACTCTACCTTCCTTTAGTTCAATTAAATGTGGATATCCGGGATTTGTAATAGGACGCGGAGATAAAAATAATCAACGGCCGCGTGGTCTAACTCTCGCAGTAGACTAGGCAGCCAATGACGGGGATATTGAGGCTTTAATTTCGGCCATGTGCACTGAGGGTGTTTTTCCCAAAATTATTTCACACTTTTCCTCCATGCAAATGTGGGTACACTTGCTCTAAATATAATCTTGATAATCTATAAAACCATTAGCATAATTAGTACGTAAGCGTATAACTCGAACGTGTAGTAAGACGCGGTGTTCAAAAATCTGTTTTATCATTCGAATGAGCTTCATAATCTTGGCCCTTAAGGTGAGAGTGAATTTAGTGCATTAATTTTGCAGTTTTTATAGCATAAGCATTTTTTGGCCAAAATAAATCAAATATTTCTTATATAGAAACATAGAGTTTAGTGTTCTGCATATACTAATCTCAACAGTTCTTGAATATCTGTCATGAGGATGGCGGCATTTGGTGACAAAACTTTTTAACCAACGAGAAAAAAGTTGTCATTAAATTCCAGGGCACCTTTGACAGATATTCAACAACTGTTGAGATTAGTATGCAGAAAACTAAACTCTATGTTTCTATATAAGAAATATTTTATTTATTTTGTCCAAAAAATGTTTATGCTATAAAAACTTCAAAAATACCTCCCTAAACTCACGCTCACTAGCACCCCACCTTAATTCAATTATCCCTCTCAGCCAAAATTATTGGTCCTCTCTCCTCCTTTTTTAGTTGACGGAGTAGACACCAGAGTGATATCTGCCCTTAGGAAGAACCTGTGAGTGGGTCTAGATGTAAATACATTTTTGTGTAACAGACTGTACTCGAACTATAACGGGAGCAATGTCCTGCAGATATGTCAGCGGGTCTCTATGTGTGTACGTATGTTTGTATGTACAACCTCACTCGCTCCAGGCCATATTAATACGAAATGCAGTCTTGGCTAGCGAGCAACATACTTGGTGCCTACCTGTACCAAACTCACGGCTACAGCCTCAGGCGGGGAACATAGTGAGCTTTCCCTTGGCACAAAGGAGTCCAAAATACTTGCCGTAAGACGTGGATCGAATGATGCAGTTATTAGTGCAGGCCAACGCGCTTTTTGAGTGAATTTAGGCTTCGATTATGGATGAGAAAATTCGAATTTTAGAAGAAATATACTGCAGTCGCATGGAGGTAGAGTGGGAAATCATTGAGGGGATAAAAAAACCCATTAATACACATGGCTAGGATTAGAATCTTAACTTCCTCATCAATGGCAAACTAGACCTTACAAGGTTGACGTCTTAGTCCACGTGTCCACCAATTCGAGTAAAAATAAAAATATATTTATTTTAACACAGGGGTTAAAATAAAAATATATTTATTTTAACACAAGGGTTAATATGAATTTACCTAAGAGACAGATATTATTAGCATCGCTTAGGAAAAATATACTCAAATTCAAGTAGAAAAAAAGGATCGGGAAAATTGATTCAAAAAAAACCACCTCGACTGAGATTAGAACACCCCAACCACCCTAATATAATCAGCAACCAAATGTAGTAAGAGACTAGTGCCTCTGAGTAATCGGCCATCACCAAGGATAAAAATCACATTAAAAACAAATAAATATCCCCCCCCCCTCATTTTAATACTAGTTATTTATTTATTTGGGGTATTTAACGTGAGCTTTCTGAACCGACTGATTAAATCAGCACAAGAGAATTTCTAGGAGTGAGAGGGAAAGGACATTCCAAATTTTGCTGGAAAAGGTTTTCACATACCTTCCAAGAGTTCTTTTACATGCCACAATTGGCCTGAGACCGATGGGCTTACCTCCCCTCTGAAGGAAGTTGTGCTGTAGGTTTTTATCGCTCTAGAAAAATACTTCAATCACGGCTGGGTCTGAACCCAGTGACATTGAGTCTTGAGGCCAAGAACATCGAGGTCAACTTTAATTATAGAAGAGAGGGGGTGAGAATATTTGGTCAGACTTTGACATGTCTGAAAACTTTATAGTGTCGCATGCCCGTATACTCTGTCAGAGTAACTGTATATACGTACGTAAATCAGATATATTTTTCAAAGAACTGCGGATCTATTAATAGAGAAGGAAATAAAACATTCCCATGCTCCGAAAAAGAAACGAACAAAGAAGCTTGATCCTGCTACCCTGTCACCGAATTGAATTAGGAGCGCAATAAAATGATCTGTAGAGAAATGTTAAATTAGAAAATGGCTAGACAGTTTGTATCTAAAAAATAAATAAAGATTCGTTGCAGTAATATCGTGAAGGGTTTATAGTTACAGGTCTAAAATGTGGCATATTTTTCTTCTTCTACAATATATATATATATATAGAGTTATTATATATATATATATAGTTATTTTATATCAATTGTATTTTATATTAATTTTCTCTATGTTGTACACTCTTATTTGAGACCTTAAGTAAACAATCACACCTTATTTCCTTCTCTAATCAGATCTGTCAAGTTCAAATGTTTGCAAGAATACTACTCGTACTAAAACACTTCTCTTGCATTTTGATTGGTCATTTTATTAAATCCCTGGTTTTAGTTGAAGCCACACAAGTGTAGTACAATATTAAATTACTCTCATTTTAAAATAAAATAAAACTTCAACTTTACACCAAATTCAATAGAACCCTACCGGGATTCGATCCCCGATCTCCCAGTCTTCAGCAGGATAGTCTTAACACGAGAGTGAAACCCTAAGACTTAGATCATTCAACCACTGAAGCGGGTAACATTAAAATAGTAAAAAACCTTTAGTTAACTCTACTCACACCACAAGAGGACAATGTGCTGTAAACTGCTAGTACAGTTGAGTGGCCGCTCTATTAGCTTTCATTTATTCGATTTAAAAATACATCTAGGAGTGACAGTTTAATTTAAACACAGTCGCAGTGAAGAGTTGGTGTGTCAATCGCAAGAACCTTTCATTAGCTCGTTGCTTTGTTGTTTACTTTGTGTCTCAAACAGGATGGGATACAAACTATCTCACCAAAAGACATAAACATTTGAACATCAAGGATAGGTGTCACTATAAGGTAAGGGGGGTCCTGGTTCGATTCCTGGGAGTGCTGACGAAGTTATTAACTATTTTCATGATGAGTTCGTCATGTTATCTAATTAGTCAATATAAAGTGATCTAAAGGGATTGGGTTTCTAGTAATAGGATTACTGTTCTGAGTTAAGTCTGTTTGTAAGTTTGCTGATGATATTTGTATATTATATTTTAAAAACTATGATGTACAGTGAACAAAATCAATAATAAAACATTACTGAAAACTTCTGGCCATCTCGTCCAAAGGTCAGAGATCAATTCTTAATTGACTATTGATTCGTTTGATAGCGTTTCTCGAGTGTGGAAACGGGGGAAAGGGCTGGACCAAAACTTGATATTTTTTTTATTTATTATTAACCGTGTCTTACCACCAGTTCAGTTATATGCAAATATGGTAATAGTGGGGTATAGATAAGGAAGTAAGAATTTTAGAGGTAATCTAACAGCATTTGCGTGGAAGGAGGGTGGGAAACAATGTAGGTAAAACCACCCTTAGTAGAACCGACATGGATTCAAACCCCGCTCTCTCCGTCATCAGCAGAGAAATCTACTCACGTGAGTGATGCCTTAGACCATTCGGCCACTGAAACGTATACAAACTTGTTAAATCGCTAGATTATAAAATAGAGATGATAACATTCAAGTATCCTCACCAGTGGTCACGCAGACAAAGATGTAAGTCTTGTTTTCCGGTGAAAGGTGAGGTCATGGTCTTCCTCCATGCAAACACGGGTGCGTTTTATATATTTAAACTTTACCACTCTAATACTCACTCGATTAGTGAGAGCATGTGGATAGCCCGGACGGCTAATAAGACGTGTAAAGTTGGGAAAAATAAATGTATGGTTTAGTTTTGGAAACAAAATAAAACCATTCACAATAATTAAACTTGTTCTCCAGCCTTTTGCGACAAAATAAAAAGTCAATTGAATTAATTTCGCAGCCGTTCCCACCGCATATATAATTCGATTACCCAGTAATAAGGTTGAGTTTTGTTCTGAAAATAGTTCTCTCTCTCTTTCTCTACTGCCTTACTTTCTGAATGAGCATTTTATTTTATGACAAATGAAAACAAGATAGAAAATTGATACCAACATAGCCGAAATCTTTTCAGCCCCCGAGCTTAAAATATTCTGCACATAAACCTAAAAAAGTTTATTAACCATAAACCCACAGTTTTAAAATAAATATTATATATATAAGCTAAAGTCTGTTCAGAGTAGGAATTGTTTTCTGAAAGGCTTTTATAGTATTATATAGTATATTACATAGTATATTATATAGTAGGATTTTGGTAGGAAAACAGACCTTTCCGAGAGTAATTCCTACCGTGAATGCAGTATATGTAGAGTCAACAGTTAAAATGGTTCTAGTTGAACGAGGAAGTGTTTAGAGGTGTAGTATTGCAGAGTGAGCAAGAAATGGTCGCATTCTCACAGTCTATGAGACCCAAACTGAAATGAGCTTGAGTAGTGAAAGGAGTGTGCAGTTTTTTGTTTGTTATTTAGGAACAAGCATACGTGACAGTCTTGTTAGAGACTAGTCATGATGTGGTCTTGTTACAGTCTTGTTATAACTTGTTACAGTCTTGTTAGAGACTAGTCATGACGTGGTCTTGTTACAGTCTTTATTGAGAGACTTATTGAAAGTTACCAGAGAACCACCTCAGGATGTTTTTCAGGGTTACCCATGTTGGTAAATATCATGTTAAATGTTCCGGGCTACCATGGGCCTGCAGTATGGGACAAAGACTTCCTCGTAGTGTCTATATTTATTTCTTGTGCAAATTACAAATATCCTTTTATAGTCCATACTAGTTTTATAATAAAAGTCCAAAGAAAAGAACCCGTTGCCTTTTACCATCTATTCTGACGTGATCCCCATCAATCCCTATTCTGGGGTGGGCAAACATCACTAAGTAGAAACGGCCAGTCACAAGTATATATATATATATATGTATAAAAAGGCATATATATATGCCTTTTTATATATATAAGACTCAAATAATCTCACTCTTGTCAAAAATTTGTTTAAATGACAACTTTTTATTTTATTTTATCTGAACTCCATATAACTTTTTGAGCACATTTGAGGCTTACTGCCCCCTTGCCCCAGCTTCCCCTCCTCCTCCCACCACCACACACATTTTACCCCACTTATTCCATTGATCCCTTACATTTTGAAAAATGGATGGGGGGGGGGGAAGGTTAGGAGCCGAGAAAAATAAACAGAAAAAAAAACACCCCTGTAACAACGCGAGGCACTTTGAATGCAGGCGTGCCGCGTAGTGTGCTATAAAGCCCTTCCTCCTCTCCCTCCCTCCCTTTCCCCTACAAACACTTCAGCCCACGTGTGGTGGTGGAATGTGTGTGTGAAAAGAGTTGGTGTCACCCTAATTCCGCTGCGCGTATTCTCTGCAACCGTCCCTCCCCCCCGCCCTCCCTTCTCTTCCTACTCTTACACACCCGGGGTACAACGCGCCATGTTTACACTTCCCTAGGGAGTAGACCCCTCCTTCCACCCCCCCAACTGGTTCCTCATACCCCCTACTGAAACCGGGGGCTGATTTCCCCCAGGAGTCAGAACCTACCCCCTCTCCTCTTTTTCTATCCCTTTTTTTACAGTCCCCTTCCCTCCTATCCTTCACGAGAACCGCAGGTTGGTTGAGTGAGTGCGAGAAGTTTTTGTGTGCGCGTTATTTTTTTATAAAATATATTCTACTAAAAAATAGATACTCCTGTCTTACCACCGTGGTTAGGTGACTGGTTAACACTCCTAGCCCCTGCCTCGGTGGGAGCACGGACCAAGGCCTCGAACCACGTTTGGTATGGTGACGAAGCACGTCGGGGTTCGAATCCTGGCCTGAAGTATTAAGGGTGGTTTTTCATAAATTGATCTCCATCCTTCCTCCACACAAATATGGGTACGTTTCCTCTAGATTCTCCTTTCCTCGTCCCCTACCGCATTGCAGTTACTAAAATACGTAGAGCAGCCTATCACCCGAATATGTGATATGACACGTTGGAAAAATAAATAAAAAGCCTAGCACTCACACCAGTGGACACACGGACTAGGATGTTAGTTTAATTTGGTATATTTTTTCGGTAACTGGGTGGTTGTGGTTCGAATCCTGACCGGGAGTAATTGGATTTAAAAAAAATGGATTCCTATCTTTAAATTGGAAAACAACACCTGAACACCGGAATCAAACCCAGGACCTTTGGCTTAGTACGTCAGTGCTCTTACCACTAAGCCATGCAGTAGTCGTATAGTAGTATAAATAATATTAAATATGCATGTATAATAATATATAGGCTATAATATATTATATATAATAGCCTGGCTATTTAATCCATCATATATGGTTTCTAACACACACACTAAGAAAATACTGGTGTATTTCCCCCTAAATTCTATCTTCCTCAGCCCTAACTTATTGAATCACTAATTATAGCTTGTCACTTGTTAAAATTGTTCAATAAAATGTTGATAGTCGAATTACCTTAAATCAGTCGGAATATGGACTACCAGCTAAGCTAGAGTCTGTTCATGACAGGTTTTTACCTGGATGACAGTTCAAAAATCATATTTTTAGGTTTTGGGTTGCCAACACTTGTAAAAGATCACTCTTTTGTTGTTAAGTTTTTTAATTACCTCTTATATTTTACATTTAAAATAACATAAACTTAAGTTTTCTCATACTATTTCATTACTTTTAATAATTTCCTTTTATCCAACAAAAAACAATATTTTAAACATAATTAAAAGTACTTATTCTTCGTTTTGAAACGTTATTGGCTATGTATAATATAGTGCATACATCAATACGTTTTAATACAGGCATCGCATTTACTTGGAAAAGAGAAAATACTTGTAATTTTTTTATATATAATAAATGATTTCATGAATATTTTAACATATTTTGAAATATTTAACTGAATTAAATATTTGTATCCGCTATGTGGGTGCATCATTGTTAATAACTTGTTTCCGTCATGTTCAACCACGTGGTTTAAATTCGTCGGTCGCCATTTTGAAGCTATTTTCGTTAGACCTTTTGTGGAAGTGATGTGAATAATAATTTTTTTAAAGTGGAATAAAACGATAAATAAGCTTTGTGTCCAACCTCAAATAAATATATAAATAATATTTGCCAAATTACTGTGGTTAACCATCACATTCATATATTACCATCTGTTTTCATTGCAGTGATCCAAAGTGATAGATGTCAGCTGTTGGCGTAGGGATTTATTAGGGACTATTCATAGTACCTTTTTGAGCTGTCATTCAAGTAAACTTAGGTCATGAATGAATTATAGGTGGTAAGGTGTGTTATAGAAATAGAGAAAGTGAGATAAATAAAAGAAACACCGAAAGATGAATAGCAACCACGTTCCACAATCGCTTTTCCTAGCTAACCAGAGTGTAGTGCGAACGAGTTACTTGAAAGCATCCCCTCCACCCTCCTCCCACTGGGAACAGGCTAGGTAGGGTAAGGAAGGGGTAGATTTGATGCTAGAGGGTGCGAGAAAACAACCCTTAAAACCGAGACATAGCGAGCGGATATTAAACTATAGCCAAACCCTTTTATTTTAGCTCCTAAACATAAATAAGAAAATATAAAACAACGAAATTTAATCTCGATATGCATAATACTATAAAGTATTTTTTTTAAAGCTTCAGTATCGTAAAATTATGGATATAAAATATAAAACATTTTATGAAAGTTTTAAAAACTTGTTTATGTTTGTTAATTTTTATCCACCATGGTAATTACATTTTTTTAGCACCGCGTCTTACTACCCGTTCGGGTTATACGCTTAAATACTAATTACACTAATGGATTAGGAATCGGGAAGGTTGAATTTAGAGGAATTGAACCCGCATTTGCGTGGAGGGAGAGTGGAAAACCATTTAGGAAACCCCCCCCAATTCACCCGACCGAGATTCGAACCTCGATCTTCCCGTCCTCGGCGGTCGAGCTCAACACGACTAGCGCGTTAGCTAACTACGCCACCGAGGCGGGTGATTACATTTTTAATAACTTATTTTTGAAAGGTGTTAATAATGGCAACCCACATATATTTTAGGCGTATCAATGTATTTTAAAGGAAGTTGAAAAAGTACCAAAATGTATTTTAATATCTTTATTTAATAGCGGTCCGTAATTATATTTGAAAATTCAATATCCAGAAACATGAACTACTCTCGCATCAGATTAAACTGCCAATGAGGGGGAGATCGGAGTTCGAGTCTCTGTTGGGTGTACTGAGGGTGTTTTTTTTTCCTAAATGGTTTCCCATTCGCCCTCCAAGTTTTGGTCCTTGACCATTTCCGATTTGGATAGTCAAGTTCTATTTCCTGATTAAATGTTAGTCATACTGCTCTAGGTTGAAGAACGAAACAAAAAGACTCATTCTATTCTATCATCCACAACTTGTGAATGTGTGGAATGCCAGGCCTCCACCGTGGTTCGGATTCCACGTTAAACTGTAGGTCCTCCATTTCATCTCACAATCACCCTACCATTGCACATTAGCGTAAGTGCGTATAACCCGAACGGGTAGTAAGACGCAGTGCTAATAATAATAATAATAATAATAATAATAATAATAATAATAATAATAATAATAATAATAACAATAATAATAATATTATATCATCGGTTTCGACACTTCTAAGCTACAGGAGAAAATATGGAATGTGACAGCGAGCTCAGTTATATCTGCAGGCCTCGCGTGGTCTTATGCAGACGCGCGATTATTTTCCACATCCAGTCCCCCCTTTCCTCCCCTTCCCCGCATCCCATTTATCCCTTCCCCGCAACACTTTGAATCCCTCTTTCCATAACACCCCCCTCCAATACCCTTTCCTTTTCCAACAGGTTCTTTGGACCAATATGTTATTCGGGAAAGTTTTCACTGCTCCCACGAGAATAGGAAGGGAAGTTTTGAAAAGTACACCTAAGATTCTTCTCGTTACTTTTGGCGGACCACCGTGCCACCCTACCGCTGTCGTCTGGATTCAGGGTGGCTCAACTAGAACGAGGCAAAGTGTCGTTTGAACGTTAGTGTAGTTTTAGTGGATGCATTTTTGTTTTTGATAGAAATACGCCGAGAAATTAAGTCAGAGCGTAAGTGTCGATCTAGGGCTAAGCTATATACAATCCAATTTTTATATGAATAACCTTATCTACTTCACTATTCTATTTATCTATTTTAACGTGCTCATATGTCAAGTTTTGTGATTTGCAACTGTCTATTTTGATAGATATTATCAATACATTAAAAATAACATTTATCATAATAGAGTAAATTGTCATCAATTTTGAACAGCAAAAAACTAGGTTTGAATTATTTAATAGGCCCTTCCTGTGGAAAATGGACTATATCTATCTTAAAAATACAATAACCTACATCAGTGATCACACGGACTAAATGTCGGTTTCATCTAGTTTTGTTCAACAGTGATGGAAAGGTACGGGTTCGAATCCCGATTGTATGTACTGAGGGGATCCTAAATGATTTCCTACTCTGTTCCACTAGCGTAATAAAAAATGTGTACAACCCGAATAAGTAATAAAAGCTATTAATATTCCTTATATGAAAAAAAAAGTTTCGATGGGCACGGATTCTAAATGTCAAATTCATTTAGTCTGGTTTGACAATGATGGAGAGTTCAGGGTTCGAATCCAGGCCAGGTGTAGTGAAGTTTTTTCCTAAATGTTTTTTCTCCTACCCCTCCACACACATGAGGGTATATTTTATCTAAGTTATACCTCCCTCATTTTCATCACATAGGCGTGATTAATATAAGTACAGCCCGAGTGGTTGGAAGAATGAGGAGGGATAAAAAAATTGAATTTTGGTTTTATAAAAATGATGGTGTTATGGCATGATTACAATTATTGTTTCTTAAACATAGGGCGTGTGTACCTTTGATAAAGTGGTAAAGATGACTAGATGTTTATCTAGTTCTAAAAATCTCTCTTTCAAACTATTTTCGAGACTAAAGGGGTTTTGAAATTGTTTGAGCGCTTGCCCTTTTATGGTCTGCTCGCGGCGACTGGTCTCTTTTCTACAAATTGAAAATTACTAAGAAAATTTTAATAAAACGATTTGACAGGATCGATACACTTTGTAAGATTCGAAACTCTCCAACTTTTCCAGTTTTTCTAGATAAAATACTATGATTTTAGTAATTATTTTATATTAAAAGTAATAAAAAAATTCCCATCTTAATTTATTTATTTATGTTTATTTTTTATATTAGAATTATTAAAGATAAATATTTTTATATTCGCCACAAAATTACATAGATTTGAGATATAGGTAGTAGTTTACACCGGGATATGTTTGTCTGCTTCGTATTAAGAAAATTATGGGGAAAATACCTATAAAGTAAAGTAATTTGCTAAAATGTTCCTGAATTTCCTTTGTAACACTAAATTCCCCGACATTTGCGGGTGTTTCCTGTCAGGTGCGTCTAATACCTGTCTATACGCTCGTGCATGGCAAACATGTTGTTTCAATTGGTCAAGGTATCTAGATTGACAGGACATTTATCAAAATCGGGAACACAAACATGTGTTTTAGTAACATTTTATTAAGCCAGAAAAAGGCCAAAGCTACCATGCTTTATTTACATCTCGATTAAACAATTCCTGTCGCTAGAGCTAGGAGAGTTAGTGATTAGGTATTATACAGGGGGGAGCAAAAAGTGTAGACACATTTAATAAAACCATATCTATATTATTTTAGCTAAGAAATGCTTCAAATTAAACTTAAAATAAAAATAAAAGATTAATAATATTCTACATTCCCTTGTCTTATTCATTATCCTTAAGATGGCCACAATTATATGCCATACACTGTTATATGCGCTCCACGAAACTTAACATAACTTTAAATTGCTTCAGCTTCTACCCCAACTATTTAAGTTCCTGAATTCTTCTTGGGTGAGTCACGTAAGCATTATTCTTTGACATGCCCCACAAGAAACAGTCTGGAGATGTTAAATTTGGTGAACATGTGGGCCATACGATATCCCCAAATTGAGAAACAAGGTGCCCAGAAAACATTGTGTGAAACACATCCATTGATGTTCGACCTTTCTGACCCCTGAACTGCAACGTAAGATAATGGACACCAACAACATGTGGTTCCAGCAAGATGGGGCAACGGCCCACACAGCCCCAACATCAGTCCAGTCGGAGGACCAAACTACCCTCCGGCCGGCAGCGCAACTCTCAGGTACGGACATTTTCTTATGGGGCATGTTAAAGAGTCATGTTTACGTGACTCGCCTAAGAACAATTCAATAACTTAAAGCAATTCAACAAGATACATTACGCAAAGTTATGTCAAGATTTGAGAAGCACATACAATAATGTATTGCGTATAATGGTGGACATCTTAAGGAAATTATTAAAAAAAAAAAATTGAAGACTATGTAGAGTTTTTTAATCTTCTGTTGTTATTTTAAGTGTAATTTGAAGTATTTATTTGTTAAAATATTAAATATATGATGTTGTTAAATGTGTCGATACTTTCTGCCCCACCCTGTATTTGATAAAGGTTAGTTGTAGCTCGTTTGCTGACATATAGCTGTGTTTAGAAAGTGCAAGTCCAGCCAGCAACTTAGCTGTGTCGGTACCACGTCTGCCTACTGAGTCAAGGGTCTCTAACTAGATTCCCGGAACAGCCGAGAAATATATAATAGGTAAAAGTGATTTTTTTTTTCAGTATTGACTTAACGACCCGAATAATAGGTGTGGAGTCTATTATATAAGTACTCTAGTATGTAAGTCGTGTGCTGATATGATCAGTCAATTCAGAAATTGTACACTCAATCCCTTAAGGTTGTATAATTTCAACATACTTATAAATAAATCTCTGTAGATCAATTTTTAAGTAATGAATATCAGAGAGAAGTCCAATTAGCTTTTCTTGAATTCAATGAATAAACAACAAAACAAATAAACAAATTTCATGGCTTCTGCCCGCAAGCAAACTATACCGATCGAGCAGCCATAGAATTTTGGCGAGGGTAGTGCCAACATTTGTGAATAAAGGATGTCATATGGTGAATACAGCAAACCCTTCAGGAGTTAATTTAAGTTTTCTAACCCGGAGCCGCTACTTCTTTCAAGTATCTCCTCAAATGTTCATTCTCATGAGGCCGAGTTGAAAACTCAATGAGTCACAAAAAAATCTGGAGGCTCCAAGAATTGAATCCGAAACTTCTGGATCTGTAGCCAGAATCTATGACCACTAGACCACAGAGGCGGTCTCTGTTGAATAAATAAGAGATGAATTGTTATTTCAATCACATTAATATGTAATCAATCGAAAATAACAAATAGTGAATCACAACGAGAATAAAATATTATGACAACTGTGTGTTTTAACGTATCATTAGTAATATTTAACTATATTTATTCGAGCCGATGTGGAACGATTTTTTTTTCTACGCCACAGTCTATAAATCCCTTTAGGGAACTCCCTTTTTCAACACAGAGCGAATTAATAATGATTGGTGCAGTCACAGGAATCAAAACATTGAATAAACACACAACTGTCCACTTTGATTCCATGTCACATTTATAGATGGCTCTGATCTAAAAAGGGCGGGAAGTGGGGGAACAGAAGGGGTAGGCCTATAGGGTAGTGGGGCGTGCGCGACATGCCACAAGAGATTGATTATACAAATTAGCAATATAAATTAATAATATCAGAAATTTCTAAATCAAAAGGGTAGGGGGTGGGGGCAATTAGAGTTTGTGTGTTTCGTTTTATTTACATTACAAACATGGTGTGTGTTTTGTTCTTTTGGGGGGTACTAGTGAAACAAGCGGTTTCTACCCATTCGAACGAAAACAGGATATCCTCCAAATGTGTGTTTGAACCAATCAGTGAATATTTCAAAACAGCTGTTTGTAATAAAAGCGGGTAAGGAGAGAAGAGGGTGGTGAGTTAATTGTGCCGATATGGTGAGTGTTTTCGAAACATTGTCATAGGGTAGAACGAGGGGTGAGGTAAAAATGGGTCGAAGGTTGGAAGGGTTCAAGGGGGGAGTTAATTGCCGCACAAAACATCTGAATTTAAGACCGGTGGTGTTTGTTAGCTTTATTATAAAACCAAATTAGGAAAAGTTTGTTGATTTTGTTTACGTTCTTACAGTTTAAAGTAGAATAAATGTTGGGAAAATGTAAAATAGCTTTTTCTTCACTGTTCTGAATTGTATCTTTTTTTAAATCACCGCGTTTCCCTACCTGTTCGGGTTGTATGCCTATGTACTAATTATTTTACTGTATTATGGATGAGGAAGGTTTAATTTCGAGAAAATGTACCCACTTTTGCGTTGATAGAGATAGTGGAAAACCATTTAGGAAAAAAACACCCTCAGTACACTCGACTGGGATTAGAACCCCGAACTCCCTGTCATCGGTAGCCTAGTCTATTGCGAGAGTGACGCCTTATATCATGCGGCCATCGAAGTGGATTAAATAGTATCAGATTATGAATAAAATGATATACGTTTTTCAACTTTACGTCATCTTCCATCACCTTCCATTATTTGATAGGATTATTGACCTATAAACTTCAAACTTAATCTAAGACAGCAGCACGTTTAATATAACACACTCAGTCATAGCGTCTAGGTATTTACTAAATGAATAGCAGGGCCTAGAAACTAACTTAACCTAGGACAATATTTAGAATGCAACACACCCAGTGATTCTCAAAGTATGTGCCATGACACACTAGTGTGTCGCGAAATTCACTAGGTGTGCCGCAAAATTACTGACGTAATGTTACTGTTGATAAATAAATAACTAAAAGTAGTTTCCTTTAATATTAATTTTGAAAAAATAAATAAGAGAAAATGTTCTAGGTCTTGGATATATTAATTTTCCAGAGAATATAGTGGATTACAATCAAAGAGTTGAGAAATTAATGAAAATCTGTTCATTTATTACACAAAAGTTCAGTTCATGGTCGACCCATACACACACACAAACACACACACACGCACTTCCTTTCCAACTGAGAGAAGTCTCTAGTATAAACATAGAGTTTAATATTCTTCACATGGTTATATCAAGAGTTCTTAAAATATCTGTCAAAGTTGTCCTGGAATTTAAAGACAACTTTTTCTCTTAATTTAAAAAGTTTCTCATCTAATGCCACTATGCTCATGACAGATATACAAGAACTGTTTTATCACCAGCATGTGAAGTGAAGACAAACTCTATATTTCTAGTGAAGATATATTTTATTTATTTTGGTTAAAGAAATGTATTGCAATAAAAATCCACAAAAACACTGCCCTTTCCTCGGGTTCCAGACACTCCCACCTTAATATTTATTATTATACTTCTTGATCCACGTGTTACTGTCCATCCGGGCTAGCCACATATTATCACACAAATTAAGTAGGGATACGGATGGTAGTATTTAAATAAAATAAGTCACATCAGCGTAGAGAGAGAATGAAAAAAACAATAGAAGTAAATTACATGTAGAGAACCAACCCCAGTAAACCCAGTCGAAATTCGAACCTTGACCTCCTAGTAATAGAACAGTCCAAAGCCTGCCCTATACGCAAAATCAACGTTTCAGTACTTATTCAGCTTAACTATTATTATTATTATTATTATTTAGCACCGCGTCTTACTACCCGTTCGGGCTATACGCTTAAGTACTAATTACGCTAATGGGTTAGGAATTGGGAAGGTTGAATATAGAGGAAGTGAACCCGCATTTGCGTGAAGGGAGATTGGAAAACCATTTAGGGAAAACCACCCTCAGTTCACCCAACCGAGATTCGAACCTCGATCTCCCCGTCCTCGGCAGTCGAGCTCAACACGACTAGCGCGTTAGCTATCTACACCACCTAGGCGGGTTTCAGCTGAACTATTACCGCTTAACAAAACCAGTAATAGTAATGAAAGTGTGTGCGTAGTTTGGAAGTAGGGCCCTGTCATATTCATCAGAGATGTTTGAGTACTGACACAAGCTTAGAAGAGATACAAATAGTAAACATATTAGCAAATTTAACAGTGATATATCTCTGTCTTTCAAACAAAAGTAAATTGAGATAAATTTGTTTTGAAAAATAGTTTGAGGGGAAACTCATTTAATTAAATATGTTTTATAGATATTATCACAATTAAAAAAAACCCGTTGAAATGTTCCAAAGTACACATTAATACTTTGTTTATTGTTGTTGCCGCCACACTTCACAAAACAAGGGTAAAAACAATGACAATAAGATTACATGTAGAATATTTCGTAGTAGTTAATTCATTGGCTGTTGCATTATAGTTAACAACACTATTGCCAGGCCTCCACCGTGGTTTGGATTCCACGTTAAACTGTAGGTCCTTCATTTCATCTCACAATCACCCTACCATTACACATTAGCGTAAGTGCGTATAACCCGAACGGGTAGTAAGACGCGGTGCTAATAATAATAATAATAATAATAATAATAATAATAATAATAATAATAATAATAATAATAATAATAATAATAATAATAATAATAATAACACTATTTCAATACAAGTTTCTCTAAAAAATAAAGTAGAAAAACACTGCCCGCGTGTATGTACCATTATAACCCGTGACCTTCGGTTCGGGTGTATACAAATAGCGAAACCCCTTAATAACTTATAACTCTCCTGCTTTCGACCCACACTCAGACACTAATTTCGACCGCACCGAAGTATGAAAGGAGGACTCTTGGAGGTGGAAGTCGGCAGGTATCCACGTTCTCCACCAAGTCTGGGGCCCAAGAGGTGACTTTGTATGGCCTCAGTGTGGTGACTGTCGACGGTGGTCCTGAGTCTCATGTGTTTTTGTTTGTTTGTTAGTCTAGTTGTTAGCGGGAGCCACCGGGGCGGGCGGCCAACTTTAGTAAATATAGACGCCCACACCCATGACTCAAGAAGAGCGAGACACTTGACTCTTGAAAACAACTGCAACACACATTTAACTTCATTCGTAACCAAATTGCTCCTTTTTTTTTCACTGTGAGGGTGACCTGGTGGTCTAGGGGTAAGGTGTCAGACTTGTGTGCTGAGGGTCCGGGGTTCAATCCTCGGTCCCGGCACAGATTTATCTGATTGCCAAACCCTTCCTTCACCTCTGACAAGATGTGTATTAATCACAACTTGTGAATGTGAGGAATGCCAGACCTCAACCGTGGTTCGGATTCCACGTTAAACTGTAGGTCCTCCATTTCATCTCACAATCACCCTACCATTACATATTAGCGTGAGTATAATCCGAATGGGTAGTAAGACGTGGTGATAATAATAATAATAATAATTTTTCACTGTGTCGTATCACCCATCCGGGCTATCCACATATTTACGCTAGTGGGGCAGAGTTGAGGAAGGCAGAGTTTAGAAGAAATGTACCCGATTGTAAGGAGAGTGGGAAAACATTCAGATGAATACCTGGATCTAAACCCCGATCTCCTCCTCACCAATAAACCAGATAAGACGTGAATGGCGCCTTTATTCAGTTAACTAATATGTAGTAATAATTTTACTATAAAATGTGTTATATTTTTATAAATATAAAAGGAGCTTAGATTTTATATATAACTGTAGCTATGATTTATATTAATATTTTATAGGCTTGAAATTAGTCGATCTGATTGAGGATGTTGACATTTATTATTGGTTTAGTTGTATAGTAAAATCAATGTTTGAGCACATAATAATTTGTGCGGGTGGCTATCCAATTAGTAAATATCCAAACGTTAGAACAGGTTATGTACAGTAGCCCCGTGGCTTCTTTGGTGCTGACTGACACACAGCTGACTTCTGACAGTCAAAATTTAGGTATATACCTAAATTTTGACTGTCAGAAGTGACAGCTGATAAACACATGTTTTTTGCAGATCATATGGTTCGGCGTAGGGATACATAATTTGGTCCCGTAGCTTTTCAAAGCCGTCAGCTCTCAGCTGTGAGCTGTCAGTCAGCACCAAAGAAGCCATGGGGCTACTGTAGTATTAGGTGTTCTGTGTTGTTCTCCAAGTCACGTGTGTCTTAGAGAGTGCACTACAAACGAAGTCTAACCAAGCAGTTGCTATATCTGCCGAGTCACCGGGATCCACCCTCACCCGTTATCAAGCTGGCGGAGTGATTGCTACCGAGAAATATCAATATTCCGAGGAGTCCGGGTCTGGTCCCGGATCAACCGGATTGTGTCGAGAAAAAGAAAAAAAAACTATAAAAGCAAGCACAACAAAAAAAAACCCAACCAAATCGGTGACGCGTGAGCGTGTTGGGATCCTATACACACATCTGTTAGGCAAAGTGTTTTTCCTTTCTGTCCTTGTCTTAACAAAGTATCTCTCTCCTATAACCTCTCTATATTTCTCAATAAATGAAAGTGTCTATAAGCTCCGAAAGTCATGTCACATCAAACATTGACATACAATCTAACTATACCCTGATGTTGGTAGGAAGAACAGTATTTGGTAGTTACTAAAGTTACTAAAACAATTTAAATATATTCATACATCAAGTCATGTTGTCTGAAGCTGTCACTTTTGATAGATACTATCAACACCTGTATACTAACACAAATAATATAGTAAAATGTGATCAATGATGGCCGCAAAGAGGTATGTTTGAATTTTCTAAAGTGTTCTTTCAACCAAAATCAAGCTATAGCTTGAAGAAGATATATTGTTTGTAGAATAGCCTCCTGTGAGGTCTTATTTGGAGCTTGGAATCTTATTACTTATCCGAGATAGCCATATATATATATATATATACACATAATCTTATGGGGTTAGGGAATGATAAAAAGGTAGCATTTTAGAGAAAGTGTATAAGAATTTACGTGAAACGAGAGAGATGAATCATTTAGAAAAAAAAAATCTCTGTACGTCCGGGCGGGACTCGTACCACGTATTTTCCTAGTACAGAAAAAAAACAAAAACATATGAGGCTGACGTCTTTGTCCACATGCCCACTGATGTGGGTTATTGTGATATTCTTTTAATTAAAATGTCATGGTTTTAACTCGCTAACACCCGCTTTTGTCGCCGTATGATCTCACTCGCAATAGACCGGACTGCCGATGACGGGGAGAACAGGGTTCGAATCCTGATAGGGTGCAACAAAAGTGGTTTTCCCTAAATGGTTTTCCACTAACCCTCCACGAAAATACGGTACTAGCGTAGTTAATATGAATGCGTATAGCACGAATGGTGCTAACAAAAATCCCTAGTTTTAGTATATTTAATAAAATTACTTTTATAAAACGTTCTCTCTTTAGGGCAAGGCCTTCTTGAAAGAGAAATACTCACACAACGGTATTTCTTATGGTAATGGCATTTATGAAGCCTAGAAACTAATAAAACAATTATTTATCTTAAAATATTTTATGTTTACAACCATTTATATCAATTCCAAAACTAACTTCTTCGGTGGACGCATTGTCAAAGACGTCACTCTCAGAATAGACTAGACTGCCGATGACAGGGAGAATGAGTATCGAATCCAAGTCAGGAGTATTTAGGGTGGTTATTCCTAAATTATTTTCTACTCTCCCTCGAAGCAAATGTAGGTGTACCTATTCTAAATTCAACCTTCCTCATCAACATATTAGCGTAATTAGTACATATTCGTACAAGCTGAACCTGTAATTAGACGTGGTGCAAAAGAATATTTTAAAACCCTCAAAATTGCAATATTTCTTGCGAGATGTCATCGAAAATGAGCTAATTTTACCTTTTCGGGATCTCTTTTTAAACTTAAAATTCTAGGTTTTTAATCCTAAAGGGACATGTAATATCTTTTAACTTTCATTTTGGTATGAACCGACAGGTAGGAGGTGGGACCTCTATGTTATTATATTCGTCGGGAGCTACTCGGCTCGCCCCAAATAAGGAGATTAGTAGAAATAGACACAAAAAAAACTCGTCCCAAAGCTTCTAATGTTTACCTTTCCCTTGAACACGGCTCGTACCAGTATTTTTATATCAGTTGAATTGATCATGTTTGACATGAAAGAAGTAGTTAACCAGCGCGGAAAATCGTTCTTCTTTTTAATAATATAATTTTAAATTGAATAAACGTCACGGTTTATCGAGTGGTGGAAGTAAAGTCTGTTCACCGTAGGAATTGTTTTCTGAAAGGCCTTTTTCCCTACCAGAAAACTATTATATAGTAGGATATTGGTAGGAAAAAAGACCTTTCAGAGAGAAATTCCTACCGTGAATGGCGTATAAGTGGCAATGCATGAACAGGAAATGTGGAGCATATATAAACACAATGGGCCAGTCTCATAGTCGGACTTGTATGCCTCAAGTGCGGTACTATACTAAATGCAGGACATCTACCTACACCAAAATGGAACGAGCCAGTTTTATATGTGAAACTTGTCCATTCATATTCGAGTTTAGGTTGTGGTCATCTTGAATTTAATATAGGCCTACCATCACACTTGAGGTACATTCGATCTGACGATAAAGTGGCCCAATGAGTAATTCTAGGTTAGGTCAGGATAGTAGGTGTGTCCAGTATATGTAAGACAAAGATGGAATTTCTTAAAAATCTGCTGTGTGAATATAAGAACGCAAAGTATTCCCGCATTTAATCTATCAAGGTTGTGGCGGAATACTACAATCAAAAGAAGAAGTGAGTTTTCACTCGCTTTGGTGGTCGAATGGTCTAAGCCACTACTCTTGAAGTAGACTAGACTGCCAATTACGGGGAGATCAAGGTTCTTATGTCAGGCGGGTGTACTGAGGTATTTTTCAAAAATGGTTTTCCAATCTCCTTCCACACAAATGTTGGTAGACATCCTCTAAATATAAACCTCATAATCACTAAAAACATTAGCGTAATTAGTGCATAAGCGCATAACCCGAACGGGTGGTAAGACGTGGTGCTAAAATATGTGAGTTTTCCTTTGACTTTTCCTTTCTAAGTGAAATGATTTTGACACCGACAAATTTGTCTGTGACTTTTAAATTTTTGTAAATAAATCCTCGTCATTTCTGGTAGCTGACGAGTAGTGTTCTTTATATTTCCCTGGTTGGTCAACATGGGGATGAGATCTGCTACGATCCCCATCGTACCTGAAATGTTTCCTTTGCAGGGATTAAACTAGGAACGAGACGTGTCACCTATGGATCTCCCCACACTTCTATACTGAGTATTACGTGAACATACCTTGATACAATACAGCTACATCCTGCTTTCTATATATTTATGTTGTAAAAATACTCTATTCATTTAAGGAAGGGAGACATAGGTTTCTCTGGATGTCTGAAATACTTTTCAGCGATTATATAAGCGGGAAATTTCCGCAGAGACGTTCCGTTTTAACACAATATTAAATTATAAAATGCGTTATTTCAACAAATTTTTCACGCCAAAATTAAGTTGAAAGATTTCAACGGGACTCTTTTTCCTTAACAACGCTATAATTTTAGTTTTATTAATATAAAAAGTGGGTGAAAATATGACTTTTTAAGCATATTTGTAGATAAATAAGATTAGGATTTATGTAAAAGGGGTATAGATTTAGCCTTCCTCTAACAAATACAGTAATTTTTTTGATAGGCTCAAAATATAAAATTTTTAGATGTTTGAGAACTAACAGCGAGCTTTCTTCTTTAACTTGAGATTAAAATTTTGTAGTTTTTTTCCCCCTATTTCTTACCGACATAACAAAGAGTGGATGTAGGTGAAGTGCGAAAGGTGGTATAGCGATTGATACTTTCTCGCTGACCAAAGCGGTCACCTTAAGTCAATGAAGAAGGTTTCATCTTAAGGTGGGGATGTAGGGGAACCGAGTAAAGGTAAATATATTTACAGTTTTTATAGCAAATTTTTTTTTGACAAAATAAAACAAATATTACGGTACTTCAGCACAAATCTAAAGTTTAATTTTCTTCACATGTTGATATCTGTCATGAGTACAATGGCATTAGATGAAGTAATTTTTAAATTAAGAGAAAAAGTTTTGATTAAACTTCACGACACCTTTAACAGATATTCAAGATATCACCAGATGAAGAAAATTTAACTCTTTGTTTATATTGAAGCAATATTTGATTTAGAAAATCCACGTTATTCAAGTAGTGGTTGGTTGTTATGAAATATAGCTAACGCCAAAATAAAAGTGGAAGATATTAACATGTCCCCAATGAATTACAAATCTTATACTTTAAGTTTTATAGTATAAACACATTATATAAGAAAGTAGATTTAGTTCCTATTCAACAATTTTTAAATTTAAATGTCAAACTTACCTCCTGTAAATGGTTTGAAACTTAGATATTACGTTTCTTAAACAAATATTCACATTTTAGCAAGGTCATAATAGAGCATTCTAAGATATTTCGTGATTTTTTTAGTAGTTTTGAAGCTTCATAACTGCCATTTACATAATAAATCAAGGTATTTACACAATTTCCTGATTTTTCCTTCATTCAAAAAGTACAGTTTTCCACAAGGTTGTGGAGTCAGTACGCCAAGCCCTAGACTCCAACTCCTTCAGAAATGGTTAATGTATATAAATTAGTAATAAAAAATTTACTGTAGTAGAATGCTAGAATACAGATGACTTCGTGGGAGGCTTCTTTGGCATTACGAATGAATATTTAAATAAATTTAAGAATTAATAGCCAGAGCTATTATTTATGCTTATTAGTAGGGAATTACTCCACTAGATATCATATTCTGAAAATTGAAAAATGACACCTGGACACGGGAATCGAACCCGGGATCTCTGGCTTAGTACGCCAATGCTCTAACCACTGAGCTATCCAGGATTTGTCCCGTGCCGTAATATATGTGCGATCCCGTACAATTTAATAATTGTGCAAATGGCAACATAACAGCCAACTACCGAGTCGCAGATAGCTGCGTTATCTGATAGCTCGTGATATTAATATAATCACATATTTGTAGCCGACGATTTCCGCTAAATCCATCATAGGCTCTGCCTTAAAATATGAGTGAAGAATGACCCTGGGCACGGGACGAATCCTAGATAGCTCAGTGGTAGAGCATTGTCGTACTAAGCCAGAGATCCCGGGTTCGATTCCCGTGTCCAGGTGTCATTTTTCAATTTTCAGAATTAAATTAATTTGTTAGTCAACATTACAAATTTTGGTCCTAAGAAATAAAATAAAATACAAAGTTAAAATTATTTATTTACTATCTATTTTTATTATACAAGTTTTTATTTTGAGGCTGGAGTCAGAATCGGTACAATTTTAACTACTCCAACTCCACCCAAAATTTCTTCAAACCCCAACTCCACAACCCTGGTTTTCCAGACTTTTCCATAATCTGAAAAACCAAGTTTCCCCAATTAAAACCCATTTAAAAACGGATTAATGTGTCCAAAAATATAAACCGTATATAATATTTTCCCTGATAAATTACACAATTTCCAGACAGTTCTCTGATATTCCAATCATCTTTAAATTCCCTGACATTTCCATATTTTCCCTTCTCGTGGCTACCCTGGAAATACTGTGATGTGAGAATATTTCCTTTAAAGTAGGAGGCACCCTTAAGTCAATGAAGAAAGCGTCTCAGTTGGGTGTGTTGAGGGTGGATTTTCCAAAATAATTTTCCACTCTCACTCCATACAAATTCTGGTAAACTTCCTCGAAATATAACCTTCTAATCCTTAAAACTATTAGCGTAATCAGTACATGAGCGTATACCCGAACGGGTAGTAAGACGCAGTGCTAAAAAAAGAGAGAGATAGAGAGAAAGCGTCCCTTATTATTCTCTTCTTGTGCGCAAGGACAAGGTATATAATGCACCCTATCAATAAATCATCGATGCTCCCTCTGTTTTCAGAAGAACCAAGTGATAAGCTCCTCTCGAGAGACGGGAGAGCCAACCTTGCAAATAACGGCTCCATATCAGTTGACGAGGAAGAAAATCAACCTTGACGGAAGTCGGAGGAGTGGTGGCAGAGTGCAGGGATGAAGGGAGACGAAGGGGTAAGAAGGTATGTGAAGGTGGCTAAGAAGTATCAGTTGCAAAGAGTAGGGATTGAGGAAGATGGATTATCTAGGAAGAGGTAGGGTAAAGGGGGGGGGGGGTGTCGACTGTCACTCCGGGCGCGGGTGAGATGAACCTCCTTCCGTATATCCCTGACTCAAACCAATCACGTGGCTGGCCACAGCAGCTAGAGCTGTGGGAGCGTGAAAAAAAATATATAGTCTTGAAAGGGTTCAAGCGAGTTTTGAATTCCTCTAGCATTTTTTTTTTGTGGGGGGGAGAATTATTTGTACTCTCTGAATTTATAAACTTTTGTTCCATAGTACCCATTGTTGGAGACCTTACCAAATATTAACATACATTATTATTTAAACTTATAGTGATTATTATGGGTACAACCTGAACAGGTAGTGTGAGACGTAATGATTAAAAAAGTGATTATTAAAGTTCAATGAGGTTTGGTTAAAAAATCAAAGTTTGTTAATCTAAAGAGAGCAAATAGTTTTTCAATAAAAATAATTGACAATAAGCTTTAATAGTCCTAATAGCTCACGATGGAAAAACCGAGCTCATCTATTTTTTTATTACTCTAAGGGCATTTTCTAAGGTCAAAATATTACTCACAAACTAGCTTAATATAAGATAAAAAAAATGCATTGTCCAAGATCATTATGGTTGATATTCAGCTAGTCCGATACCTTAGCTCATTCAGTAGCGTGTCTTTCTACTGAGCTAAGGATCCTGGGATCGATTCCCGGTATGGCTGAAATATTTATTATTGGTGAAATGTGGGGGGCTTCCCGTTTCGCAATGATGAATTAACGGCCAGGGGCAAGATGTTGTGTCAGTTCTAGATTCACGTTAATTATACGTCGTGCGCTGATATAATCAGTTCAGAAAGTGTACGTTAACTACCGCAAATAATTTAAAAAAAATTTTTTCAGCTACCTACTGCGTACAGCCTTGACGGCTACTAAGACGCGGTGCACAAAACAAACAAAAAAACAACCCTCAATACACCCAGCCGGAATTCGAGCGCCGACCTTCTCATCATTAACAAGCCAGACTGGATGAGCCTTGTGCCCAATGATGCTGGAATAAAGCACAGTAGTATTGGTAGCTCACTAACAAAAAAACACACAATTTGAGCATGTATTAGCACTCATACATATCACAATACATTATAATTATTAATATATATCCATAACACGTTAATATATTTATTTTGTGCATCGCGTCTTACCCCTTGTTCATGCTATCTGCATATTTACACCAATGGGATAGAATTTTGAGGATCTGCGTGGAAAAAGAGGGGGGAACTATTTAGGGAAAAACACCTTCGGTACACCCGACTGGAATTTGATCACCCTGTCATAGGCAGCCCAATAAATTGCGAGGGTGATAACTAGGACCAAGCGACCACCAAAGCAGGTGTTCAGCTATGAAAGTTCAAGAGATAAGCTCAGAAAGTAAACTAAAATTGCAATAAATTGAGGAAAAATGATTATCCGGGGATTTGAACGATAACAAATAATATCCCACATTGCCTACTTGAGGAAGGGGGGTTAGATTGGGACATTGTGCAGTTTGTGTCTCTCAAAGTATCGTAGTTTTGTCATAACGTCTCTTCAACTTTTGCTGTCTGAGAGCTCCCTTTCTTCACTTTAACAACTTGCTAATGAGTGGTTCACCCTGCCAGCCTTATTTTTCTCACCACGTCTTACCACCAGCGCGAGCTATATATAATTAATTACTATAATGCAATGGAATTAAACTTTTTTTTGTTGTTCACGTGCCCCCAAATCTACAACTTTGTGCCACCAAAGTTGTTTGTGCATAGTGTAAGTTATACATATAATATAATTGACATCTAAGGGAGAGGGAGAAAGATTTAAAAAAAGGCACTTCCAGATGGCATGTACTTACGTCCGGGTCTCTTGTGACTAACCATCAATTTGGCCCTGATTATTCACTGTATTAATCTTCCTTTCCCCCCAAGATGTCTTCAATTCCCTCGATTGAATAATACCATTACTCTAGTGAACTAGAGATTAGAAAGTTTTTTTTACCATCACGTCTTACCACTCTTTTGGGTTAAACGCTTATACATTAATTAGACTAATGGTTTTAGAGATTAGGAAGGTTATATTCAGAAGTAGTGTATCAGAATTTTTATGGAGGAAAAGTGGAAAGCCATTTTGGATAAACCACCCTCAATACATTCGACCTAGTTTCAAACCCCGATATCCCCATCATCAACAGTCTAGTCTACTGACAAAGTAGCGCCTTAGACCATGTGGCCACTGAAGCAGGTATGAGAAATTTCAAGGTTAGGAGAAGTGTCCTAACATGTGTGAGGGAAGAGTTAGAAAACGTTCAAGGGGGAAAAAACCTCGTTTCACTCAAATGAGATTCGAAACACGAACGTTACACCAACAGCAAACCGGAGTAGATGAGGCTGTCATTTATTCCGCGTGTCCATCGATGAGGGTGCTAATTTACCTCGTGACACTCACACTCTACATAAAGGTTTTATCATAGTTTTCCCCCATGAGGTCTAAGATTTATATTTAAATACATTCGACCTTTTCTCACCAGTGGAATTCAGCTTCGAATTTCCAGTGATTGAATTTGTTTTTATTCTCTGACTTTAAACCACTTTTACTTTCAACCCTTAATGTATATTCTAATTAATATTATTAAATAATTTATAATTGAAATTATTATAGATTTCACTCTGACTACGATGAAATACAATGCTCTGTTTTGTGATTGAAGGAAAATCCCTAAATTTCAAACCCTGCGAGCTACATTTTAAATCCCGTCCCCGCGTTTAATCTCTTAGCGCTTACACACAGTTTCAATACAAAATTGAGCCCCTTCGCATTTTACAAAGCTACGGTGCAATAATTTGTTATTGCATAGAGCAAAATAGTCGACCTTAGCCACATAGGTGGGCACGCCGAATAAATGTATGGCTCATCTAGACTGGTTTGTCGGCTACTGGGGTGTTTTGTTTTGAATTTCAACCAGGTTAATTTAGAGTATTAGTTTTGTGAACGAATTTTCACTTTCCTTCATCTCTACCACATTAGCTTAATTAATATGCGTGCATTATCATCTTAATGGGCGGTAAGTAGAACTAAAAAAGGTCTTTAATTTAAGGGGTTTGGATGAATTAAGAAAGTTTAAGAGTAAATGCATACGCATTAGCTTGTACAAGGGGAGTGGAAAAACTGCAATGAAAATTCACCAGGGAAAAACTAATCTCCAGTACACATGATCGAGATTCGAACCTCAACTTCTCCATCACCAGTGATCCCATATATTTCAAGAGTGACGCCATAGACAATATGACCACCGATGAGGGTAGTTTGTTTGCCCGGCACCGGTATAAACCAACAAAAACTAAAGTTTAATACTCTGTGAGACAATATTGCCAACATTTCAGATAGTCATAAGAACTTGTCTGATAATTCAGAACTTTTTTACTGTGAAGAAACGCGTTCTTCAGAAGTCCATTTTGTCAGCTGGTGTAAACGTTGACGCCTGCAATTTAAATTGTGATCTTTAATAAATGTTGATTATCTTACATTTTGTTTTATCTATTCTAAAAGGTTACTTCTACAGCGATTCGGCTACAAGACTTCTTTCACTTGTTGAGACCATTCGGAAATAAAAATTTTACTACACAATTTCAACAAGTGTATAATCAAAAGCTATAAATAGTGATTCAATGATTTCAAACCATTTCATTTCACGAGATATAAAGGGTCAAAATTTAAGTTTATGCGTTTTGTGTGCCATTGTAAAAATAAATAGTTAATGCATGGGGTTGAAATTTACTAAGATAATTAACATGAGGTGTACACAGTTAAATATTTATGATATTAATATTATTATTATGAATACTATAAATATTTCACTGTATACCCTCATATTAATGTCTAGTGATACTAAATTTCAGACCCAGACATTAATTACTTTATCTTTACAATGGCTCGTAGAAATCATAAAATAGCAAGTTTGACCCTTTATAGCTCGTGAACTGAAATGATTTGAAATCAGTGAATCGATATTTATAGCTTATAACTAAACACTTGTTAAAATTGTGCAATTTTTTTTATTGTTGAATGAATTTTTTAATAATAATAATAATAATAAATAATAATATATAATAATAATAATAATAATTATTATTATTATTATTATTATTATTATTATTATTATTATTATTATTATTATTATAGCAGCGTGTCTTACTACCTGTTCGGGTTATACGCACTTACGCTGATGTGAAATGGTAGGGTGATTGTGAGATGAAATGAAGGACCTACAGCTTAACGTGGGATCCGAACCACAGTGGAGGCCTGGCATTCCTCAAATTCACAAGTTGTGATTAATACACGTCTTGTCAGAGGTGAAGGAAGGTTTTGGCAATCAGATAAATCTGTGCCGGGACCAAGGATTGAAGCCCGGACCCCCAACACAGAAGTCCGACACCTTACCCCTAGACCGCCAGGTCACCTATGAATGACCTTAATGATGTGTTTGTTTTGACGTCTACGCTTTTGATATTTTCAATGTATCTACATTTTATTCAAGCAGAGTGTACGGTATTTAAATAAAGAGGGATTTTTTGTTTTTAATATTTACGTGGAACATGTGTGGAGTTTAATGTGAAATAAAACCCACACATGGAATAAAGCTCGATCTAGGCTGTATTAGAAAATTACAAAATTAAAATGTGGGTTTAAGTTGTGTACAAAAACAAATGAGATAGAAACACACATTAATGTGCCACAATTAGATTTTAAATATTCGCAAGAGTGATTTAAGAAAAATATATATATTCATTATTCATATACATTAGAGTAGCGTATCTATGATTTTAGGTTCTAGGCCCAGTGTACGCCCTTTTCCATAGGATGAACGATGCGTGGTTAGGAGGCAAATTACATGTAAACTCAAAACATATTTAATATTTTTGGTCAAATTCTAATAATACATATATATGTTTGTTTCTATTTAAGACATTATTTTTGTATTATATCATTAACAAATGTATGTCAAGTCATTTTTTCTGAATGTTCCGTTTAATTCAAATTTTCGATAATTCAAGGTGGGCCCATTCTCGCTCAACTCGAATTAATGAGACTCCTGTATTTTTATTCTATTTTGTGCATCACGTATTGACACCCAATCGGGCTGTCTAAATATTTACTAATTAAAGTGGAATGTAGAGGAAATGTACCTGCCTTTGCGTGGAGAATGATTAGAGAGTAATTGAGGAAAAACATCTTCCGTATACCTACCTGACCTAGCTTTCGCGCCCTAACCTTTCAATAATTGTAAAACTACTCCAGATGAATTTGATATCTTAACCAGATCCAAGAAACTGGTTATTACATATTTATATATAAAATATAATTGGTTTTTTGCTTATGGGTTAGCGCTTAAACTCCAAAATGAAGACACCTTGAAAGCTGAAACTCGACATAAGCCCTTAGAGAAACTTGAGGGTTTGTACGTTGTCCATTTTATCAGCTAATTCGACGTCAGTTTTATTATTAAATCTTACGTCAGTTTTATTATTTAATTTTACATCTATTGCGAAACTGACGTCCCAGACTGCATGACCAGATGATGGTTTTGATATCCAATAAATATTCACTTTCAGTATGTACTTGTAAATATATATATATATATTGTTTTAATTTGTTTTTTCTAGCTTTATCCGCTAAGAGACATTTAAATCTAAATCCAAAAAGACATTTCAACCTCAAACTAAAAGAGAAATTTTACGATAACGCTAACTTAACTCTTGCAACGTCAAGTACTTGAAGTAAGTAAAAAAAAATCTTAATCTCTCTAACACAATTTAAAAGCGTCAGTCCTGTCTCATCTAAATTTACGTTAAGACGGAAGTCCGTGGTTCTAATCTTGGTCAGGTGCACTAGAATAGGATTTTACATTGTTTTACAACCCGCTCGCCACGCTAATCTGGGTGCATTTATTCTAAGAAACCTCCCTCATACATGCCCCTATATTAAGTCGTTAGTAAATACGAGTATTATGCTGGCCATACTATTATTTAAAAACGTTATTTAATAAAATATGATTTCAGAATTTGAAATGAAAAGCTATTTCCAGTGCACCAACGCTGTAATATTCGAACGGATTTTAAATTCAAGACAGTTAAATTATGAAACATCAAATCTTTTACGAAACGAGAAAAGAGAACAAGTAAAAATTTCATGAAAAAGAAAACAAAAGGCGTGAAATAAAAGAATGTAAAGGAGAAGATTACTCCTACTTGGTGAGCCTTTTCACAGTTTTTCGAGGGTAGGTAGGAAGGACCCTTACTGAGATGAGCACCCTCGATGATCCTCAACTGTCGAAGTGAAGGAGGCAGGGCATTACATTTTCAGAACCGACACCTGGAATGAATTTCTTGGTTTCTTGTTCAGGACACCCAGTTTTTGGTGGACCAGGTCACTCTTCAACATTATTTTTAAATGTGTTCCTACACTAGCTATTGTATGCTCTTTTAGCCGAGAATTTCAGAGAAAGTTACTGTTCTAAGGGATACTAATAAGTAATAACTCTAGTCAAGGGATGAATGATTTTTAAAAAGGAAATAGAAAACATAAATAAAGGGAGCGAGATACAAAATGATGAAAAAAAAGATATGACAATATGTAAATAAATAAAAAAGATAAATTGAGAAATAATAAAATAAAATATTAAAAATAACAAAATAAAAAGAGGAGATAATAATAAGCACAAAGTAATTTAGAAAAGAGTGAAAGCTATAGAATAATAAAACGGGAAAAAATAAAGAATACAAATTAGAAAACTAAAGAAGGAAAAAAGAGAAAGTTCACCCTACAAATTATAAATATATTTCGTCAGTTCTACCCAGAATTGAACCAAGATCCCCTAGAATTGTGGCTGAACACACTCTCCATAGTAAAGTGCATAAAGCTAAAATATTATCACAATTTATTAACTAAGAAATATACTATGAAAATTGAAAAATGACACCTGGACACGGGAATCGAACCTGGGACCTTTGGCTTAGTACACCAATGCACTAACCACTAAGCTATCCAGGATTCGTCCCGTGTCCAGGGTCATTCTTCACTCATATTTTAAGGCAGAGTCTATGATGGACTTAGCGGAAATCGTCGGCTACAATGAGTGAAGAATGAACCTGGGCACGGGACGATTCCTGGATAGCTCAGTGGTTAGAGCATTGGCGTACTAAGCCAAAGGTCCCGGGTTCGATTCCCGTGTCCAGGTGTCATTTTTCAATTTTCAGAATATGATATCTAGATGGTGTAATTCCCAGTAATAGCATAAATAATAGCTTTGGCTATTTGATTCTTAAGAAATATACGTTTACTCAAATTTGGGCTAATCACATCAGTGGACACTCGGACTAAATTTTATTTTCCTCTTATCAGGTTTACCAGTGGCAGAGAAAGTCAGGTTACAATCGTGGCTGGGTGTATTGAGGGTGGCCTTTCTTTAATAGTTTCTCATCCTCCGTCTCAGCAACAAGGCTACATTTGATCAAAATGCTTTCTTTTTACTCCCTACCCCATTATTGTAACTATATGCTGACTAAGGGGAGAAACAGTATACACGGCCGGGATTCAAACTCCAACCTCCCGGTCCCCGTCAAAACTGACTAGAGTGGTTTTACGCCTTTGTTGGAAAGCCCGCCGATGCGGGCAAAAAAAAAAGTTCATACGAGGCAATAAATTATCAGTTTTTATTTTTATTTTTACTCGAACAAGGTAGTTCAAAGAGTTCGCCGAGTTTATCCTGGACGTGGTGTACCGTATCGTAAGAGTTGCGCTTTAAAGAACGGTGTTAAGGCCCTACCCTACTACCGCGGTTCATTTTTAAATGGCCCCTGGCAGCGAGCCTAATGTGGCACTCACCCACCTCTTCCCCAGAAGAGCAGGCGGACCTTAAACTGTGACTAAACATGCCTCTTAAACGATATTCTAGCCGACAGTGGGAGTTTTGGGTCAAATTAAGGGGACAGAGATTTGACATATGTAATTGTGAAATTTTTTTTAAACGTATAAAAACTTCTGAATACACATATACACATACATAGATAAAATCCTAGTAAAAAAGGCAGTTTTTTTAATTTGTAACAATTTTTTTTACATCCGTTACAGTTTCCAGCTTATGGCCTGGATTAGTTTTTTATTCAAGCCATATATTTTTCTACAATCGTTTTGCTAGGCCTGTCATAGCTTCATATGCCTTATAATCTAACTTAAGACTAGGACATGCACAGCATCTAGTCCCCAGCCCTTAATTTATCACTATGAAAGGGTAAACCTGTATTTTTATAAATTATACATTTTTCATATATGATACATTTTTGGCGTTGCCGGGAATAGATCTCGGGACCCTTAACTCAGTAGGGAGATACGCTACTGACTGGGTTAATGTTGTCGAACTGTAACACAAAATAACTAATTGTTCTTGCTTGGTTTTTGTTGTTGTTAATTAAGGTGTAGGGCAGTGTACCAGCCAAGTTATCCAGCAGCGCCATATACATTTAACACGATACAACTCAGGCCATATTTACCCCCCACCCCCTCTAACCTATCTCCAAAGAATGATGGGACAGTAAAAATTTAACACTCTGTCAAGACGAACTATTTTAGATATCTGTACAAAAATGAAGCTTCTAGCTTGTTTAGCAAGTGAGATACATGATCTAGTAAAACAACAACTTGTTTCTGGACTCACTGACTTAATCACTGACTCACTCACTGATCATAGAAACCTATAGGGTACTTCCAGTCAATGTAAAATCTTGAAAAGTTGTATGGAGATAGACCTACTATTTGGTATACACACCAAGGATAAATTAAGAGAGACGAACTTTTCAACATTGTTTCTAAAATGAGGGAGGAGGGGAGGGCCACATTACCCCCCCCCCCTATAACTCGGCTCCATAGAATAAAAGGAAGTTAAAAATTTAACATCCTGTTAAGACAAACTATTTTAGTCCTCTATAAAAAGTTGAAGCTTAAGTGGCTCGTGAGATACAGGAATTAAAATGCTTATTTAGGGACCCACCGACTTACTCATTGATAGTTAAAGCCTATCTAGGATACTTCCAGTCAACAAATAGCCTTGAAAATTGTCGTGAAGGATATAAACCACGGGTAAACATATAAAATCTCAACTTTTCCACTTGGTTCCCAAAAATTGGGAAGGGGAGAAACACGGGATGTAGGGTGTAATAGAGGAAACGGACTTTTATAATTCTTATCACAGTCAAATAGCACATCATTTTAAAGGCCTTCGTAAGTAGATTCCACAACAGTTTGTTTCATTTTGATAGGACACATAATTCAAAAGCTAGATTATGGTCGGTCACTAATTTGTAAACAAAAGTCCTTTAATTATTCAGCCTCGAAAAGGAGTGAGATATAAAAGAGTGACAAGTTTAACTTGCATCTCTTTACAATTATTTGTCATTTCTCTTAAAGTGATTGGCCCTTTTCATTTGGCGTGAAAATGCAGAGCCATGGGAACAAACAGCTATCTTCAAGAATTTTTATTTTTTTTGCAAATTTCTTTTCGGAAACGGGGTGTTCAAGAATAGAGGCATGTTGATTAAATTATACTTTTTATATACACACCTCCTCTATAATTCTAACAGTGACTAAATATCGATAAAATTGACATTTTTCAATAGAAAACTGCCAGCTTCATAACAAAAAATTAGAAAATGTAACAATTAACAAACATCGATACATTATCTTAGTAATGAGTGTTGTATATATTAACATGAAAATTTCACTCGTTCTCAATAAAACTGATATTTCCAAACATATTATTTTTCCGCAAGACCTGTCCGGTAGCTAGCGCCATCTACGCTTTCCGTGATCCATCTGTTCTTATTGATGCGGAAGGATACTTTGGTCGGTTGAAAGCTACGCAGAGCTTTTCACCATCCCACAAAATAGGTTTTAGACTTGCACTCGACAGGGCCAAGGGCCTTAAGTCTATCTAAGGGCACTAATCTGATTTTAAGTCTCTAGTTAAAGTTCTCCTATACACTTTAAGGGATGAGAATATAATTAAGTGTGTAAGAATAGGAACAGCTAATATTACACTAAAAGTTAAAAGATCTACCTCACGCTCCTCTTGACCTGTGGAAAACCAAGTATATAATAATAGTTAAGACTACTACTGGATCAAACGTCAAATTTAAATACCAACATGTTATTTATTCGACAGTATTTTTAATTTACTTTAGTGACGTAATAATGTTTGTATATTTGAGGGGATTATAGTGACGTCATTTCAGTGCCTGCCAGAGAGTTTTTTTTTGCCTTGCCTGTTATAGGGGAAATGGCCAGGCATACACGGTATATACAGTAATAAGTAATAACTCTTACTACAATGATCTGTATAAGAATATGAGTGGCCAGCCTTCCACAAAAACATTTACCTTATGTCAATGAGCTATGAAAATACTTATGAATCACCATCATCATCGATTCACCAACATCACCAATTCATCATCATCGTCAATTCACCATCGAGTTCACTTACCTGAAAAAAATAAAACAAAATGTAAACAATATATGCTCAATCTACGTTAAGGAATGGGGGGAAGTGGAAGGGGGGAAGTCAGAACTGAATAGGTGGGTACACAGCTTAAGAGTCAGTCTCGTAATAAACACATTTATCAGAAGAAGATTGTGGTTTGAAACCCAGACAGGTATACTGGGATGGTTTTACCTTCATTATTTCCCACTCTTTATTCATGCAAATGCGGGTACATTTTTCAAATCTTACCTTATTCATATCCATCCCATTAAGAGTAAATAAGCGAATAGTCCAAAGAGCTTAAAACTATGATGAGCAAAATATTTTAAACTGTAAAAAGAGTATGGAATGTAAATTAACATCAATGAGTCTAAAATAATGAGGATGTACCAGAGATAGAATATGGCCACTGAACATCGTGGGGGGGAAATCAACAGCGGGAGAATGTGGAACATTTCAAATATGTAGTAAGTTTAGTTGTGACAGGCGCGCAGAGTACACAGGAGATAGTCAAATATAGCCATGACAAAGGCTTCTTTCAACAGTAAGAAGATGCTACTGACTACCAAACTGGACAGGAAGAAACTAGTGAGGTGTTATAAATGTAGCGTAGATTTGTATGGTGCTGAGACATACACTCTTAGAATAAAAGAGAAGTATTCGAAAAACTTTGAGACATGGTACTTCGGTAGAATAGAGAGGATAAAAGGATACATCGAGTGACTGATGAAGTTCTAAGAAGAATCAATGAAAAGAGAACAATTTTTCAGGTAATTATACGAAGAAAGGTCATGTAGATGGGTCAAATTATTAAAATAAATAGTTTATTGAGTGAAAGGGAGAAGGGGACCAGGAAAATCACGAATGAAACTCACAGATTACCTCAAATAAGGAAATAAGATAAAGTTTTCGGTTCTAAAAAAGTGTAAACTGGTTTGTATTTGTTCTTCCTAATAATTATTACTTAATAAATGATGAGAAAAAAAAGAGATACATCACATTGTAAGAACAGCTCACAGCGTACCCGGTCGAGGTTCGAACATCAAACTTCCGAGTCACCGACAATTCGGTCTCTTAAAGATCTAACCACGTGATCTATGGTGCGGAATTTTGTTTTTTATAATGTAAAAAGTGTTTATTTCTAGTAAGACTAATTCATCAGCAATATTGGCACTTGCACCATAGTGTACCGGAGTGTATACACCCGCGATATATTTTAGACTGGGATCTACCGTTGAGTCCTGGTATATAAATGATATAGAATGAAACGTTGTTTGGGACTACATTCGGCCCGGGTTAATTTACAAGTTGGTCTGGAATGTGTACTTCACCTGAGCAATATACATGAAACCACACATGGAGGTGGGGGATGAGGGGGAAGACAGAGAGAGCCTTGTGATGCAATAATAGACCAAGCGAGTCTTCAGGTGAGGTGAGCATTTTGTTGGCTCCTCCAACTACCCATGTTCCGACTCCTTGATTCGTTTGGTAGTACATAATTTAGGGAACGTGAAAAAAGGCAATTTTTTTGCAGTTTTTGTAGCAATACTTTTTTTGGAAAAAATAAATAAAATATTTATTACAAACATATAGTTTAATTTTCTTTACATGGTGATATCAACAGTTGTTGGATAGCTGTCATAAACATAGCAGCATTAGATGACAAACTTTTTAAATTAAGATAAAAAGTCGTTGTTAAATTCCAGGACACACCTAATAAATATTCAAGAATTACTGTTGACGTTGATGTGACGAAAATTAAACTCAATGTTTATATTGAAGCAATATTTTATTCATTTTGACCAAAAAAAAGTTTTTATATAAAATCTACCAAAACAGTAGCCTTTTCTTGCGTCCGTTACATACTCACCTTAAAACTACGTTTATTAGATGTACTGATTAAAAAAAAGTTGAAGACACATTTGTAAATACTTTCTCATGTAGTAATATTATAGCTGGTATTATTTTTTTCAAAACTTATGATGATTAAAAAAAGCCTCAAATTAATTTTTATTTAAAAGAAAAATACCAATTTATTTATCAGGTAAACACTACCTACATATAACATATTAATTTAAACAAAATAGTTAAAGCCACCTTTGAAATAGTTCAAATTTTCTAAATATTTTCATAAATAAACGACCTTTAATTTTAGAGCTAGAACTAAAATCTCGATTATATCTAAAGGTAACAATCTCAAGTTTGAATAAAATCTATCTAAATGTTTCAGCTATAGTCCTAGATTCTTATATAACCCCCAATTTTTTGGTTCAGGGCAAATAAAACACAAAAATCCATCATAATCTTGGGGTAGAAAATGTTTACGATTATAATAGTTATTCTTTATGAGAAAAAAACAATTCTCTCCATAAGTGAACAGTGACGGATAGGCTACTGTGTTAGTGGATAGTTTGTGTTTATATGATACTCTCAATATTCTTTGACAGTTTATTTATAGCAAAATAAGAAAACATGAATAAGTAGGGGTATCCAAAAGAAAAATACAATAAAATCTCTTTAATGGTCTTGATATTTTAGAGACTGGGATTATATATGTTATCATAATTTTTAAACAATATAATATTGTGTGTATGTGCTTTGTCACTTTTTATGGTCAGTTTCATACTAGGCGCGCAGCTTACATGAAGGAATAAATCTTAATATCACGTTTTAAAAAATGAAAATAGCAGTTTTGAATCTTCTAGGTTAGAAAAACAATCTTTGATTAATTATCTTAACACTTATTGTCATTAAACAACTTTATTATTTTTATTTTTTTAAAAAAAAAGAGCTAAATTTATGTTTCTCGCCATTTTCCATAATCTTACTTCAAAACATTTCGGGTAAAATGTACTTAAAAATTGACTAATTTTACCGTCAATACATATTTTTGAAACACTTAACTTGTAAACTTTATAGTAGCCTATTGTTACTCTCCACCACCATTTTAGAATGAGCTATATTTATAACAGGGTGGCCACAATATATCAGAAAAATAATTATTTAACTTTCTTTGACCCAAAAATCTAATTTTTCACCAACCAAACCTATATGGGAATTTCTAAGTAAACTATGTTCGAAAAATCAAGACACGCCATTTATTATGAAGACAAAGCACCTTAAGAAATCTTGAACCTACATGCGCCTACAACATGCATTTGCAAATGCTTCCTTCAACATCCCTACCCTATTAGAGTAATTTTCAAAATAGAATATATCATGAACAGGTGGTAGCGCAGTGAGATTATATTCAAAGCTGTATTTTAATGAGCCACTACACTCCACAATGTTGACCAAATTAGGAGTTCGCCTGGCTGAATCAGAAATCGAACATCCAATTTACTGAGGAACACGCTTAAATTTTTCGAATAGGGTGGGGACTAAAAAGGTATAATTCAGAGTAGAGGTACCCGTATTTACTTAGAGGGAAGGTGGGAAACCCTCTGAGAGAAAAAAAATCTGTAGTACACCCGTCCGGTATTCGATCTCTAGTGGGGAAACCAGACTAGGTATTCCCAGCGCCTTTATTCGCGTGCGATTTGAAAATTAATATTCTAGTTTTTGTATACCTCAGAATAAGCCGCAAATATCATGTGCATTGACAATAAATTGTAGGCCTACAAATATATATTTTTTTTATTGAAGAAAGAAGGACTCTACCTTCGTTCGAGTGGGTCTTAGCACGCAATGTTGGTTTGGTGGGTGGATGTACCGTACCACCCAATGACTTCCCGGAAAAAAGTGGTTATCTAAGAAATGTGGACCTAGAACAAACTCCTAAAAATTAAAAAAAAATGAGCTTCTCAAAATTTGGCATGAAGCGGCAGTAAATCTCCAACGTTTACAAAAAAAAAAGTAATAACATAAAAATTCCAACGCTGTGAGATAGATACAGTACGTCCCGCATTCCACGGCTGTATACAATATTGTATCGTTATTAAATACAGACTAACAACACCAGACTTTATTTTACTGCGTGACCTCCTTAGATCATAACGGTAGAAGGTCAAATTTAAGAGGAAGTATATATGCATTTGCATTTAGGAGGAGTGGTAAACCATCTGATCTTGGACTCCAGCTTTAACCCATCAATCGCAAACCAGATGAGGCTGATTCCCTAACATGCATGCTCACCAGTACGAGTAGTACGCTGTTCTATGTAAGTCATTCGGAGGAAAAAAACTTGTACTGTAGTTAGAAAGTACCCACTAGTCTTAAGAATTATTCATCATCGTCATCATTATCATCATCATCATCATCATCTATCTCCAGGCTGTGGTCGGGTCAGTTTAGTGAAATGCCTCCATCTTCCTCTATCCTTTCGCCATTTTCCCTCCTTTAATCGATTAAGAATTACTCCTGCCTCTTGAGAATATATATTCAATTCCAGGCAACGCCCCCGGAATCACAGTGGAGATTTCACCGCTGGAAAACCACAGCTGACGATACCGACCCAACCTACTTCCCTAACCAACTTTAGCACCCCAACCTCATTCCCTCCTCCATGCCGGCGGCGAATTTCACCGACAGTTATTTTACTTTTATCGGCAATAACGTAGGGCCGTGGGGGG
>CABFWO010000060.1:47789-90027 GCA_902155825.1 Timema genevievae
CGTCTTACTACCCGTTCGGGTTATACGCTTAAGTACTAATTACGCTAATGAATTAGGAATTAATAAGGTTGAGTTTAGAGGAATTGTACCCGTATTTACGTCGAGGGAGAGTGGAAAACCATTTAGGAAAAACCACCCCCAGTTCACCCGACCGAGATTCGAACCTCGATCTCCCCGTCCTCGGCAGTCGAGCTCAACACGACTAGCGCGTTAGCCAACTACGCCACCGAGGCGGGTGGTTGACTACTAAGCTACGGGGATTGGCTGAAGCTTTTTTTTTATCAGCAGGATAGTACACAAATTTTTTGTATTAAATGTTTTTGAAACAAAAGATTTTTTCAAAGACAGTCGCATTCCTTGTTGTAAGTATAGTATACAGTTATTTATTATTTAATATCACTCTCTCGAGTCCTCTAAAACATTTATATTACACAGAAAAATGTGTAATACGATGTATCGTCTTGCCTCTCCCACCCTTTTCTACTGAAATATAAAATGTAGGTCTGCTCCTGGCAATCCTTCTTAAGTTCTTTCATATTATTTTGGGCATCTTTTAGCTAAAGATATTTAAACATTGTATGGAGAGAAATAAGAAGAAAATAATTAATATGTTGGGGCGAAGAATGTTATGTTGAAGAAAGCATTTCGAAAAAATGTTTAATATAGCTGCGATATAAAATGATGTTTTATAAGGAAAAGTTAAACATTGAGAAATAGTATTCGTATTTACAATAATATAGTGTAGCATAGTAACATATATAGTAACACGTGGTTGTAAATTAACGTAAGCATGAAAATAATAAATATATATATTATCTATTTTAAAATCCTTACACCTATTTTTGACCCCACCTTTCCCCCACGTAAGGGATCGGAAGATTTTCCGTCTCTTTTATCTTACGTAATTTCTTACGATTTGGTAAATGAAATTATTTTAATCGTTTGGTTATTTTTAGATACAAGCATTAATAACAAAGCGAGTGTTATAACATTTTATAAATGAAGTTTAATAATTAATATATTTATTTTCTTACCAAAAATAACAGATTTTGTCTCCCTATAAAAACATTACTTTACGTAAGATGGATTCTGACTCCCCCCTCGTAGGAAAACGTAAGAAAATACTGAACCCCCTTCTTCTTATGTAATTTAAGAATGGCCCCTCATCACCCAGGGAAGCTTGGAAAGCAAGGAGGCATCTAATGAAACTCCACAAGCAATTTTTTTTTAAAATGTTAAACACCTCTAGAAATCATTTAGGAAAGGTTCCCTTCGTTTTTTCCCCCTCGAGGCTACAACTGTTTTATAAATACAAAATTCCCAATGTTTTACAGAATATATTAAAAATTTTTCAGACATTTTAGAGAGTATTATGGAGGAATGATTAAGTTTCATTTTTCATAAAATTGTTCAGTATAAGGTCATGTTATATATGTTTAGAACAGGATGATCTTACCTTGATGATGAAATACATGCAGTGATTACACAACCCAAGGTTTCCCTGGGGCAGGACAGCGGCGNCAGAAACAAGACAGATGTTCAAAACAACGTGCTCAATTCTTAAACCGGATTTTTTCTTCTATTCAAATGTCTGCTACTTAAAGCTTGCATTTAAATATCTCAAATTCACAAATACTACAGGGATTTATTACTGTTTGCTAAATTCCCTGTGTTTACCATCTTTGTTTTTCAAAACACAAACATTTTCTGGTTTTACTTTACCGTTGATCGCTTTTCCTCCTTTGAATCTTTTCTTTCACCCACATTATCATTTTTAAAAGTGTTGAGACTGGAGTAAAATATGCCGATGTCACCTACCCGCTCCCCCCTCACTCCCACTCACTTTCCATCGCGTCTCACCAGTTATCCTAACTATCCACATTTATGATGGATTGAATAACAAAGCTATTATATTTGATAGTTACGTTTATTGCCGCATTTAAGTATCATATTCTTTACATTGAAAAATGACACCTGAACACAGGAATCGAACCCGGGACCTTTGACTTAGTACGGGAATGTTCTAACCACTGAGCTATTCAGGAATCGTCCCGTGCCCAGGGTTATTCTTCACTCATATTTTAAGGCAGAGTTTGTGGTGGACGTGTGGTAATCGTCGGCTACATAATATGTATGATCAATTAAGATCGCGACCCATCTTCGACTCGGGAGTGCTTTGTGCTGCCAATAGTACAATGACAGTTGTACGTGTGTATATAGAATCATGGGTTAAATAGCCAAGCTATCATAGTTGTTAGGTAGCTCCGTAGCTGGGTCTAAATATCAGCTTTGAAGTGAAAAATATAACCACAGCTAGTTACGCTTTTGGGGCAGGGATTAGGAAAGCTGAATTAAGGGAAAGTGTTGCCACATTTACTTGGAGGGGTAGGAAGAAGAAGCCTCAGTATACGCAGCCAGGAATCCCATCCCCGACTTCTCAATCACCGGAAAATCAGACAAAATAAGAATCACATTTAGACCTCGATGTGGTTGTTGACGTGCCAACACAAGCACACAAACATATATATACATCTGTGCCTCCAAAATAGGTACACTTTGTTTATCCTGAAATATAGCAATCTTACCTTGGCGGGTTGCATACACTTTGCTCCTATTTTTTAAGCCACTCCGTAGTGTAATCCATCCAGGTAAGACTGCTATTTTTTTTAGAGGGAATGTAGTGTACAAAAAATGACTAGTTGAAAATCACTGACCAATAAAAATCTATGACGCAAACATTGGCCATCGAATCTTCAATATCAATATTTTGAAAATATTCGTGTCCAATACCCTTCCTAAGAAACATGCACACCAGAATCCAGGGAAACCACCCTCTCTATGTCAAACATTTTGCCTCAGGATGTTCTCTTCCTCAATGGAACCATCCAAGGGAACTACAGAGCTAGCGACACGCCAGGGACTCCCTGATGACAGGGTTTGTGACGTCACATAGTCGGGCGGGACTATTAATTATGACAGTTACATTACATCTCACCCCCAATCCTCACCCCTTGGTGTACATCTGTGACGGGTATGGGAGGGGAGGGGGGCAAAAAGGTAGATCAATTCTCACCCAACGACCCACCCTTGGCCCAGATGTATGATTATACCTCCGTGTCACTGTTATGTTTTATTAATCGCAACTCTACGCGTCATCGGACAAGCCTACCTCGGTGCAAGATGAATATTAAACAAGAAACATAATAAATTAAAGAGTATTTTGACAAAAACAAACCCACGACCTGTGGGTTGGGTGGACTAAGGCGCCAGCCTCATCTAGCATTGTTTGTTGGTAAGATGGTATCAGGAATCCTAGCCGGTTGTAGTCACAGTGGTGTTTTCTTAATGATTCCCCCCCCAGGTTTGATAAACTTGGTAATTTTCAAAACTTAACAAATTTACAGACCAAGAAATAAGCATTTTCTCAGGGTGTTCACGCTGATTCCGCTGACGGATTACACTATGATCCTCTCTTAAAAGCTATAGCATAGTGGAATATTGCAAGGTAAGCGTGCTACCTTACAAAATAAACATAAAACTATTTTCACCGTTTTCTATCAAATTATTATTAAATATAAATACGTCGACTTGAAGAAAAAAAATAATACTTGGCACTGAACTTGAGCTCTTTTACATCAAATTTTAAAAATCATTGGAAAAATTCCTGAAAATTTCATTGAGTTTCCCTGACTTTAGGTTTTCCAGATGCGTATCAATCCTTTCCTTTCTCCCATACACAATTACTTAAAAAAAAAAAGTTTTGACCTTCTTCAACTCTCAACCTTTAGTCTGGTTAAATGTGGGTAGCGTGGAGTGTGTGTGGGTTGGAGGGGGGAGGGAGGGGGGACGACGACTCACTTATTTCTCAAAATAGAAAGAGAAGAGTTATATATAGTTCTCTCTCTTTTCACTTATCTCTTTTATATGTTCAATCTGTAAATAATGACAATATTTTAAATACATTTCAATTCTTTTGTCCAAGACTAAGAAAGCATACACGAGTTGAAAATGTACTTCTTTAGTTAGTTTTTTTTTAAGTTCAGAGGATTCCAACACTGACATAAAAATATGAACTTGTAGGCCACGCGCCACAAACATTTTCCCCAGAAGGGGTGACATGTTCTCTTGACAATCCGCATCCACAAAACGAGTTCCTACTTTCATAAATTGCCGGAAGCTACGACGAATCTTTCGACTTTCACAGAGTTTGAAGGAGCAGCGCTGTAGACTCTAGAAATATTTCTTAAGGCGTATATGGATTGTGTGCATGAGTATATCATAATGTTTCATACGTAATTAGCCCGAGCTTTGTGTAGCTTATGAAAAAATAAAATAAACATATATTAACTTCTAGCTTGAAGTATTTTTAAAAATAAGTGAGGTTGTACCACATAATAAAAAAAATATTTTCTGCTATTATATCACTTTTATAGCCGGAAAAAAACAAACATCGGTGGGCACCCTGGCTAGGGCGGCAACCCATCTAGCCTTGTCATTGACAGGGAAGTAAAGTATCAACTGTTATGCCATGAGCGATGAAGTGTTTTCTACTGTTATTCCCACGCTCATTTCATGCGAATTCAGATACATTTTATATCATAATTATTTCCACCCCATCTCTACTCTCATTATCTGTAAATATGTGAATGGTCTGGACGGGTATTAAAACGTGGAGAAAAAAAAGAAAAAGTTACGAATTCGCCTTATTCGAGCTTTAGCTCACGACCCCCATTCAACAGCCTTAAAATGGGGTTGAGATTAGCGCGAGTTGAGGTAAACCGTTTTTTTTTAGTTACAAAAATGTGGCCAACATTTTAAAATTTTAATCTAGTATTTTCGCTTAGTTTAATTTTTTACTGATAGTTTTTTTTAAAATCTAGCATCGTGTCTTACTACCCATTCGGGCTATACGCTTCTACAAATAATAATAATCATCTCATAGTTCTAGAATATTTGTCAAGGGTAAAATATCATTTTCTCCTGGGTTTTTCCCTGGATTAACAACGCATCTATTCAAATGACACTACACCCATGACAAATATTCATGAACCGTTGCGATATGTACAAATCAAAATAAACGTATCTACTGAAGCAATTTTTACTTTCTCTCGACACCTCGGATGGAAAGCATTGTGATCGTCAAAGAATTATAGCTCAAGATTTTGATAAAAAAAATTAATGTCTACGTTTCATGAGCCCCTGAAACCAAAAAAGTAGTTTTCACGATGCCGTCTGTCTATACCTTGGGCTAGAGCTGAAACTATTTTACAGATTGGACTAAAACCTGGTATCTGGGGTGTTCATTAGGTCCCCCTGAGGGGTTCTGGAAATTAGATGTCCAAATATATATATATAGTATTATTATAAACAAGATGACAATTATCATTTTCTCATAAAATGACTTTAAGGGTACTTTAAATGATGAAAATTTTTCAATTTTCATCATTTCTCTGCAACTATTTGATATGTGAAATGTATTACCACTGTAAAGTTGTAGTACTATTAAATATAAAAAAAAGCTTTTATTTGAAATCTATATTTATAAATCAATAATTTCTCAGTTATAGCTAAATATACATACTTTTTAATTCAGGTCTTCTGAAAATGAATTTAATTCTTATGTTTTTTGGTGTACAAAGATGTTTCTATTTTCTCAATTTTTCTGTAACAGTGCTCCTAGTTCTTAATGCCATCTAGTAAGTAATTAACAGTATACTATTTTATTTATGATGATTTGGTGTATTGTTTCTATAACAATGTTTAGACCTATTATTTAGTTTCATAAATATTATTTGTTTTTTAGTAAATGTCTATTTTAATAAAGTCTGTGCGGTGCGCCACACCATCCGTGTATATATGTTGTAATAAAAAGGTTTTTGCTATAAAAACGGCAAAAATAGTGAACTTAGTTTGCTTTCTCTGTCATTCCAACTTAAGGGCAAGACCTACTTTAAGGGTAATATCCTTATTCTGCAATATTCCTTATGAAAATGGCATTTATGAAACTTCAAAACCACTAAAATAATCCTCGATCACCATAACCATTTGGGTTTTTACTATATTAAAGATATTATTTATTTGAGAAAATCTGGATCTAAGTTTCAAGCCCTTTACCTAGAGAGGGATGCATGGTAAAGCACTGAGAATCTTTACAGACGTTTATAAATCCCAAATTATTTATTATTAAGGTGTTTGGTATTTCTTAATATTGTTTTTACCAAAATGTAAGCGAAAGTTTTTACCAGTTAAAACGTTTAAATTTTAAGTCTATATTATTATTTTTTCAATGTGTAATATCTTATATAAAATCCTAGCAAATACTCCCACGTTATCTTGAAATGTTATTTTAATAATATTCATAGTAATTGTGGTAAGGAGATTTAGTGTCTTACATATACAAGGAAAGAAGCTGAGTTTCTAATTTGGAAATTTGTGAAAATGATAATTAATTCTTTGACATGAGCTTGATAATAGTAATGTTTATTAAATTAATAAAATGTAAAAATTTATAACAAAAACCTTAAAGGTTATAATACATGATTTTAATTTGAGACAAAATTGTATAACAAAGAACTTTATAATATACAAATGTAGAGCACAATTATATAAGTTGAATTAAAATTGATAAATATAACACTTTAAAATAAGTAGCATAAGTGATAACAAGGCTTATTAAACCATTTAAAACATACAGAAGTTGTTTATAACATGTTTAATAGAATTGAAGTAAAATTTTGAACTCAAAAGTTATTGGGGTTTGTAAATTAAGTGGTTGGTTACATGATTAAAAATTGATATATATAAACTTTAAAATTGGTGCTAACAAGACGTATTAAACCTTTTAAAACTTTCAAGAGTTGTTTAGAAACAAATGCATAAGCTTATTTTCACAAATAACAAGTTACTTCCAAATTAGAAAATCAGTTTCTTTCCTTGTATATGTAATTTAAAATGTTCTGTTGTGACCTTATAAAAACATAATTTTATTTAATAGAGGAAGGCTAAATATGACTTCTAACCTTTTGCTTTATATCTCAGAAATACAGATTTTTCAGTAGATCGTTGTTGATTTTTTTTAACGTTACACTAAAAATTCAGTTTTTTTTAAATCATCAGAAACCTGCTGATAATTTACACCTACATTTTGTTGAATGCCATATTTAAAAATATCAAACCATTTATAAATGTCTGGAACTCTGTCTCAGCTCTATTAATTTAAAAACTGCGACATTTCACGTAAGATATTCATGAAACTGGAATAGTTTCATCTATTTAGTAATTATAAATAATAAAATGTAACTTTTTAATCCCTCAGTCACATGCTGATAGCATTCATATCAAGCTCAGCGTGAAACATATTTTTAAATTAAAAACATACGTCCTTGCCCGAGATTTCTGAGCGTCTGCAAAGCGTATCGGCTAAGGGATCTCGTAATAGTATCGACTCTTTAAAAAGTCGATATTTTACTTTAGACACCGAAACTTTTTTTCTCGATACTAATAATTTGGTTTCAATGTATTAATTTGTCTTAGTGACCGCCTATGTGGTCTATTGGCCAGAGTTCCTGGTTACAGGTACAAAGGTTCTGAGTTCGATCTCTGGTGCTTCCAGATTCTTCTGTGAAGCAGTGGGTTTGGAGCGGAGTCAAAATCATCTTAATGAGGACAGTTTAGGAGCTACTTGAATAAAAAGTAGCGGCTCCGTTCTAGAAAACTTAGATTAACGGCGAAGGGTTCTTTGTGCTGACCACATGACACCCTCTATCCGCAGATGTTGGCGGTCACTCAGTCGGTATAGCTCGCTTGTGGGCTGACGCCATGGAGTTATCTGTCTTAGTGATGTTATATGTTTAGGCTCACTATCGGATAGTCTAATTAAAAGTTCATGCCACTTTGTTCTAGAATGAGCTAGACACATAACTAAGCCCTCTATTATAATTTTGTAATTACATCATTATTATTCTTAGTGATTTAATATACGACTCACGAAAAATACTATATTTTAAAGGCTTTATTTATTTCTACTAGATACGTACTAAAATTATAAATATAATAATTAATATAAGCCTATATATAGAGAAAAATTTATAACATTTGGTACATAGAGACTTTTAAAAAAAGCCATATATTCGGATACAATTTTCTTCTGTTTAGATTGTTAGCGATATTTTTATTTCAATACAAATATGATAGGGATACGTTTCTTCCGATACATGAAATGAGTAAAGTTTCCGTACTTCTCTTTCAATAACACATCAACTGAGCTATTGGTCTAATGGCAGCATTCCTGGCTACTAATTTAGACGTTCCACGTTCGATCCCCAACTGTACGGTGGATATTTTTCCCGAAAGGGGGAATCTATTGTTCGTATGGTCACCAAGGTCTGGATAGTATTAGGTATAAGACTTTTTACTAACACAACATAATCGTCATAATCATAATACTTATCACATCATCCCACTGAGACGAACTATATGCACCTACATCATGGTGTACCAACCTCAGGAAATGGTTACATATCCGCCACTGCTCGTAGAAGACCAGGAATATCTAGCCGACAAACCATAGTGAAAATTGCTATAAAAAACACACACACAAACGCACACACATTTTTAGGGCCAGTTAAATAGTCAGACTTCACACGATTCAATTCAAGTGTGGTGCTATACTCAAAACAACTACTTAAAACTCGAATGGAATGTAGCATATGAAACTGGCCCAATCCATTCTGGTCTAGGTAGGTCTTAAGTGCGGTTCAAAACCAAACACAAGACGACATCTACCTTGACCAGAATATAATGGACCAGTTTCATATGCTAAACTGTCCAATTCCATTTGAGTTTAGTTAGGTGCCGTCTTTTGTTTGGTATCGAGCCGCACTTGAGACGTACTCAGTCTAAGAAACTGGCCCTTAGGGTTCGGCCAGACTGACAAGCGTGCGAGCGAGCGCGTAATTAGCAGATAGCTCTCTATCGTTGTTGATGAGGAGGCTACGAATCTTGGCTCAGTGAAATGAGGGTGGTTTTTGAAAAGTGATTTATTGTTGTGGTTTTCTCATCCTCTCCCCACGCTAATGGTTATTCTTATTTGTAAAGGCCTACTTTGATAATATTGAAGTATTTTAACATATCAGTTTTACATTTATATATATATATATATATACATATACATATGGTTTATGACCTTACTAATTAAATTAGGCCGTTAGTAGCAAGTGTGCTAAACCTATCGATAGTAAATAAGAAGTTTTCCTAGCACTCAATGAACCAACATACAATAATATTGCCTAGCGCCTGTAAACTAGACTGTACCGGGTCGAGCGCGCGCGGTCCAGTCTGGCCACCTCTCATTACAACCAATGTGTTCTATTTTATATTTTAGTCGCTCGCGCGCTCGCTCGCTCGCCCAGTCTGGCTGCCCCCTTAGTCTCAGCGCGCTCGGGGAGGTGACCTCCTTAACTTGTTCGTCGAGATCCTCGGTGGCTGCGATTCCACAAGACGTACATCCTAAACTCCCAGCCAAATGATAAAAGAGAGACGTACCAACTGGAAGCAGTAATCGTCGGGGCCAAAGAGCGTTTATCTTTGCTTTTGTCAGAGAGGGTGGAAGTGGGGAGGCGGCAGTGCTCCAAGTTTCGTTCTCTCGCGTTTGTGAAGACGTCACTTCAATTGACAGTAATTATGCGAAATAGAAGAAAAATAAAAGGCAAACTAATGACAGTTTTAGTTACACTTGAGTGATCTTGTACGTTGGATGCTTCATACATTAAACTTCTTTTTAAATAATCATCATCATCATCAGTATTACTATTATAATTGTATCGTTAAATTGCGTCTAAGTGTAACTCTCATTAAAAGTCCTCGATTTACGAGTCAATTATAGGCTTTTAGTTGCACCCGGGCAAAAAATCACCACGTCCGCTGTCTTGTTTCACAGAGTTTGTGGTGAAGCCCTGACGTTTTGTGACTTTAGTGTGAATCTGTAGCTAAAAGTATTTTTAAAGATACTTCAACCATTTTTCTATGGCATTGTTACCTCTGTCATAACATCCATACATTCACTAGCTACAGTAGCCCCATGGCTTCTTTGGTGCTGACTGACAGCTGACGGCTTTGAAAAGCTACCAGACCAAATCATGTATCCCTACGCCGAACCATATGATCTGCAAAAAACATGTGTTTAGCAGCTGTCACTTCTGACAGTCAAAATTTAGGTATATACCTAAATGTTGACTGTCAGAAGTCAGCTGTGAGCTGTCAGTCAGCACCTAAAAAGCCATGGGGCTACTGTAGCATACATAATAATTGATTTTCATAACAAACATTATTGTTATTATCATAATCATGATGGTTTAGTGGCACACCCGAAATTCAAATTGGTTGGTAAGCGGACTAAACGTCAAGATCGTCTGGTCAAGTTTGCCAATGAGAGGTCGAGTTTATAATCTGAGAGCCTATGTTCCTAAATGGTTTCCCTCTATTACTCCATGTAAATGCGTGTTCATTTCATTTATATTCTGCCTTCTTCATTCTCACCCCATTAGTTCTTTTTAGCATCACGTCATATTACCTGTTCAGGCTATACGCATATTACGCTAGTAAGTTAGGGATGAAGACGGTTGAATTCAGAGGAAGTATACCCAGATTTGCGTAGAGGGAGAGTGGAAAACTATTTTGGAAAAACCATCTTCAATACACTCAAATGGAATTCGAAGTAATACATGTTGCACAAAAAAAATTAGTTTTAATTTGAGAATGTATTGCTCCAAAAGCAGTCAATTTATTTGAGATAAAATTGGATATTTTGGTTGAGTGTTGTCCTAGGAAGTTATATCATAATTAATGTTACTAAATGACTGTTGAAAGGCGCACAGATTCCGTAGTATGACACAATATTTTTCAGTTATTATTTAATCACAGCAACATACAAACTAAGATAAGTTTACTAGAACGCGGTGGCTTGGGGCGTTAATAAAAAGGGGTTATAAGTCGATTACATGACAAAATTACTTTGGAGAACATTAAAATATGTTAAAGGGTTCCAAACGATATGGTTAAACTCAATAAAATGTATTATTTTCCACAGAGATTAACGACATCCTGTTAGAAATATATAATATGTCTCTCATAGTAAGTAAAAATGCCATCAAATCTATTTATTTAGAGGTGACCTGGCGGTCTAGGGGTAAGATGTCAGACTTCTGTGTTGGGGGTCCGGGATTCAATCCTCGGTCCCGGAACAGATTTATCTGATTGAAAAACCCTTCCTTCACCTCTGACAAGACGTGTATTAATCACAACTTGTGAATGTGAGGAATGCCAGGCCTCCACCGTGGTTCAGATTCCACGTTAAACTGTAGGTCCTCCATTTCATCTCACAATCACCCTACCATTGCACATTAGCGTAAGTGCTTATAACCTGAACGGGTAGTAAGACAAGGTGCTAATAATAATAATAATAATAATAATAATAATGATAATAATAATAATAATAAAAATACCCGCCTCGGTGGCGTAGTTGGCTAACGCGCCAGTCGTGTTGAGTCAGACCACCGAGGACGGGGAGATCAAGGCTCGAATCTCGGTCGGGTGAACTGGGTGTGGTTTTTCCTAAATTCTTTTCCACTCTCCCTCCACGCAAATGCGGGTTCACTTCCTCTAAATTCAACCTTACCAATTCCTAATCCATTCATGTAATTAGTACTTAAGCGTATAACCCGAACGGGTAGTAAGACGCGGTGCTAAAATTAAATTAAATAAAATAATAATAATATTTATTTAGAATATTTAATGTGGATTTGCCAATCCAAGCGAAGTACTACATAAATGTTTCCTATTGTACGAGATTATTAACGGCTAAATCTAAGGAGTATTTACAGGAAATATAATCTTTATACTTAGAGTAAGTGTTCCCACACTAGAGAGTAGACTGTGTACGAAAACCAAAGCAATAAGTTGATTGTGGATTATCAACCCCCAATGAATCTGACCGAGATTTGAATCTTGACTTCTCCCACCTCCATCAATCTAGTAACGTGCAAGCCTAATGTCATAAACCACGTGACCAGCAGCATTGAGGGTGATTAGATTCAAAACTGGAGACACAAGTATATATCATTGCTCAGCTCAGCTCATCTCCAAGTCCTTGCGATAGTGGGGATCTACCGGGGGGGATCCTAGCTGAAGAGGGGTCCCGCCCTTACAACCTGCAAATAAAGCGCCAGTCTGATTATAATCGCACTAACAAATACATTTGTAAGAAGTAGCCAATCATGGGTAAAAAAACACAATAAAATATCGAGCAAAGTAATATTTATTAAATATCCAATAATAATAATATGGCACACCGGCTTATAAATAGCAAAATTGACTTAAATGACGTCGTAAGAAACTATGCTACCGTGAATGTGAGAAAATTCTTATAATTTACAATGTACTGTTTGTAATTTTGTGTTCACATCTTAGTGTTGATAAAGATTTGATAATCCCGATTGACACACTAATAGTTCGACAATTTAGCTCAGTCTGTAGCGTGTCTGTCTACTGAACCAGAGATCCCCGGGTTCGATTCCCGGCATGATTGAAAAATGTATCACTGGTAAAATGTGAGTTTCCCATTTTACACTGATGAATTAATGACCGGGGACTGGCTGTTGTGTTCGTCTTAGATTCAAGTTACTATATAGGTAGTGTGCCGATGTATTCAATCCATTCAGAAAGTGCACGTTAAATACCTCAAATAAATTAAAATTAAATGTCACACTAATAATAATTATTATTAGCACCGCGTCTTACTACCCGTTCAGGTTATACGCACTTACGCTAATGTGCGATGGTAGGGTGATTGTGAGATTAAATGGTGGACCTACAGTTTAACGTGGAATCCGAACCACGGTGGAAGCCTGGCATTCCTCACATTCACAAGTTGTGATTAATACACGTCTTGTCAGAGGTGACGGAAGGGTTTGGCAATCAGATAGATCTGTGCCGGGACCGAGGATTGAACCCCGGACCCTCAGCACAGAGGTCAGACACCTTACCCCTAGACCGCCAGGTCACCCACTAATAATAATAATAATAATAATAATAATGTCTTAGGCGGATTTTAACAAATTGTTTTATTTTATTTTGTTAATAATTGTAGTTCTGTATCTATCTATAGTAGCTTGTTTGTGTCATAGTAGTGGACTATTTCGACGATACATCCCACAGAGAAATGTTTCTGGCAAAAAACCAAGGTGTGAGTGGCTTAAATCATCGAACGCTTGCGGGTGATACGTCGACCGTGTCTTTGACGAATTGGAAAGGGGCCGGGGTGGGGTCACAGGGTGTGGGATACCTCCAACCTATTGGAGAATGCGTGGGTAAAAACAGGCAAACGACAATGAAGAATCAGCAAGGGCCAGCTGGATAACCCTGCACACATGAGCCTATTGTGTGCGCGCGTGTTTGTGTTAAGGCCACCACCCACTTGAAGGAACATATTCTCACACTTCAGTATTTCTCAAGGAAATGGCAGTTCCAAAACTTCAAGACCACTTAACCAATTAATTTTTTTTTCTGTATCTCTATTAAAAGGGTTTATCTTATTTAATGAAGGTTGGATCTATGTTTATATCATTTCACCTCATAGCTATAACATTTCACGTAAAACGTCGATGAAAATAGGATTGGTAGAAATAATTTATAAAACTTAAAATGCTATAATTTTATTTACATTAAGAACATGTTAATATATTTCGCCTTAACTTTGGCGTTATATATCCACTAAAATTATAAACAACTTCTTAAATAAAGCGGGAAAACTGAAAGTTAGCGCTCCGGGAGGTGGTCCCCTGAATTCAGTTCGGATACTTGTACGGACAAAATATAGACAAACAAACTGGACTTCCAGTGACGAAGTGGTCAAGGTTCGATTCTCAGCCAGGTGTAATTCAAATATGGACCCTGTAGAGGGGTGCTCGGGTATACGCTTACCCCCTTGATTTTATTTTTTATATGTTTAAATTTGTCCTAAATGTTAAGAGTCGAAAACTGATAGCGTGTGAATTTAATAGCACGGGCAAAACCCATCCTAATTCTTAGAGCTGTAAACATTTCCTAACGTTATTTTATGAGATTACATATTTTGGTAGTTTTACTGATTGGTGTTAGGAACTTGTCATTTACATGTCTCCCTTGGATAAATGTTGGGTTTACCAAATAATAACCCACTTCAGTGGCCACATGGTCTAAGGCTTCACTACAATAATATGCTAAACTGCCTATGAGAGGTATATAGGGGTTTGAATCCCGGTCGGGTATGCTGAGGGTGTATTTCCAAAACTGTTTCTCACTCTCCTTCCCCGCAAATTTAGGCGCACTTTATATAAATATAACCTTAATCACTCATCCATAAAACAATTAGCGCTATTAATACATAAGCGTATAACCCGAATGGGTAGTAAGACGCGGTGCTAAGAAAATTACTTGCTAAGAGAAGTAAAAAGTGATTCAGTTACGGGATTTAATTTTTTTTAAGTCTAGTAAAAGTAGACGAAAATCGAGGCATCCTATCCAAATCATTCGTTTCTAATTAAAATGGTGTACAAAATGCCACACTTCTCATCAAAGAGGTCTAAGATATAATTTATTTAAATACTGGTATGTAAAAAAAATGGTATGACATAATCTCAAAAATTGTGTAATATTGTGTATTATGGCTTCGAAGATAACTTTCAAAAATAAGTGGTGAGTAAACTACCCTTGAGTATGTTTTACTTATAAAAATAAACAAATCATCTTGTTTAACACAATAATCACTCTTTTTATATAACGTTTAAACCAAATTGTTCGAACGAAGGTTAATTTAACAAAATTAAAATTTTCCAAAATAAGTTATCTGTAAAATACCCTAAAATATTTGTTATTTGTAAAAATAAAAACTTATTCTTATTTATCAAGAAAATATATTTATATATTAACATTTTCAATTCAAACTCTAAGATCAATTTCCAAAAAATTCAAATTTTATATAATTCATGTTTAGTAAACTACCCATAGATTAATGTTATATATATAAAACGATAATTACTATTTATAAGATACCAGTTTTTAACCAATTTTATTGATCAAAAAATCAAATTAAATAAAAATCATTCATTACATAAATGACACTTTTAGAAAAACAAATCATTATAATTATTTATAATATAAGGCCTATGGAAAATTTAATTTTGGGGATAACAACATTATTACTTTATACAACAGTGGTGGAACTTTATTTATGTAAGATAGGAAATGGGGGGAGGGGGTTGGCTGGCGGGAGGGGGGAGGTAAGCAAAATACTTCTTTAGGGTCTTTCTACCCTCCTCTCCTCCACTTAATGTTAGAAAATTGGATGCTCCTAGAAGCTATTTTAAGTTACCCTAGTTTGGAGATATTTTGAAAATTAAAGGCTTTTTAAAACTTTTTAGAATGAAGTTGGTTACCCCTTAAATTTTTTTTGAAATTTGGACACTTCTAGAGGCCATAAACTATAATAATGGTCACCCCTCTGTTGTACTGGAGAAAATATCAATATATTGTATTGTGTGTGTTGTAATTATCGTTCGTTATCTTTCCTGGAGGCGATGGTATGTATCCCCACCCAAGTTTACGATGTCACTTTCTCTAAAGGTGAGCGTCTAACAACGTTCATTGTCTTATGGCTTGTTTGGTAGTGACTGACCGTCTCTATGGTCTAGTGGTCAGATTGGTAAGAGTTCCTGACTCCACCGGGTTCGATCCCCGGCACTTCCACATTTTTCTATGAAGCAGTGGGTTTGGAACGGAGTCGACTCTGCCTCGTGAGGATAAATAAAAAGAGTTGCGGCTCTGGTATAGAAAACTGAGATAAACAGCCGGAGGGTTAATTGTACTGAGTACATGATACACACTATCTGTTAATGTTGACACTATCTTCGCCAACATGCGGCGGTTGTTTTGTCGGTATGGCTCGATTACGGGCTGACATGAGGCCTTGGAGTTGTTGTTATTAGTTTTGACTTCTATCCCACATTACATTTGAAGTGATGGGGATAAAACGGGTGGTGGGGCATTATTTCGTATGTACGTGGCTTTAGATGAGGGAAAACAATGCGAACCATTTGTTAAACCTTTTGAGCGTCGACCTTCACTTGTTCAAACAAAGGGCGCGCACGGACGGTCTTGATCAGCTTCCAATTCCTTCCGAGCTGAGAATAACATCGATATTGATTCACAGACGGAGTTTTTCCTTTCCTTTGTATTTTTTTTTTCGTACATTGGAAAATTTGACTTTCGCCCTCTGTACAATTCAACTAGAGTTGGGTCGGCCAAAGTAATAACCTTATCTGTTAGAAAAAAAATATTTACTAGCGCTACTTTCATGTAGTCATACGCCATGTCATATGCCAGTTTTGACAGCTATGAGATAAATATAGTGAAAGTTTGTTCAATGTTTTCCATGATAATTTATATATATTAGATATAGTAGAAAACATTTATATATATATATAAAGTATGGTAGAAAAGATTATAAATAAATATATATAAAACCTATAGTAAAAGAATATATACATTTATAAAGTACCTATAGTAGAAAACATTGGGTATGTGTATAATATATATATATAGTACATTATATATACACGAAGTATATAGACTATATTATATATTTAAAGTATAATATAAAACACTATATCTGTCAAACCCAATGTGAAGAGGTCATTGGGAAGAACCAAACGAAGATGGGAGGATAACATTAGAATGGACCTGAAAGAGAGAGAGTGTGTGTAATGAGGTGGACTGGTAGGACTAGCTAAAGATAAGGATATGGGGCGTACTTTGGTAAGTGTGGTAGTGAACTTTCAAGTTCCTAATGCTATAGAGTAAGTAATAATTCACTATATGTATATAAAGTATAATAAAATATATCATATATGTATATAAACATCCACCCTCCCTCTTAACGCAAATACGTAGTACACTTTCTCCAAAAGATATTTTCTTCATATTTACTCCATTATAGTAAATAGTGCGTATACACAAATCAGGCAGAAGGACTTGAATCGCGAACAAATATATAATATTCACGGGGATGGATCACAACCTAGTTTATAAAAAATATCAAATAAATTATGATTTTGTCATAGACTGTATTTTCTCTTGATAAGAGAAGAACTTCCAGCTTTGTAGAGCCCTTATCTACGGGCTCTACAGGATTTGTGATGATAAGTACACGCAAAGAGAATACAATATTTATTAGAATTGGTGATCTTTTGTTTTATTTTGTTGGCAGTTTTATGCATAGAATGATGCTGACTTTATAAAGAAAGTCGCGGCTTACTGTTTTGCAAGATGACAGCAGGTGAAAGATGAAAAATATTATGCGATCATTTTATTTTGGAAGAAATAAAGACGATTATTTTACGTTTAATTTGGGGATTAGATAAACATTTTTAGTTTTTCACATAGAGAAAGTATTCTTGCGAATAATTTAACCTCAACATTATCTTGACGTTTTATGTTCACCTGAATTCAAGATGTATTTCCCTATACACGTACTGTTTACCCTGATTGGTAGCAGTTTTTCCTTGACAAACTATACCTATGGAATTAAAAAAGGCACACAAAACTGTACTTTGATCAGCTTGGTATTTACACAATACTTTTCAATGACTTTACAAAATGTTAAAGTTCACAAATGGTCCTATCTTGTGAGATACGCCATAGTGGAACAAAACAAGGCTAGCTGGCTACTTCATGGGGTAAGCGAAGGTACCTTGAGTGACAGCCGAAATGATTTGATGGATTTTGTTCAAGCTTGATATGTATATGTTATATGGTCATAATTTGAAGCGAGAACCTAATTCTATTTCTAGCTCTAAAATTAAGGCTAGCTTAGTGAGGGATGATTATTGAAAATTCGAAATTTGTTGACATAATTAAAAAGATTTTGTTTAGAAAAGATATCTCGGGAGTGTTACACATGATAAATAAATGTTTGTAGCTGTTTTTTCTTTTAGAAAATTTAATTGAAGGGTATTTTACTGATAAAAAGTTTTTGAAAATTTGATCCAAATTATATCAAACTGTACAATAAAGAATGGGTAATTATGTCGTGCCATTTATTTCTTTTAAAACATCATGTAAAATTTTTAACCATGGAATTTAACGTATCTTTTCTAAACTCAAAGCTATATCCACGCATTACTTTCAAGTTAATTTAATACACTGTCTAAGAAGTTAGGCTCGCCTAAGCTTGAATTGCCAGTGACGGGTAGGTTTAGCTTCATATCTCAGTTGAGTGCAATGGAGGTAGTTTCCCATTTATAGGATCTATTTCCACGGTATTCCCATTTAATCTTCGTGCTAAGGCAGATATATTGTCTCTAAATTTTACCTTCCTCATCCCTAACCCATGAGTTTAGTTAAATGCAGATAGCCTAAGTGGATAGTAATACGTGATGCAATATATATATATATATTAATAGCCTTCCTCGTCCTGGTTCCCTAAATCAATTAATGTTTGTTTAGGATAGTATTAATGGACATTTGGACGGGCAGCGACAAAAAAATTAATAAATTTAGTGTCAAAATATTCATATTTCTAAACTTGTGAGATTAGCTGTATGTTAAAGATATACGCATTTAAGGATTTGAACACCTGGCCTTATAATTAGTCAATGATCTATCAAATGAGTTATTCGAGCACTTGCAACGTTCAATACAATCTATTGAATAGCTCTCACAAAAGTCCAGGGACAACGCTATATACAATGAATATAGTATAGCTATGTTGATTGTTAGGAAGGAACATTTAAAACTTTTTTTTTTGCCAACAGTATTGATAGAATTTTAATTTATTATTAGTATTATTTTATGGCTATTTATATTAGGTTTATAGATCAGATTCAGTCACTGAATGGTCTAAGGCGTCACACTTGTGTTAGACTTGCTTGCTGAAGACTGGGAGATCGGGGTTCGAATCCTGATCGGGTCTACTGAGGGTGGTTATTAATAAATTGGTTCCCACTCTCCTTTCACTCAAATATGGGTAGATTTTCTCTAAAACACTTTCTTTCTCATACCTACTCCATTAGTATAACTAGGCCTATCATACGACCGTATATGCGTGGAACCTAATCAGGTAGTAGGTGGTGACAAATAAACATATATATGTTTAAGTGTATATATATATGTATGTAAACTGACAGCCTAATATCACATGACTTAGCATATATATATAAATTGGTTTAGTGACTAATCAACTGTAAAAAAAGTTTCTACTCATCTAAATCAGACTATCAGAACAGTGAATAAGTATTCAGTTTCTTTGGTAACTGACTTTTTGTTTGAATAGATTTAAGAGCTCTTTTAGATTAGGTTTGCTTGTAGGTATATGCATGTTTAGTAACTAAAATTAATACAAACAAAATGTCTCTGGTTCGACCATTTATAGTGCTGGGTGTATATTTATTCAACCCAATAGTATATAATGTTAAGGGTACACAAATTATTACTTTCGCCTCGAAATAGGATAGTAAAACTCTATTGTCTAATACATAGTCGAGTGGTTTCAGATCCAGAGCTCCTGACCTCCACCTAATCCACAATAGTTATCAAAAAAATTGAAGCCCATTAGCTGTAGTAAAAAATATATATATATAACACACCCACGTTAAACAATATGTCAATGAACAAAGAATAATTTTGCTACCGAGGCTTAGACATGAAACAGTGTTTGAGCCAAAGGAAACACAATATGTAGTTTAGTGAGAAATTTTAGACGAGACACAATTTGTGGCAAGTCACTATTGTAGTTACAACACAAAATTACAAGATATTTGATAAATAATTAAGAGAAAATTTAAATGTTATAAAAAAAGTATATTGAAAACCATTCAAAATTCATTCAACAAAACAACATAAAAGATGAAAATTAACAAAAACTCTTTAAGTTAATTAATTACTAAATAGGCCTATATACAACAATTCAAAACAACTTTAACAAGTTTAGTTTTATAAGTTGTATAGATAAATATGTACAAATCAGAGTTTGAGAGATTATTTTACTTTTGTATTGTTTTTTCTTTTTTTGGGGAGTTTATATATAACTTTTACGATGTTTTTAATTTTTTAAAGTTTTTTTAAAGTTTGTCTTTTGGTAAATTATCTATTTTAAGGCACCAAGACAAGACTAATAAAACTTAATCATATATTAACTCAATCATTAAAACAACTTTCAAAATCAGAGAGTATAAAAATCTATATAAGTCAATTTCACGGTATTTATTCTCTGCACACCCATATTTCAACTGTTGCAATAATCAGATTATTCCACATCCGTCATAGTTCTGAAGTAACCCAGTGGCTTGACTGTGGCTAGGAAGTGGCAAACGCAGGACCAATAGTGTGTAATTACATTTTGTGGTGCCACACTGTAACTTTAAAGGGGCCCGTGTGAAAGGGCCCAGACAAAACACCATGCGCGCATGCGCAACAAATAATGAATATTTAATTTTTTTTAAATGATTTATTTGAACACCATGGCTATTAACAATTTCATTTGTAAGATATAAATATGAAGAAGGAAGTTAATATTATATTATTATTATTATTATTAGCACCGCGTCTTACTACCCGTTCGGGTTATACGCACTTACGCTAATGTGTGATGTAATGTAATGTAATGTGTGTGTGTGATGGAGGACCTACAGTTTAACGTGGAATCCGAACCACGGTGGAGGCCTGGCATTCCTCACATTCACAAGTTGTGATTAATACACGTCTTGTCAGAGGTGAAGGAAGGGTTTGGCAATCAGATAAATCTGTGCCGGGACCGAGGATTGAACCCCGGACCACTAGCACAGAAGTCTGACACCTTACCTCTAGACCGCCAGGTCACCAAAGTTAATTTAAAGTGCACCCGCATTAGTGTAGAGATAGGATGGTAAAATAACTGTAATAAGTCGTATTTGTGAATTTACCGCGCTTCTCCCCCTTAGTGCATCCGACCGAGATTAAAGCTTTGACCCCCGTATACAAAAATGAATTATATCGCGAAAATGACGCCTTAGATAGAGTGGGCACAGGTAGATAGATTACTTTTAATTTTAAGAAATTCCTACTGAGCTCGTGGCCTCTATTGTCAGTCCAAAAAAAAAATCCATGTAGTTTAGTTCGTTCTGTGTGACCCGCCTCGGTGGCGTAGTTGGCTAACGCGCTAGTCGTGTTGAGCTCGACCGCCGAGGACAGGGAGATCGAGGTTCGAATCTCGGTCGGGTGAACTGGGGGTGGTTTTTTCTAAATGGTTTTTCCACTCTCCCTCCACGCAAATGCGGGTTCATTTCCTCTATATTCAACCTTCCCAGTTCCTAACCCATTAGTGTAATTAGTACTTAAGCGTATAACCCGAACGGGTAGTAAGACGCGGTGCTAAGTATTATTATTATATTATTATGTTCTGTGTGGTGAAATCATTGAAGATTTGAGGGGTGATTAATATTAATGAAGCTTGTTTTGTAACAAAAAGAGATGAATAAAAACAACTGCTTTCTCTCCTCCAACCCTTCACCAGCCTGACTTCTTGCGCGGTAGAAATCCATGTCTTGCTTCAACAATTCGCTGCTATAAAACTGATATGACATTGTACGACGACGTATAAAGATAATAAAAGAAAATGCCTCAATCTGGTCTTTGGTGGAATGAGACAAGATGAAATGACCCCAACATTTCTCGTCTCAGTGAATGGGTTAGGAGTAGAGGGGGGGGGGGAGGGCTTGTTATACCACGGAATGCGTCCAATTGCGATTACTTCAAGAGGATTGCCTCTCATTGCTGGACTGTCACAACAAGAACCACATGTATTAACCTTTTATAATAGAACAGATGACAGACGCGTCTCTAACGAAATGAAAACGTGTAATTTTTTATTTTTTTTGTATTTTTAATGGAAAAAATATACCCGCTTCAGTGGCTGCATGATCTAACGCACTGGGAGATCGGAGTCTGACCCTGGTCGGATGCACTGAGGGTAGTTTTCCCTAAATGATTTTCCACTCTTCCTCCACGCAAATACGGGTGCAATTCATCTAAATTAAACCTTCCTAATTCCTAACACGTTAGTGTATTTAGTACATAGTTGTACAACCCGAATAGATACTAAGACGTGGTGCTAAAAATAAATAAAATAGGATTATCTAAACGATAATGTTGGACTGAAATATGTCAGTTAAGCCCCTAAATAGCTAATTATAATCTAGATACACTAAATAAATGACATAATTGTATATAATTTATCAGAATTTTTAAATCTATTTATTTTTAGCACAGTGTCTTACTAAGTGTTCATGTTATACGCATATATAATAATTACGCTAATGAGTTAGGGATGAGTAAGGTTGAATATAGAAGATGTGTAACCTATTTACGTGGGGAAACAGTGATAATATATTTAAGAAAAAACACCCTTGGTGCACTCGACTGGGATTTAAACCCCGATATTTCTGTCACTGGCAGTTTAGTCTATTGTGAGAGTGACACCTTGGACCATGCGGCCACAGAAGCAAGTTTTATTGATCATATTAAAAACATTGTCAACAGTAAACTACCTATGAATCGTTTTAAAAATTAGAGAGAGTTATTTACTATGTAAAATACTACCCATATATTAATCTTGAGCAAAATCGTTAGGGAAATGTTTGGATAATTTCAAACTTTCAAAAATAAGTCATTTGTCAACTATCCTTGGACCTAATTTTACTACTATAGTCAAAATAATGACTTATTATTTAGGTTAAATATCAAGTTTGAATGAAATCCATAAAATAGTTTTGGCTGTAACCCCACGTGTAAACAGACATACAGACAGACAGAGATACACAAAATTTTAAGATTTTTAATAGTTCATGGACAAATAAAACATCAAGATGATTCACAATCTATATGTCAAAAATGTTCAAGGACACATTACACTATCTATAAGAGAAAGTAAAATTAATGTCAGTAGGAAAACGCATTTAGGCCTGTATATAATAACTTAATTAAATAGTATGCATTTCAAAAAAAAGAATAAAAACTATCCACAGTGTGTACTAAGGCATAAACCTCGTTTGTTCTGGTTTAATGGTGAAGGGTAGTCGGGTTTGAGAACCCCGAATGGGTGTTTCTCCAAAATAGTTTTCCACTTTTACTTTACGCTAATGCGGGTGTCTTTCCTCTTAATTATATAATACTCATTTTTAATCCATAAGTGTAACTATTTGGTTAGCTCGGACGGTTAGTAAGACGCGGGAGCAAAAAAAACACATAAAAAACTCTTAAAAGTACATTTTTAGTTGTACCCCGCCTTTCCACCCATCTGGGAACTCCATATATTGACACTAATTGGTGTAGCGATAAGAATTAGTGTAACAATATAGGAAAACCCACATCATTACACAAATCCTGGTTTTGAACCCAAACTTCATCTTCACCGCTAAACCAAACCAGACAAGCTCGGTGTTTAGTTGGCACGCCCTCTGATAAGGGCAACAACAATATTACATGAATATGGGCTCGCGAAGTTACACACCCTGATTTTTGATAGGAACAAAACAACAGTATCTGGCAGTTACTTAAGTTACTAAAACAATTTTAATATATTCATACATCAAGTAACGTTATCTGCAGGTGTCACTTTTGATAGGTTTTATCAATACGTATAAAGAAAGTAACACCAAATCTAGGATATACCAAACTATCATCAGACCAAAAGTAACATATGGCAGTGAAACTAGGGCGATAACAAAGATAACAGCAAGGGAACTAATAACATTTGAAAATAAGGTGCGGAAAAGGATACTTGGACCAATAAAAGAAGGAAAGAGATGGAGGATTAGGAAGGAGAGATAGATCAGAGAATGGTACACAGAAACTGACATAACATCAGTCATTTGGAGCAGAAGACTATCGTGGTTTAGTCATGTCCAAAGAAGAAGATATAGCTTGATAAAGGATGTAAGTGAAGGAGGTCATGAAGGTAAACAAACACTGAGTGGACCAAGAAGGACGAGTAACAGGCAGGGGTGGAAGGCGATTGTGAGTGAGGCTAAGGACCGGCTACGATTTGAATGGCCGCGGAAGTACAGTAACCCCATGACTTCTTTGGTGCTGACTGACAGTTCACAGCTGACTTCTGACAGTCAACATTTAGGTATATACCTAAATGTTGACTGTCAGAAGTGACAGCTGCTAAACACATGTTTTTTGCAGATCATATGGTTCGGCGTAGGGATATATAATTTGGTCTGATAGCTTTTCAAAGCCGTCAGCTGTCATATGTGAGCTGTCAGTCAGCACCAAAGAAGCCATGGTAAGTATAAATTAACACAAATAATATAGTAAAATGCTATCAGTGTTAGTCACAAAGAAAATTGTTTGAATTTTTTTAAACTCTTCTTCCAACCTAAATCAGGAAATAGCAAGTTTTGAGTAAGAGAGATAATGGCTTAAGTTACAAAGGGGGGAACAGAAAAATTGAATTTTTGCATTAGTACTTTTATTTTTATGACCTAGAATTTTTCTATGCTCTTCTTCTGGACTTGGTGATTAGACTGATTGTCCACAAGTCTGGGGGAATCTAGTAATTATATTCTGAGTCAGGGTGACTAAATATATCTACTAATTGTATCTACACCCGAATTATTAGGCTCTGGGGCTGGGTATTTATTGTTAGCCACGAAGTACTAGGTTAAATGAGTTTGTGACTCCTGTAAGTTAATTTATAAATATTTGGCCACTACGGCAGGGTGTGTATAAACATTTTTGAACACATTCTAAAAATATGTAGTAAGGAACGTACATAATATGGGTGCGTATAGTAAAAGTGCTGCCTTAGATTAAGTTCGTTTGTACTGACCCAGATTAAGTTAGTATGTAACCTATGTCTCACTAACTAGCAATATTTTTAAATATTATGAAACGCAACTTATACCATTCCAAACAAAAAACAAAAATCTACTTGAATTTAATTCTTTAACAGATGTTAGGTACAAATTGATACGGAAAAATGAATATATTATTTTGAATACAGTAAAATCACAATACAGAGAACATTAAAATACTATTGTCTCACAAAATTCTAAAGCAATACAATCTACTATTACAACAGTAAAAATCATAATCTTGTTTACAAAAGTCTCTAAGCAACGCAAAACATTGTTTTCCAATGTCAACTTGAGTTCTGTTTCTAACAACAAATGTAAATTCTGAAGTCCTGAAATGATTCAATAAAACCAAACGTTTTAGCTCCTAACAAGACTGTATTCATCCGCACTATTCTTCAGTCGGTGGAGAGACTTCTTTGTTTAATATCAGTGCGTGGTATAAATCTGGAGAGATTGCTATAGTTTTGAACTGTTCTCAACTTTATTGATGCAATTATCTCCCGCGGTGGAGCCGCGCGCACACAGGGATGTTGTGTGTTCTAATTGGCCTCATATGTTCGGCTTGAGCACGTAGCGCTGGGAGAATTGTATACGTGTATTTTAATTAGAGCAACTTGTTCTGGTTTCGAGAGAGATCGAGGTTTGATACTAACCACCCGCACTGAGGTAGTTTTATTTCACAGCAAAAAGTGTTTGGATTGACACGTTTTAATTCGTTGCAATTCAATATCATCGCATCCGCACCGGTTCGGTGGGTACGTCAACTAAGTTTCAGACCCACTTCGATGGTAGTATGGTCTAAGGCGTTACTCTACTAATATAATTGATCGTCGATGATGTGGAGAAAGTGATTTTAACCCTGTGGGGTGTACTGAGGGTGGTTTTTCCTATATGGTTTCCCACTCTCTCTCTCTCTAAGCAAATGCGGGTACACTTACTCTAAGTTCAACCTTCTGCATTCCTAACCTATTAGCATAATTAGTATATGAGTGTATAGCCCGAATGGGTAGTAAGACGCGGTGATAAGACAACAACTAAATTTCAAGTTAATTTAGTCTAATTTGCTGGTGACGGGGAGGTCGGGATTCGAATCTCGGCTGTGAGCACTGAGGTTTTTTCCCAAAATGGTTTCTCACTCTTTTCACGCAAATGTGGCTATATATACACAATATATATACATATACACTATAAATCATACCTTCCTCATATTTAACCTTTAATGTAATTAAATGCGAGTATAGTTCGGACGGTCAGTTAGGCACAGTTAAAATTAATTAGCATAATAATAATAATTATTATTATTATTATAGTTGTGTGACCTGGTGGTCTATGGGTAAGGGGTCAGACTTCTGTGCTGAGGGTCCGGGGTTCAATCCTCGGTCACGGCACAGATTTATCTGATTGCCAAACCCTTCCTTCACCTCTGACAAGACGTGTATTAATCACAACTTGTGAATGTGAGGAATGCCAGGCCTCCACCGTGGTTCGGATCCCACGTTAAACTGTAGGTCCTCCATTTCATCTTGCAATCACCCTACCATTACACATTAGCGTAATTGCGTATAACCCGAACGGGTAGTAAGATGTGGTGCTAATAATAATAATAATAATAATAATAATAATAATAATAATAATAATAATAATATAGTTAACATCAATATCACTATTACTATGATTAATATCACTATATTCATACTTATCAATATTAATGCTATCATAATAACATCAATGTCATTATTAGCCGTTTCAGTGGTCGAATGGTCTAAGGCATCACACTCGTGTTAGACCAGCCTGTTGATAACGGGGAGATCGGGGTCCAGATCAAGCCGGTAGTAAGAAGCACTGATAAATATATAAAGATAAATATAAATATCACTATTATCAACCATCTTCAATGTTGCTTTTATCAATTTAATCATTTTCACTACAACCATTTTCTCCAGTACACCTTTATTAATAATTACTTTCATTAACATAATTATAACTAACATCATTACTATCACTACTGTATTTATCATTATAATCAATAAAACCACTAAAATATCATTATTATCAAAATAATTATAATCATCCTCAATGTCCCCTGAGATTATTATCATATTAACATAATTTATTATCTTAATAAAAATCATAATAATAATAATATTTAGCACCGCGTCTTACTACCCGTGCGGTTTATACGCTTAAGTACTAATTACGCTAATGGATTAGGAATTGGGAAGGTTGAATTTAGAGGAAGTGAACCCGCATTTGCGTTGAGGAATTTAGGAAAAACCACCCCCAGTTCACCCGACCGAGATTCGAACCTCGATCTTCCCGTCCTCGGTGGTCGAGCTCAACACGACTAACGCGTTAGCCAACTACGCCACCGAGGCGGGTAATATAAAAGTCATAGCTATTATCCCTGCCACTATCATAAACCTCCTTCTTATCTCCCTCACCACTACTATTTATATAATCATACTTTCATGCAATCTCTTGATTATTAGTTTTCAACAACAAACTCCAACACATTATTTATTATAAAGAACTCGAAACTAAACCGGAAAAACGTTATCTTAGTTAATTGCAGAGAGAATTAAAAATGTAATGAACATTGAGGATTATCTCCAGTACAAAGTTGAGTTTGTTACTGATAGTAGCCCTTCTTTCCAACCACCTCCCAAAACCTTTCACCACTATCCCTTTTAGTAGCCACATTTAACTTAAACCCATCTTCTGTTACTCCCAAAGGATTAAGTTGCACTTTGAAATTGCTCACCAGATGAAAAGGATCATCCAGTGAGAGAGAGGAGAGGAGAGGAGAGGAAAAAAATTAAAAAGATAATGTTACAAAGTATATCGTTCCCCTCTTTTCCTTTAATTCTTGTTCGTTGCCCTCTCTCTCTCTCTTTCTAACACACAAAGTTGCCAGCTACAGTTTTCACAACTCATTTATAGAAGTCCTTTTGGCAGAACAAAGATAAAGGAGTGAAATGCTAGAAGAGAGCTAAAAATATAAAATTCAGAAAGGAAGAGGAGATTAAGTCACCCTCTATGTTCCTTGTAGGCCTATTCAACTTTGTCTGTTACTAACGTATCTAAAATAAAAAAAAAGGAAAGAAAAAAAAAAGAGTTATTTCTTAATTCTGCCTAAAGTTTATCAACGGTGGTAATGTAGGTACAGTAGCCCCGTGGCTTCTTTGGTGCTGACTGACAGCTCACAGCTGACTTCTGACAGTCAACAGTTAGGTATATACCTCAATTTTGACTGTTAGAAGTGACAGCTGTTAAACACATGTTTTTGCAGATCATATGGCTCGGCGTAGGGATACATAATTTGGTCTGGTAACTTTTCAAAGCCGTCATCTCTCAGCTGTGAGCTGTCACTCAGCACCAAAGAAGCCATGGGGTTACTGTAAGTGAAGGTATGAGAAGGTCCTTTCGCAAACATTGTCTGGAATCGTCGGATAACACTTTCAGCTCTCAATTACCTTCACTCCCAACACTGATGAGCTATAGGGCCCTATCTAATGTAAGGAAAATATCCCTACAACTGCAGGTTTTGAAGCTTCAAAACCACTAAGACAATCCTCAATTATCTTAGAAAGTTCTGTTGTGACCTTGTTAGAAAAAAATTACTATTTATTTGAGGAAGGCTTAATCTATATTTATTACCGTTTATTTTGATCTCAAAACTGCGATATTTCGAGTGAGAAGTCACTGAGAATGACCCAATTCCGCCTTTTCATGAAATAGTTTTAAATTATATAACCTAAATTGTAGGTTTTTAATTCTAGCAACGACATATTAGTACCCCTCAGCTCTCGGTTTAGCGTGAGCCATAATAGTAGACCACTTTGTTGGTCGCATGATTTAAGGCGTCACTCTCACAATATACCTATCTCTCCATGTAAATGCGGGGAGATTTCCCCTGAGAAACTTCTAACTTCCTAATTACTGCTCCACTAGTGTAAATATGCTGATACCCCGAGCAAGTAGTTTGATGCGGTGCACATATATAAAACCTTCTAAAATATATCGCGAGATTTCTGGAAGTCTTTAACGCGTCTCAGTGCTCAAGTAGGGTGTGTAAAGAACAAATACCAAAAATCGAAACAGGTAGGTATAATAGAGGGCGAAAAAAAGAAAGTTATATATTATATATGTAGAGACATATATAATCTATATCTATATAGGTCTCTATATATTTTATCTCTCTCTCTCTCTCTCATTTTCTCCCGCTATCTTTTTCGGTCTCTTTCTTTCTCTATTCCATTCTCTCGAGAACTCAACAAAATTAATGTTTTATATAATTGCAGCTTCCTCTAAAAATGTTTTAAAATTCCAAATTTGTTGGCACATCCTTGGTGTATGGACTTGATTTTTTTTTTAAATAAATAATTGGTTGTGTATAAATCAGGGGATCAATGTTGAAAGTTATCTCTTCAATTTTTAAATGTATGACAGGACGAACATTAATAGTCGTTTTCTTAATCTCATGGGTGGGGAGGTCAAGATTCGAATTTCGGTTGAGTACATTGGGGGTGATTTCCCAAAAGTGATGTGTCATTGGTAGTTTTAATACCCGGCTGGGTTCGAATCCACAAACATCGATCGGGTCTTGAGGCGAGCACTTTACCGCAAGAACATTGAAGTCGACAAACATTTATACAAAGAAACTCGTAATATTTTGTCTGTACGAATGCTACTAGCCACTAAAAATGTCCACCCACACACACTAGAAAGCAGAATCATAGCTACCCCCACTGAACACACGAACATCCCGTGTGTAATTCTACACGTGGGAAAAAAAGAAAGGGGGAAGCAGGGGTTGGATACAGTCTCGGAAATTTAATTTATAATCCGTGCTTCACAGTTTTAACAACTCATTTATATCAGGCATATAAAAGGACGAACTAAAAGAGGTCTGAGAGAGACAGGAGGGGGGAAAGGGGTAACGGGAAAGGGTGGAGAGGAGGGGAGGGGAAATGAAAATGTCCAGAGTTAAAACGTAGAGGGAATTAAACTTTCACTTACAAGAACTACGAAGGGACGGGTGAGAAGCGGTTCCCGGTGTGTCGACAAACCTTGAGAGAGCTTTATCTAATGGATTCCCAACGTCCTGTGTGTGGCCAAAAGAGAGAAAGAGATAGTTTCGCACCGCTCATCTGTTTAATGAAGTTACCGAGCTCCGGGGGACGAGGAAGGATAAGGAAGGGATGAACGGGTCTGTGGATATCGAAGAACACGCGCTTCCATTGCCCCCCTCCCCCCCCCCTACCTTCGTCCACAGCGTTCCCTTCAATGCTTTTACCTTTATCTTCCTTTCTCCTTTCTCTGCCCCTCAAAGCCCTTGCGGCGAAAGTTGGGTGACGTCACGATCTCGGAGAGCGCGTGACTTGACCTGTATTGAAGCTACCATTGATACAGGTGTCATGACCACTGGTGTGGGTGGTGGTTGGAGTTATTAGAGTAGGAGGGTAGAGAAGTAGGAGAATATATGCCTAGATATTAGTTTTAATACTACCCTATCACTGGAGATTTAAAACTCTTCAGTGCATTGAACTTAAGGTGGGGATGTTTGTTAGGAACACAAATTAAGGCCAGTGTTTATGCAGTTTTTATAGCAAAGGATCTTTTTTTTGGGCCAAAATAAATACAATATTTCTCTAGTAAAAACACAGAGTTTAATTTTCTTCACATGGTGACATCAACAGTTATTGAATATCTGTAAAATGAGAATAGCTGCATTAGATGACAAAAATTTTAGTAAAAATTAAAAGTTTTCATCAAATTTCAGGACATCTTTGACAGATATTCAACAACAGCATGTGAAAAAGATTAAACTCTATGTTTATATTTGAACCATTTTTAATTTTTTTTTGCAAAAAAATAAGTGTTGCTATAAAAGCTGCAAAAACACTGCCCTTAATTCTCATTCCCTACGTCCCCACCTTAAGTCCTAAGAATCCCATCTAAGGTTGAAACCAATAAGTTATTATTTTTAATTTAACAATTTCCAGAATAAATAAAGTGTGAACCTACACTTAACTTACAATGAAAGATGAAACCAATAATTTCTTATCTATAATCAAATATACACACTTTTTAATCCAGTAATTTAAAATGTATTTGATTCTTATGTTCTTTGGTGGACAAAGATGTTTTTCTTTCCTCCATTTTTCTGTAACTGTGTTCATTGTTCCTAATGCCATAGAGTAAATGAGTAACAATGTATATTATTTCAATTATTATCTTTTGTGTAATGTTTCTAAACCAATGCATAAACCTACTATTTCGTTTCACAAATCTCATTAATTTTTAGCAAATGTATATTTTAAGATAAAAGTTGGGAGAGAAATTCTGTGCGATGCATCATACCAGTTATTTAAAACTATAAAAAAATAAAATATAAGGGTTTTTATTTTCACGAGAAAATAAATATACCTTTCGCCTTAATTTTGGCATGAACACTATTTTAAAATAACAGACTATGTAATGCATAACTCGGGAATACTGAACGTCTGTAGTGCGGCTCATCACCCCGTGACACGTTTGTTTTGTCCTTAAATCTGTTTCTAATGCACTACTTTCCAGGGAGACGATCGAGTAAATGGGATAGGGAAACCTACCGCCAGATTGAACTGATATAAGTAGTCACTTTTATAGCCCGGATACATTCTGAAACCCTCTATGTCAATAAAACTCTATTTGTGTGTGTGTGTGTGTGTGTGTGTGTGTGGAGAAAGATTCAATCTACTGTGGAATGCCTCACCGACGTTCGTGGGGGGATTTATAGGAGAGAATACCGGAACTAAGAATGGACCCGACAATGCAACTTCCCTGGGAGGAAAGAAAGTTGGTTAGACATTGCCCTATAAAAATCTTTTGTGTCAGAAGATAACAGTGCTTTAGTTCCTCTTCAATTGGAAGTTGTATAGAAGGTTGGTATTTGAACTCTAATGCAGTCTGGGGTTTTTTTTTTCGTTTAGATTCACCGTTCTACAATCTCCTTAGAACAGATTTTATATTTTATTTGGAGATTTAGAACAGCGCTTTGTCAAAGATTCGTTTTTTTTATATTTGCATATCCCACCCATCCCTTAACCCCCCATATACCCCCCCTAGTCCTCAGTCTCCCCATCCCTTCACGCACCCCTCAATCCCCCCTATTCTCATAAAAACTCTTGATCCACATATTCATTCACCCTCACCCCTCACCCTGTGCCTCTCACGAGTACCCTATCCACCCCTTGATCCCTCTACCCATCCCTTGGTCCCCCTATCCATATATTGGTACCCCTATCCTAACCTCGACCCCCTATCCAAACCTCGATCCCCTTTTTCATCCCTTGGTCCACCTATCCATCCCTCGAGCCCCCTATCTTCCTCTTGATCCCCCTATCCATCCCTTGGTCCTCCTATCCACCCCTCGATCCCCCTATCCAATCCTTGGTTCCCCACATCCAGTAGTTTGTCCCCCCACTATCCAAACCTTGATGTTCCTATCCATCTCCAGCGAGATATGACGCATTGACCTCTACTATCTACCGAGCCAGTAAAGCTGGGTCGTAATAGTGGCCTGTTTCAACCACCATGGCTCCAGGGCTCATCCTGCAGATTCAAACAACTAAAAACACTTTTACTTTGTAAATAGATTCATATCCATATTACATCTGTATTAACCTAAGAGTGTGTTATTAGACTATACTATCGAATTCATTATTTGTTTGTATAAAATACAAGTGTTAATCTCTTCTATATCTATATCTATATATATATTGTAAAAATATATATATTTTTTTACAGTAGATGATAAATTAATATTTCAAGATATTTAAATAACCTTTCGGGCTTAAGAGGATGTTAGCATCCTAGACCAAGTCCTCTCCTTCAGCGAGGAAAGTCCTGCTTTCTATTTGCAATTTTTCACTTTAATTGGCCCACTTACTTCATTTGTGTGTTAAAAATAAAAGTGCTTTATTAACAATAAAAAATATTTCATATCATAGATATAATTGGAGGTATTGCAGAGTTTCAATTCTTAGTCTAAAATAATATAGTCAGAGAGTCAACCAAAGACTCGTTGCTTGGGTTGTGCTTTATTAACAGACTTTCTCCCCATTTCCCTTTCCTCCAGGAATGTGCCTTCACGGCCCCGCTCCCCAAACCCCCCTTCCCCAAGGGTGGCACCCTCACGGGCTTACCCCTCTAACATCCGCTAAGGTTGCGCCTGCACTGGCCATCTCCCCCGGCAACTAATCTAGCACAAACGCAACCTGACTTCCCTGAGATGACAAATTCTCGTCACAAAGGACACCAAGGAGGTAAAAACAAGCAGTACGCCTGTAAGACAGACTTTCACACAGGACACATCTCTAAGGACGACAGCTCTCCGTTTCATACCCAGCGCAAAGCTTTGCATACCCCTACACCAGCCTACGCCTTAGAAAATGTTGGGCTTTCAAGGAAAGTAGCTTATCCCTCCTCCATATCTTACATATTTATAGATCCCAAACATACATCCACATATTATAAACTAACGATATTATGAACTATTTACACCTAGAATCTCGTTGTAATTAAAACAATGTTCTTTTTACCCACCTCCATTAACCTCCTACTCTCCTAATTTATGAGACACATTTTCTTAGCACCTTGCCTCAATCTTAGAGTGTAAATCTTTAATCATCGACTAAACCCCCCTTCTTGGATCTAGACGACACTGAAAACTCTCCAGTCTTCTTTAAAAAAATTGACTACTCTTCACCAGAAAACTCCCTCCAATCCCTCCACATGGGAGATAAACCACCAACATACCATTCGTGTAATCCTGATTCTCCTATCCACGTCTGCACTGGTTAGATTTGTTTAAGAAATTTAATGTTATTGATTATTTATATTTATATTTTAATTACTGTTATTCTTGTATAATTATGAAATATTGGTCCTTTTAAAAAAATTCATTAATGTTTTATTCTTGCTTATTGAATTTATTTAACGAATATTTGTTATGTTAATTTCTGTGCAATATTAGGTTTTTTATAAATTGATTTTATGTTGTTGCAGTATTTGATTTTATATATCAAGGTTACTTGGATCTAGTAATTTATTTAGTATGGGTCAAGATTGCGCCAGCTACCGTAAAATATTTATTAGCCTCCTTATCTACATATAAACCCAAACAACCCTCGCTATAACTATTATTAAATATTCAAGAATAATAAAAACATAAAATATCTCTTTTCCCGTTTCTAATTTAAGCTTTGATCAGGGTCAACCACAAAAATGACTCTCCTTAAAGTGTACGACGAACAATGCGGCAGTAACCAAGTAATAACCAGCCGATGTCAGAGATTGTCGGTCAAGTTTATAAGTTGTTAACCCTGAACTGCTCTTCGGCTGCGGTCGTTTATATTTGTGGCGTGATGAGCCGGCGAGGTCGGTCAGGAAGCACCAAGGGGGGGGGGGGGATCTNTGTCTCGCTCGGACAGAAACAAACACACTCCATCAAGATTAAAGAGGTTTTTAATTCAATGACAAACGCGTGAGCTTTGCATACTTCTCGTCAAGGAGGTCCGGACGCGATATTTGTTAATAGAGCCGTCCAAACTGGTGAGTACGAGGTCAAAGGCATCAACCTCATTTGGTCCGATTTGAGATTGATGGTGTTGTTCGTATTATAATCTTGGCATGGTGTAGTGAGGTGTTTATTCTAACAAAGTTCCCACTCATATTTCCTCCATGCAAATGTATTTCCTCTAAATACTCTACCATCCTTATCCCTACCCAATTAGTGTAATTACATGCGGATATTGGGGATGGGTGGTAAGACATGGTGCACGGTAAAATGGAGGAGGACCCCACATCTTAAGACCCGTCCATGTTATTAGTATCTAACCACACTAATTGGGTAGTTTGAGAAGGTAGATCTTTAAATAAAATGCACCTGCATTTGTATGGAGGACAACATTCCAGAAAGCCTCAGTACACTCTGCCTCCCCATTACCGACAAGATATATTAGACAAGACTGACGCCTTTGTCAACGTGTCCACTGGTGTGGGCTACACTACGAATAAAATCATAAACTGATACCCACCTCGGTGGCGTAGTTGGCTAACGCGTTAGTTTCGTGTTGAGCTCGACTAACGAGGACGGGAAGATCGAGCTTAGAATCTCGGTCGGGTGAACTGGGGGTGGTTTTTCCTAAATGGTTTTACACTCTCCCTCTACGCAAATGTGGGTTTACTTCCTCAAAATTCAACCTTGCCAGTTCCTTATTCATTAGCGTAATTTGTACTTAAGCGTATAACCCGATCGGTTAGTAATACGCGCTGCTAAATATAATACAACATATAATGATTTTTATTTTATTACCTTAGTTTCACCAGGCGGAACATTCTAAAATAGTAATTCCATCGACGGATACAATGTAACTTTGTACGTCCTATTTATTTCTCTCGTAATAACGATTTAGAAGAGGGACTCTGTGACGCCGATGACGGAAAACTCGTCTGGGAATTAAATAGTTTATTTGTCGAGGCAGAGATTTCGCTAACGGGCAAAAAATAAACTCAGAGCTCGAATGTCAACATTAATTTAATTTCAAATTAGATTTATTTTTATTTCTAGAAATGGTTGTATTGCAGATATCGATTAATTTTTTTAACAAACAAAAAAGGCGCTGATGATGACCATGATTGTTGATTCATTGTCATTTATAAGGTGTTCAACCTACTTCCAATAGTCTTAAGTTGATTCCCGGTGAGGTCAGAGATTTAGGGTGGTAGAATTATATAAACTATTTGTTTCCCGATTCCATTTTTTTTCTTTTTTTTGTACAGAAGTTGCATTGGATGAATGATAGATATATTTAGGTCACATGTAGAAATCGCAGATATCCAAAACTTAACTTTTTTCCGTGACATAGAAGTTTCATTTTAATGGTTTGGATACAGATCTGGGTTGGAAAAAAGTAACTTTAAATCATCTAACACATATCTTTCCTATATGCTATTGATTCTAATGGACGAAAGGTGGGAAAATGCGATGTAAAGCGAATAGAAGGTAGCGTCAGATGGAGAAAGACATCTGATTGGCTGAGCTTGTGACGTCACTCAGCACACATGTAAATGCGATACATACACAAAGCTATATGGAAGAAAAGTTTAGTTGTTAAAAATCAGGTAACAATTTGAAACTTAAATAGTAACCAAACTTTTAAAATCCATACTAATGTCCAATTAACATCATTACTCTAAGAGTAAATAGCCAGAGCTATATTAATGGTAATTACTTCAGTTACATATCATATTCTGATAATTGAAAAATGACACCTGGACACGGGAATCGAACCCGGGACCTTTGGCTTAGTACGCTAATGCTCTAACCACTGAGCTATCCAGGAATTCGTCCCGTGCCCAGGGTCATTCTTCACTCATATTTTAAGGCAGAGTCTATGATGGGGGTTCGATTCCCGTGTCCAGGTGTTATTTTTCAATTTTCAGAATATGATCATTACGCTAGTTATTAAAAAGTATATGTGGCTATCTTCGCATTAAAATATAACTGTTGTGTACTGGGTGACGTAAGAAATAACATAATAAAATTCCTCAAAGTGGTGCTACCTTTATATTCTCTTTACGTTGGGGAAAAGTATATATTATACACAATCAAAAACTTCTTCTGTCCATGCCATTGAAGTTACATTGGTTCGATGAAAGAAAAACTTAGGTTCAATGTCATGCTAAAATGTATGGGGAAACGAGGAATTCTTAGTTCACTAAGTGCAATATAAGAGTTGGTTGCACAAATATCATATTGATTCCTCAATCACGGAATTTCAATCAGCTTGATCCTAAATCAATAGAAGTTTGGACCCGCCTCGGTGGCGTAGTTGGCTAACGCGCTAGTCGTGTTAAGCTCGATTGCCAAGGACGGGGAGATCGAGGTTCGAATCTCGGTCGGGTGAACTGGGGGTGGTTTTTCCTAAATGGTTTTCCACTCTCCCTCCACGCAAATGCGGGTTCACTTCCTCTATTCAACCTCCCCAATTCCTAATCCATTAGCGTAATTAGTACTTAAGCGTATAACCCGTACGGGTAGTAAGACGCGGTGCTAAATAATAATAATAATAATAATAATAATAGAAGTTTGGGTTAAAACAAAGTTAACTGGGGATCAAAATTTCCAATCACCTGACCAAATACTCAAGTAAAACAAACATGAAAACAGTCTAAATGGCATTGAATTAAGACAATCTGATTGTGAAATGACCTAAAGGTATGCATAAGGCTGGCTATGATATATATACTTTATTTCTCTGGTAGCCTAAGCTACCTGATATCTATATATCCATTTCAATAAGTTGCAATGTTTGGCACGTTCCTTAAGAAAAATGTTTCGAACAATTTTGTAGTGATATATTACGCCTATTCACAATCAAATGTACTAACTCTAAGCCTTACCTCAAATGTTATTTCTCTGTGATTAAAAAGAGATAATTTCTTTCTGTAGCTGCTTTGGATCCAAACAATTCTCTATAACTTCATTGTATTGTTGAAAAACTTCATCTGAAGATTCCATACATACATTTTTTAAATATTTTTTTAAAGTTTTCTGGTTGTAATAATTTATCTACCATTGCTAGTATATGGTTGATGGTAGAGTTGGCTGATCAAATATATAATGTATTATCCATAACTTATTTTTTTTAGCACCGCATCGTAATACACGTTCGGGCTATACACCTATGTACTAATTACACTAATGGGTTAAAGATTAGGAAGGATTAATTGAGAGTAAATGCAACCACATTTGCGTGGAAGGAAAGTGGGAAAACATTTAAGAAAACCACCCTCAGTGCACCCGACCGGGATCGAACCCCGATCTCTCCGTCTTCGACAGTCTAGTCTAACATGAGAGAAGCGCGTTAGAGTCCATAGCTAATTTAATTTTTAAACCATGTACTGAGAGCATTGTATTTAGTAAGAACAATCTTCAACTTCAATTCAAGTATTCCAATTAATATTTAAACCAACGGGTGACTACTTTGAAATAGTTTCTAGTACAATCAGCTTGTTAAATCGACGTCTGGAACCATAAAACGCATATATTTTAAGCGCAAGCAATTTGAGATTAAAAAGAATCTTTCAGATCAGGGGGAACTGATTTTTCGCGTGACTAGACCTATTAGAGTAATATTGGAAGACGCATTATTCTCAATCAACAAAAAAGACCTTAACTCAGGATTTTCACTACAAGATCTATTACAAAAAAAATCTTAAGAGAAATCTTACTTATTGGGTGTCCCTTTTCGTGTTAATGGTACATTCTCCACAAGGCCCGTGAACGATCCTATATAAGATAGGCCTGGGCAAACATTTGAATGAACAGCCACACAGAAAATTGAAATTAAAGAGACTTGCCGCAGTGAATTATTATTATTATTATTATTATTATTATTATTATTATTATTATTATTATTAGTACCACGTCCTACCACCCGTTCGGGTTATACGCACTCACGCTAATGTGTAATGGTAGGGTGATTGTGAGATGAAATGGAGGACCTACAGTTTAACGTGGGATCCAAACCACGGTGTAGGCCTGGCATTCCTCACATTCACAAGTTGTGATTGCCGCAGTGTAAATGTGGGATAAGGTCATCAACTTGGTCTTGTCCGATGTGATGGTGACAAGGAGGGCTGGGTTCGATTATTGGTAGGATGTACTAAGCGTTTGAAAAAAAAAATGTTTTCCACTCACCCGTCAAGTAAATTCAGGTGCAAATACGTGGATAGCCCGAGTGATTACTAAGACATGGTGAACCCATGAACAATTTAAAAATGTAAGAGACAACGACCAAAGACCTCGGCAGTCCAGCTCAACACGAAGCTAGTGCGTTAGCAAACTACGCAACCGAGGCGGGTAATGAAAAGTAGAAAACCCTTACTATTCATAATAGGTTTGCAATGGACTACACATCTAAATGATCATTACTTTTTTGCTGATTTCTTAGAACTAATTGTAGGGTGATCCAAATATGTATTATAAACCATATTATCTAATGTGCATTTTAAACCAAGCTATTTATAGTCCTATCATCACACGACTTCTAAACTAAGCATGACCTGGCCACCCAACACTAAAAACCCCACTCTAGAGTTAACTACAATTACGTGTAATAAGAGGAATTTATTACGTACTTCTTATATACCTTAACAGGGATCAAATTACGTTCTCAAAGACCTGCAGGTGGATCTACCTTGCCCTTCAACCATCCAGGAGGACCAACGAGAAATTAGAATCGGCCGTAAGCTTACATTGCAAAGCATCACGGGTAATGTTAAACACAGACCAATGACTTCCTTTGAGAATGTAAGTGAATGGACATTCGTATTTTATCGCCGCTAAAATAAATAGCCAAGGGTTCCTCCCCATTCATTTAAAAAGAAGACACATACATAATGAGACTCGCCGCACAAAAACCGAACATCAGACATTAAGTCTACAGATTTAGAGGAAATAAAACCATCTCAAGTCAAACTCACTATTTAAAAAAAAAAGTCTTAAAAACTTCCCCCACAAGTTGTTTCTTTGTGTAAGATGGAAACGCGCCAAAAAACCAGAACAGCAGAAATACTCGCTGTCACTTGTTTAGTTCCAAAACGTCTCCATTTTCTCTGGATGAATAAGGAGGAGGGGGGGACTGAAGAAATAAAATAAAGCTATCCTCTTGTACAAGACATGCTGACGGAAATAAATACGGAAGGACTTCCCGTCGTGGCTTCAATGGTATAGGAACGCTGACGAAAGCCTATGTATTTTTAAGCTATCTTTTTAGAGGAAGGATTTTTTTTTATCAAGGGTGTTATTTAACTTGCACTTTCTAAACCAACTTTTTATGTCGGTATTTAGTACACAACTTTAGATTTAATTTAACTGTAAAGGTCAAAAATGCTACATCGATGATACTTTTTTTTCGGCCATTCCAAGAGTTGTGTGTGTTTGCCACGTATTAATACACATCCGGGCTATTTGCATATTTACACTAGTGAGCTAACGCGATGAAGATGGAATCTAGAGGAGATGTACCCGTATTTGAGTGCAGAGGGAGTGGAAAACTATTTAGAAGAAACTAATACCGCAAGTATACTTGGTCGTGATTCGAACCTTGACCTCCCTGCCACCAAAAAACTATACCAGACGAGTTTGCCCGTATTGGCCAATGTACCCACTGATACGGGTGTGGTTGGAATTGAACTTGGAGTCCATAGCTAGGAAAACTAAAAAGAGGACCGTACATAGCGCTCCCTTAGACCTTAGCCGTACTTGAATCTCTAAGAGAATATAAATAATGACTGTAGAGTCGCAAACATTGCTAAAGAAAAATCACCATATTTAGCTGTTAGTTGTCAAAATTTATACAATTTGTAAGCAGTGAAAGCCTTAGAGCAAAAAACATGTCGTTTATAGACAGTGAAGTAGTTTTACTAGCTTCATTAACTATTATTATTATTATTATTATTATTATTATTATTATTATTATTATTTAGCACCACGTCTTACTGCCCGTTCGGGTTATACGCTTAAGTACTAATTACGCTAATGGATTAGGAATTGGGAAGGTTGAATTTAGAGGAAGTGAACCCGCATTTGCGTGGAGGGAGAATGGAAAACTATTTAGGAAACCTCCCCCCCCCCATTTAACCCGACCAAGATTCGAACCTCAATCTCCCTGTCCTCGGCAGTAGAGCTCAACACGACTAGCGCGTTAGCCAACTACGCCACCGAGGCGGGTCTTTCTTAACTGATAAAAAAAGTTCTCTCAATTTGTGGTTATAGATTAGAAATATATTGCATGCTATAAATGTATTATCTTTATATTGATTAGGCCTACAGCCTAAAATATCATACTGAAAATATTTGTTTGAACAATTCCAAGGTGCTAATTCAATACTCAATACCATCTTTAAAAAACGAATGGTAAACATAAGGGTAAAACGTGTTTGTCAAAAAAAAATGAAATTCACATAAAAATTTGAGAATAAGGGATTTAGAGACGCGCTTTCACATTTTAAACTTTCAAAGGCCACCATGAAGGCGCAAAGGGTGTCAATAAATGCCCTGGAATTAGGAAAAATTATCAGTAGTGAAATAAAATCTGCAATAAAATATTGTCTCGCAACTCTGCAGAGTCTCTATAGTTCTATTATTAATTTGTTGTCTATGTACAGTATATATATATATATATATATATATATATTTCGCAAAACTAAATTTTTTTTAGCTGCACTTGTTTAGAATAAAAGTTAAAAATATATGGTCACAACACAAAATTACAAGATATTTGACTAATTATAACGGTATTTTATTGTTGATTAAGAGCTAGAAAGTTGTCTTGCTTAAGAGCTAGTCTCTTATGGACGCTGTTATAATTGAAAGGGAATATCCTTACAATATGGAATTTGTCAAGAGAAAGAAAGTTCTGAAACTTCAAAACCACTAAAACAATTCTCAATTATCTTAGAGTGTTCTGATGAATAATCTTGTTACATTTTCTTCGATCTAACAACTTTGACCTATCACGTGAAATGTCGTAGACTTGTGACATTTTTGTTACTTTTTTAAATACCAAAACCTAAAATGTAGTGTTTTTAATTATATAGCGACATGTTGATATCTTTCCCCTCCATTTTGGCCTGAACCATATTTTAAAATAACAAACCCCCTCTTAAATAATGTGGAATTTCCGGGTGTCCGCAACGCGTCTCAGCGCCTTAATAGGCTGCTTTCTTAGTAAATTATTTGGGTAGAAACTTTAGGGTAGTTAGAACTTTATCCGATTTTTTTCAGAATACCAAAAAACTATTTTAGAAAATACATTTTAGCTATCACTTTCAATAAATTAGCTGAAGTTGACGTTAGTTCAAATTAAGATCTAATAACATCCTTAAAAATTATCGTGTTCAAATACGTCTGGAATGAATTTATTAATGAGAAGGTTGTGGGGATTGAACTCAGGTTCCTCAAGCCTCCATTCATAAACAGTAGGCCTTACAAAAACATGCTAGAAGAAGAGAGAAGATGATATTGGTAGAGGAGATCCTTAGACGCAGTATCAGGAGAACAGGAGGAAGGTTTATTGAACGTCCGAACAGGGCCCCCACACGATGGTCGAGAGTGCGGCTATAACCATTAATCTTATTCTACTTGTAATTAAATAACGGGCTGGGTTAAAGGAAAGTCGGTATGGGAGGGTTTAGGGAATGGTCAGCGGTTAGCGCCATTTGGTCTCGTGGGATGAAGGGTACTCACCCCCCCC